>JAUMHP010000048.1:8307430-8341668 GCA_032361065.1 Enteromius trimaculatus | reverse complement strand
ATTCCTTAGTAGCTAATAGTAGTGACTTGAGGGTTAATAAAGAACAACCTATTAGTTCCACAGTAACTTCTTATTATGCAGTAAGTAAGATACAGTATTCTAAAGTGTTACCAATATAAGTTATGTATTTAATCCCATTTTATTAACCAGTGTCTGTGCTACTGACTTTCGATGATCCAGTACAACCATACTAAGAAAAATGTTCTTCTGTTGCGTTATATTTTTGCTATTTGTTTGAGCTGCGCCCCCTACAGTACAGACGTAATTTTACATTTCCTGTGTGTTTATTTCACATTTTTGTGTAACTTTTTATATTAAAACAAACAACCAACAATGTAACACATTACTTTGCATAAAAAAGTAAATAAGTTGGTTCCGGTTTTGGGGAGTAATCCAATATTTTACTAAAAAAAGTCATTTTCCTCAACACTGGTGATAGATTCTTAATGATAACACTTACATTTTTACATAAAAATGAATTTCATAGTTCAATCAAAATGAAAGTTCTATCATTAATAACTCACCCTCATGTCTTCCAAACCTAAGACCTTCACTCATCTTCAGACTTACTAAAAATAATGGGTTTCGAACAGCATGAGAATAGTAAGTAAAATGTTCAATTTTGAGTGAATTAACCCTTTATCTCCTGTTTTGAAAACTGTTGCACTCAACTATGTAAACCATCTTTCTGTTAGTGTAAAATGTATGAGTGTTAACCTTCAGTGCTTTGGCTTCTGCCTCAGTTATCTGTTGGCTGTTCTTCAGTTTGGCCAACTCTTCACTCATAATCCTATTCTGTAATTCCCCACGCTGAACCGCCTCATCCCGTAAGGCGAGTGATGCTTGTGTCCCCTCTAAATGCTTGGCCAGCTCACACTTTCCTGGAAAACATGCACACACACAATTACATCCATGATAATCAAAAACAGAGCTACAAACTGGTCATCACTGTGTACCCAAGTATCAAGGCTATAATTCACTCTTACCATCCTCCAGCTCTCTGATAGATTGTTTCAGCATCTGTATACGTGTGTTTCCTCTTTCCTGACTGGCTTGCAGGCTTTCTACCTGTTTGCTGAGACTATGCACCTGTGATTGGGCCTCATCCTACAATCACAAATTCAGAGAGAAATAGAAGGCTGTTCGTGTTCTGTTCACAAAAACAGCCTGAATGATTCATTCTGATTTAGTAATTCAAGCACAGCACTTAACAGTTTACGGAATGAGAAATGTAGCATTATTCATTTTTTGGACTATTTTAATGATGCCTTTGTGGCAATGTAGAGGTGTCAGATACCCGCTCTCTCTGAGTGTCCCTGAGCTCTTGCTGGAAGTTACGTAGCAACATGTGAACTGAGTCCAATTCCAGTTCTCCATCTTCTCCACGGGAGGGGGACAATGAACACACCAGCAATCCATTTACCCCAGGTTCATCTGACTTGGGTTCACCTGAAGGTTTACACAAAAGATACTTCTCATGAGTAACTTAGAACACCATTGTTGAATAACCTTTAGATTTTAAGAAAAGAATCCTTTGTAATATAAGAGTGGTGATCTTCTTCTTGAACTTTAACTAACCTTTGCTACAGAGACCATTTCATTATTGGACTGAGAATGCGTTACCTTTCACAGGTGATCGACTTCTCCATGGTGAGGGACTCCGTCCGCGTTCCCCAGGTGCGGGCGAACGTCTTCCACGTCCGCTTCCGAGTGTACGTCTCAGGGTAGCACTGAGAACATTTAACCTGTGCTCAAGATCTCTCCGTATGGCGTCATTCTGTCCCAGCTGCTCTTCCAGCCCTTGGGCCCGGGCCTCAGCTAGACTCACCTTCAGCCCAAGCTCCCTGAGCTCGGCCTGGGCTTCCTGCAGTGCTCCCTCCAAGCGAGCAACCTCCTCACGCTGCTTTACTTGGCTCTCCTGAAGATCGGCATCCTGTTGTTGTTGCAATTCTTTCTCCTGGCGCTGCACTTCTTCCAGTTCTGCTACACGCCGCTGCAAGCCTGCAGCCTTTTCACACACAGACCAGTTCCAACAGTTTGTTACTGAATAAGTGTGGATTTTTTTATTTTTGCCAGTTTGTTTGTTTTACCTCCTTCAGAGCTGCCTCTCTGCCAGCATCACTTTCCAGTACTCTTTGTCTGAGAGTAAAGGTCTCCTTTCTCATTTCCTCCTCTTTATGCTCTTCCTGGGTCAGTCTGGCCTGCATGTCACTCAACTCTTGCGCTTGTTGAGTACACTGACCCTCTAATGTCTTCACCTGCTCATACAGATTCTTTTAATTCATATATATATATATATATATATAAACGATTGTATAGTATACAAAAATCTAGACAGCTGAATTTCATGAGAAAGAGGATGCACTGTTGTTCCATTTTATGCGCGTGCACGGCAAAAAATGCTTTTCTAGATTCGTTTTTTTTCTCTCGTTTCCAGACAAAATATCTAAAAATTCTTAAATCAATTTGCTAGACAAAAGTCAAAAGTCGTAGTTAATGATTTGTAAGCAAGAACTGGACGTTAAAATAAAGTGTGACAATTTTTCCTTTTATAGTCAGTGCATTAACTTTATGTAAAATATCAGCATGTCAACTTTTTTCTGGTTAATGTGTTGCTAGTCTAGTTATACACACTGCAAAAAATGCTTTGCTAGCTTAGATTTTATTTGTCTTGTTTCCAGACAAAATATCTAGTAAAAATTAAGTTAGGTTTTGCTTGAAACAAAGCAAAACAATCTGCCAATGGGGTACGCAAAATAATCTTGTTTTTGTTTGAAATAAAATTATTTTGCTCACCACATTGGTAGATTATTATATTGCTGGTTTTGAAAACACAATAAAAAAATCTAAGCTAGAAAAGCATTTTTTGCAGTATGTATAACTAGGCTAGCAAATTAACCTGAAAATGTTGATTTGAATAATGTTAAGGTACTGAATATAAAAGAAAAACTGCTCATACTTTATTTTAAGGTACAGTTCTTTCTATTAACAAACTATTAACTACAACTTTTGTCTCTGCTGCTTAGTTATTTGGTAGAATTAGGGATTTAGAATATAGTCATGCAGAATATGTCTTTTTTATAAGTACTAATAAACAGCTAAAAGTAATGCTAATAAGCAACTAGTCATTAGTGAGAATTGGTCCCTATACTAAAGTATTACAAGGAAACTTTTTTTTTGGGCCCTGACCTGTCTGCGCAGTTCCTGCAGTTCCCTGCGTGCTTGCAAGCGAGATTTCTCAAGTTCACGCATGTTGGTTCTCAGCTTCAGTGCCTCCTGCTGTAGGGAGGATTTACATTCTTCTAGCACCGCCAGCTTCTGATCCTTTTCTTCCCCCACTCGCTTCAAACTGATTTAAAAAAGAAAAACAAGGAAATTAATACTTTTTTAATTAAGTGAATTCCTTAATGTCTGACATTTGTACTCCTTAAGTTACACTATAAGGTCAACATTTAAAACAAATCCAATGTGCTAAACCTGTTGTTTTCAAACTCGGCTCTCTTCACAGCTGTTCGGAGTTCGTGATTGGAAGCCTGCATGGCCTCTTTTTCTCTCGCAACATCTCCTAAAGCTCTTTTTAGTTCCATGTCCTCACGCCGCTGGGCGTCCCTGTCCTGCAAACACTCCCTCAGCTCTCGGTGGGCCTCGATCAGTTCCTTACGGCCAGAGTCCCTGCTTTCCTCCACCTCACTCAATTCCCTTCTCAAACGCTCCACCTGAAAGAGACAGAGATGAGAGGGAAAGATTAAATGAAGCCAAATGCTTCTGTAAATACAAAAGGAGTGATGGGTCATGGTTTGAGTGCAATGGTGTAACTTTATCTATCTAAAATAAAGTCAGTTTAAATCACTCAAGTGTAGTGATGTGACACCACAGAGAGAGTAAAGATTTCTAACAATCATATTCCTTACGTGGCACTGTTTTGCTGAGGACAATTCAACTTCATTTTTTCCATGAGATGAATGAAATGGAAACACAGCCTATTAGTAAAATTCCACTGCCTTGTTCCATTCAGCTTCTCAAAGCATGTGAGCATCAGACTCATCCAAAGAGTTCTGCCCTCCTTTCAACACCGGATTTCAGGGCACATTCTCGTTTGCACTTAAAAAATGTGTTTTAAGTGCATGTGAAATGGTTCAAATTTTCAAAAGCTTTCATCAGATATGCTCAGGGTGAAACTCCTCGCCCATGTAAACACACAGGAATATGACCCACATTCTGGTAATTGCTTGGCTACAGCTAATCATTTTACGGTACATTTTCCCCCCAAAATGCAGCCAGAATGCAGAGAGAAAGAGGGAGAAGAAAAACATAGAAGGACAGGACAGGCTCCAAAGACTGCCACACACATCAGCGATGATGAGAAACATCAGCAGTGTGTACAAGCGTGTGTAGATGCTGCTATTAAAGAGAAATATGTGTGTGTGTGTGTTTAAGTTCAGTGGCCACACAAGATGTTTTCTTCTCATAAATCTTAATGTAAAAGAATAAGCCCATGCCAAGCCCACACTGCTTTAATTCACTGATAGGGGGGTTGGGTTAGTAGGACAGTGTTGGGTTAGATATGACCTACTGTATCTTTAAAAGTTGGGGGCGGTGTTACCTTAGAGACGACTTTCATTACTGAACAGGAAAAAATAAACTTCTGGGCACCTGCTTATTTGTGACTGCAACTTTTTCTTTTCATATCATAAAGAGAGCCTTCACTTTCCACTCCCCTGCTGGCTTTTATCGCCCCCTCTCACCACTGGTAGTTTGTCATTGTCTGACCAGGGCAAGCTGGAGGAGGTTTAGTGAAAATAATCAAACAGGAGGAGAGAATCCATCTTAGTGAGTAGACAGCTTCACCTAGAGATGATTTTCTCATCATAGCCACTAAGGAACAAATCACTAGATGCCTGGAGACAGATTGTTCAGACAACTAAATCTGTGGCCTTAGGTATGTGCAGAGGTCGATTCCAAAGGCTGACCTTGAGCATGAAAGGCAGAAGTGTACATACAGGGATACAAGCGCAAACATCAAACTGGTGGCACTTGGAGCATGCTCAATACACATTTACCAATGCCAAGTTCAACATAAGTGTGTGCTAAATGGCACTCCCCAAGACTGCCCCAGTAGGTACAAGTTGGACTCCCAACAGTTTATGTTGCCTTACTGCCCAACATAAACTTACTCACCTCCTGACTTATATGACGTTGGTCATTTGGCACTGATACAAACACATTTTTTTTACTGCTCTCTGTATGTGTTCTGGATGATACATTTGTTTCTGTGACTAAACAACTGAAATGAAAAGTCAGGTTGTGTGACCTCTTGCTGAGACTCCTGCCACTGCACAGAAAGCTTTCTGATCTGGTCATTTAAGCTGCGCTCCGAAACTTCTCGGGAACTCAGAGACTCCTCGAAACGAGACCGTAGGTCCTGAAGCTCTGCCTGCAAACCTAAAACTGTGTCCTACAGAAAGAGAGGGACAGACAAAAATGAAGACAATTATGTGATGCATGACATTAGGTCTCCTAGGTCTGACTTGATCAATATGTTTATCCATTTTTCTGTAGTTAACAATGTCCTTTTAAAGCAAAGACTTTTTTAAAAAAAAGTATCTATTCAAAATAGTATAGAATTGTAGTATTTGCTGTATCTATATATATCGTGCCTCCACTAATATTGGCATTGTTGGATTGTTCATCCTTTTGATCTTTTGTTCAAAAAATTTACAAAATTCTGAAATGGGGAGAAAATCTCATTGTGAAATAAATGTTTTTCAGCAATACTTGTTGGCCACAATTATTGGCACCCTTACATTTTTTTATGAGTAAAATATCTCTGAAGTATATTCCCATTCATATTCATAATTCTGAGCACTCCAGGGTGATTATAAACATGAAAATGTCCAGCCCTGGCTTCCTGTTTCACAGAAATATATATAGGAGAAAAAACAGAGCCCAACATCCTGTAATCATCAACACAATGAGAAAAACCAAAGAATGTATTTCTTATACTCTGCAAAAGATAACTGGGCTTCAAAATAATTAAAGGGGTCACCCTACAATGATAAAGATCCACCTAGTAGTTTCTCAGACCGAGATGCAGAGACAAGCAAGACTCCTAAGCGATTCAGGTGTTTTGTTGTTGAATGTATTAATGAACATAGCATTAGTCATATACCCCCGACATCTGAGTTTTTGACAAGGTACAATTTGTGTTTTTTTAAACAATCTTTGAGAAATGTTAAAACTATTAAATAAAATATTACAAACTTCCCATTAAGACCTAAAGAATCATATTAACTTGTGGAAAATTGGCTTTGTATGACTTTCCAGTCAACATACAGTACAATATTAGGAAACTGCCTGGAAGAGGACGTGTGTCTATATCATCCTAATACACAAAGTAGAGTTTGAGTGGTTAAAGACTCTTCAAGGGCCACATCTGGAGAATTGCAAAAAAAAGTCTCAGGGTCAGAAAAGCTTTAAAAAAAATAGTCAAACAGTCCCGTAATTAGCACATGTTGTTTGTGAGGGTTTAAGAAAAATACTCCTTGTTAATCCAAAAACAATCTTCAGCATGTTCAGTTGTTAGATAGGACTGGTCCTGCAAATGGGACTGGCTTCTATGATCAGATAAAACAAAAGAATTGTTTTTTAGCAGCATTCACTCAAGATGGGTTTGGTAAACACAGAGAAAAAAAGTACTCCATGTGTACAATGAAGTATACTGCTGTGTTTTTGATGTTGTGGGTCTAAATTTCATCTGGAGGTCCTGGACATCTTGTTTAGACACATGGCATCATGGATTCTATCACATACCAACAGATAAAAATCAATTATTCATTGACTGTTAGAAATCTTATAATGGGCCATGGTAGGGTCTTCCACTGGGACATCATCCAAAACAAACATCAAAATAAACACAAGAATTAGTCACTGAGCACAAAATTAAGCTTTTGCCATGGATGTCCCAGTCCTCTGACCTGAACCCTGAGTAAGGTGAACTAAAGCGGAGAATAAACATGGAGCTGGTAATCTGAAGGGTCTGGAGTGATTCTGGATGAAGGAATGGTCTCTTTTCTCTTATCAGGTGTTCGCCATACTCTTCAGACATTACAGAAGAAAACTCAGAGTTGTTATCTTGGGAAAAGGATGTAGCAATAATTGGGTGCCAATAACAAAAAAAAACATTTATTTCATCATGAGATTTTCTACCCATTTTCAATTCTTTTTCTTAAATGATAGTTTAGAAATATTTTTTTTAATCTTTTGAACGAAAAAACAATGCAAATTTATTTTCACAGCAAAGGAAATCTTTGCTCAGATTTACCAAGGGTGTCAAAATTAGTGTAGGGCACTGTATATATGCATACAGTGTGTACGAAAAGTATTTAGACCCCCTTAAATTTTTTGCTCTTTGTTATTGCAGCCATTTGCAAAAATCATTTAAGTTCATGTTTTTCCTCAATAATGTACACACAGCACTCCATATTGACAGAAAAACACAGAATTGTTGACATTTTTGCGGATTTATTAAAAAAAGAAAAACTGAAATTTCACATGGTCCTAAGTATTCAAATCCTTTGCTGTGACACTAATATATTTAACTCAGGTGCTGTCCATTTCTTTTGATCATCCTTGAGATGGTTCTACACCTTTATTTGAGACCAGCTGTGTTTGATTATACTGATTGGACTTGATCAGGAAAGCCACACACATGTCTATATAAGACCTTACAGCTCATGATGCATGTCAGAGCAAATGAGAATCATGAGGTCAAAGGAACTGCCAGAAGAGCTCACAAACAGAATTGTATCAAGTCACAGATCTGGCCAAGTTAATAAAACATTCTGCTGCACTTAAGGTTCCTAAGAGCATAGTGGCCTCCATAATTCTTTAAATGGAAGACGTTTGGGACGATCAGAACCCTTTCAAGAGCTGGCCGTCCGTCCAAACTGAGCTATCGGGGGAGAAGAGCCTTGGTGAGAGAGATAAAGAAGAACCCAAAGATCACTGTGGCTGAGCTCCAGAGAAGCAGTCGGCAGATAGTTGTAGAAAGTCAACCATCACATCTTTTTTTTGTGGGAGAGCAAGACACATGAAAGCCTGCATGGAGCTTGCTAAAACACCTGAAGGACTCCAAGATGGTGAGAAATAAGATTCTCTGGTCTGATGAGACCAAGATAGAACTTTTTGGCCTTGATTCTAAGCAGTCTACGTTTAAAAAAGTGTCACAGCAAAGGGAATACTTAGGACCATGTGATATTTTAGTTTTTCTTTTTTAATAAATCTGCAAAAATGTCAACAATTCAGTGTTTTTCTGTCAATATGGGAGTACATTAATGAGAAAAAAAAATGAACTTGAGCAAATGGCTGCAATATAACAAAGATTGAAAAAATTAAGGGGGTCTGAATACTTTCCGTACCCACTGTATACTGTATATATATTTATACATACACATAAGATATCTTTTCTTCTTCTTTTTTTCTTATTCGCCATAATAAAAATAATAAGCTTATCATATCACACTTAATTCTGACACACTCTATACATTTTTCAAAAAAACAATGGATGAGAATTTAAAATCACAAATCTCAGTTAATGTTAATTTCAGCATTTACTATTGCGTTAAAATTATGCACTGTGAACTAACATGAACAAACAACGAGCGATGATTAATAAAGAGTGAAATAAATGTAATGTTCATAATAATGTAATAATAAAAAAAACACACATTATAAACTTAAACTATAAACATATTCTTACAACTTTAATTCACTCTTCAGTGATTACATTTTACCATACAGAAATGCAAATGAACAATAGACTGTTCATTTTCATAACAGATTGTAGATTGTAATATCAAATTTAAGAAATGAATGCAGAATTAATCTCATGCATTAATGTGTTAATGCATGTGCAATGTGTTAATGATTGTGTCTTTGCAGCCCTAATAAATACAAAACATCAACTACAGTCATATTTTAATTTATTATACCTTGTCCTGCTCCTGTTTGCTCAGGAAGTCTCTACGCATACGATCCTTTTCAAGGGCAGCTGTCTCTATGTCACGCTCGAGGGTAATTATGCGCTCAGTAAGAG
The DNA here is from genome assembly GCA_032361065.1 of Enteromius trimaculatus. Lineage (NCBI taxonomy): Eukaryota > Metazoa > Chordata > Actinopteri > Cypriniformes > Cyprinidae > Enteromius > Enteromius trimaculatus. The sequence continues at coordinate 8,332,574 of JAUMHP010000048.1, read as the reverse complement.
TAGCTTTCTCTACCTCCTTCTCGGATAGAACCTGCCAATCAAGCACAGCCAAAGCGGTAGAACCAACTTACAGTGATTCCATCTGCCCCATGTTCTGCAGATGCTTTAAGACTATGCGGGGCCACAGATATGCCTTTTGATCAGATTGAAAGGAAGTTGTCAAAAGGTTTTGACTGTTCCTCTGAGACGCAAATACACACACACACCTGCTGTTTATGGCTTTCGGCCTGCAGCAGGGATTCTGTACAGTGCTGCTGCAGCTTGGCCAGTTCTTCCTGCAGCTGTTGCTGAACTCTGCGACTCTGCATGCGCAGCTCCTCGCACTCAGCCCGCAGCTGCGACTCTGCCTGCTCCCTCTGTGCACACAACTCCGCACGCATGCGCTCCTGAGACACACAAGACAGGTGCATGTGTTATAAGCATCCAAATACTCTCTTGAACCACAGGAGAGTTTTACAGTTTAGGGTTATTGCATTTCAATTGCTTCTTCTGCCAGAACTTCTCTGATAGTCCTAAATCTATGGCAGTGTCATGTCAAAAATAAACACACAATGAATACTGAGCTGTGTATCATGCTGGGGATAACAATTCACTCTACGGCAATTTGTTGTCAGCCACTTCCAGTTATTTTAACTATGCAAAACTGTAACTGCTATGCTGCTTGATGTTGCAATCTGTTATTTGTCAATGTATTATTTTAATTATTATCATATTAAAGTGCAAATGGTTTCATGTTTTACCGTTTACTGCAATTTGTTACTCTTCTAGTTATTTACCTACTGTATACCAGCTAATTAAACAGCAGTCTTGCACAGAAAATTGCCACTTAAGGTGGATAATGCTGTGTTCTGGTAATAATCTTTTGTGAAACTTGTATCAGTGCAGGTTTGTGGGCACACAGCAACTGCATAGGATTTTGAAATCTAAAATGTCAAATGGGAAAGTGTTGTGAATTTATGTATGTGCGCATAACAGCCCTCGCAAGTCGGAATTTACTCATTTTCTTGATGCCTCAAAGGCCTGTAGATTAATATGCATCAGTCTAGAAACATTAAAGGATGACTCATTTGAACCTTTGAACCAAATCAAATTAATTAGAAATTTGACTGATTTGCTGTCAAACCATTCGCTGTTAACTATACCTTTCCCCTTAATACATTTCTGTTTATCAAAAATTTGTAAGGTGTTTGTTAAGTTTAGGAATGTAGAATAAGGTAAAGTAGAATAAGGCATTATTATGTGCTTAATTACTACTAATAAATTGGTGAAATTCAAGTAATATGCATGCTAATAAGTGACTAGTAACTAAGGGATCCTAAAATAAGGTGTAACCCAAAGGTTTATAATTGTAGCAATGTTAGGGACAGTGCTTTTCTATCAAAATTCCAGAGATACCTTGTGCTTTCCCTCAGTACGCAGTTGATCCTGATGGCTTTGCTGTGTTGTAATAAGGGTTTGTTGTGCGTTTCTCTCGACCTGAGCAAGCTTCAGCTCTAAAGCCTGTTTCTCCTGCAGAGCCCGGGACATTTGCTGCTCTAGTTCACTGTGAACATTAGACAGCTCACCTGTGCAAAGGAAAAAGCAAGTATATACTCAAAGGAGAAACATGCTTTGTAATGAAAACATACACTGGAGACACACTGAGTTCTAACATGCTGGAAACATGAAATTATAATGCTCTTTGGAATCATCATTACACAATATATAGTGACAGCACCAGTACATAAATAGTGCAGTGTGGATGCTATCTGTAAGGGGACTTTGTTAAGCTCTAGAGAGAACCTCGACTGACTCCTCAGCTGTTCCCCAGTCCGGGGCTAAAATATGAGCCCCTTGTGGACTATAGCTGGGGCCCAGTGGCCAGTGGGTTCAGCCAAGTCAACGACAGAGGAATAGAGGCTCCCTGAAGAGACACTCACGCGTCAAAATCTCATTAGCCTGCTGTAGACTAGCATTCTCTCCATCTAGCCTAGCCCGGTCATCCTCCAGCATCGAGGCCAGTTCCTGCCTGTCCAACAGGCCTGACTCTAGAGACTCTCTCTCAGCCCTGAGCAAAAAAAAAAGAATACAAAGAAAAACAGGTTGTGTTTTGTGAAGCTAATGAACATCTTTAAATGGTTGTTTCTTTAGCTAACATCATTCAAGACAGATGAGATGTTCTGGAGATGATTTACACAGCAAAGCACAGGATTAACCTCGAGATGATTCTCTCACAGAAAAGACTTAGTGAAACTAGGAAGAGTTACATGATTGAAAAGGCCCAATTGATAATTGCTCAAAAAAAACTTGCTGAAAACACAGGTGTTTTACTTTGCCTGCCAACACGAACTCCAACATAAATACAAACACTTAGCCCATATAAACACATTAATACACCAAATCCTACTCGCACTAAAACACTAACACACATTGACTCACCGCAGAGCGGCCAGGTCTTGGGCCAGGGCCTTGGATTTACGTTGCTCTGAGGTGAGTTGCACTGTGAGATTGGCTTTGTCTCTTGCCAGCTCATCCCTCTCTTTGGAAGTCTTCTTTAGCGAGGCAGCACTTAGCTCCATTTCTCTACGACATGTGTTCAGCTGTCCCTGCAGAGCTTGCTTCTGCTTACTGACCTACACAAATCACACACATGTACAAGGAAGCTTATTTGAACGTTCGCATATACCAAGTGTTTGCTGATAGTAGTTCAACATCAGGATTATGAATCAAGTACTCAAGTATGATATCTAATCATTTGGTGATTTATCCAAACACGTGAGATCCTAGCTTATGCCAGTAACTGACCACTTAGGAGCAGCAGGCTGTCCAAATATTTTCCTGATATGTTAAAACTTTCCCCACTGAGCTTGCGCTAAACCGCTTGCTAGCAAACCAAAGGAAATTTTATTTCACTTCTCTGCCAAGCAGGTCAACTGAAAAAGCAGCAAGTAAAATGGACAAGCAAATGTTGCAAATAATGTACTGTACTAATAATTTACAACAAATCTGTGTAAAAGTGGAGATTACATTATATCCACCAGTGATTTATGACAACACTACAGTTTTAACATAGTGACACCACAGCAAAACATGACCGTAGGTGAAGACAAAAGAGCAGATGAATTCCACACTGTCTGTTGCAAAGCTGTGAGCAGACAGATCAGGCTTGTGATTTACAGCTTTTTTCACTCATTCTCCCTCACTCTGATACTACCCGTCTGTAATATCTATCTCTCCAGTCTTCCTGTCCTTCATTTGTACTCGAGATCCCCTTTGCCTCCCCCATTCAATTCCTTTGCCACTCATAAAACACACACTTGGGCCAAGATTCATATATGGAACTCTTGGAGGAAGGTGTTGAGTACCATGGCAGATGGGTCCAATATCTTCCCTTGGCTTTTTAATGTGACAACAATGTGACTGACCTGAGCGTGCTGCTCAAGGGCTGAACTTTTCTCCTTCTGTAGGAGGTTGTATTCTGCTTCCTGTGTCACTTGACATTCTTGAAGGTGAATATGTGAGGCCTCCAGAGCACGCTTTTCTGCTGTTAGGTCTAACAGCTCCTGCTGAAGTCCGGCTAGCTCCTCTCTGGCTGCCACTCGCTGTAGCTCTAGCTCCCGTTTCCGTTCGCCAAGCTCTGCCTTTTCAGCCTCGACCTGGCAGAAGATTGGTCAAAAACAATATTTTGGAGAATAAATAACAGGATTATCATTGTGTTGAAAAGACCAATCTTGCTGGTCGCAGTCATATAGCGTGATGTGAATATTGGTGTGTTGGTATCCACAGCAAGACCATCATTTGGAAGCCAGCTTAGTTTGCTCAAAAATTAAAATTAGCCTGTTATTTACTCACCCTCAAGCCATCCTAGGTGTATATGACTTTCTTCTTTAAGACAAATCCAATTGGAGTTATTGCAGTGAGCATTCCAAAACATTTAAAATAAAGTGCACACATCCATAATAAATCATGCCTCACATTTCTCTGTGTAGTGAATAAAGGCCTCCTGTAGTAAATTATGTGTTTTTGTAATAGAAATATCCATATTTCAAACGTAATCTTTAACCAGGATGATTTTTTCATATAAATCTGATTGTATACATCTAAGAGAAGAAAGTATGGCTAAAGTAAAACAGGCTTATTTTCATTTTTGGGTGAACTAACCCTTTATTAAATTAGGAGTTCCTGAAATGAAGAGTTAACTATAAACAAAATAAGTGACTATTCAATTTATACTACTTCAACACTGTCCACACTATCCAGTTCCATGACCCCGACCTGTAAGAGAAGACGGTTCAATTCGACCTTATCTTTAGCCAATCCCTCACTCAGGGCTCCCATCTTGGCCAGGGAGTCCTGTAGCCCTGCATCTTCACTTCGTAGTTTGGTGAGTGCCAGTTCCTGCTCAGCATTCTGGGCCTCCGCCTATAGGGAGGCAGAACAAACATCAGTGGGAAGTTTGGCTACATCCAATCATTAGCTACCAAGTTCACGTAACCAGCATTTATTTTGTAATCAGCGGTTAGAGTAAAATATGTTTGCAGAGCTGTTTAATAGCACTGGAGTTTAACCGTTACACTATGTCCCCGGAATGACCTGTGGTAGAACTGCGGAAGTGTGGAAAAACTGTAAGTTAGACAGAGTAAGTGCTGAAAAATCTTACAAAGGGAGTTTTGCATGGTAAATATCAATTACTACAAATAAGCAGAGCTACATAACTCACCCAAGGTCAAAGTAAACTGAGTTTCCAGTAATTCAACAACTGAGTTGGACATTTGACAGGGGAAAAACTCTGTATTTACTTAATGGATAAATAATGCAAAACTGGGTAAACAGTTTTATGACTGGATGTAATTCACTGTAGCAACATGCAGGTGAGAACAGTTTTATACAGACTTAGATCAGGTGTTGTTCAGATGAATGAATGAATGAATGAATGAATGACTATGTGAGTGATAGAATGAGTGATAGTGAGTGACTGAGTGAGGAAGGGAGTTAATGACTGAGTGGGTTAAGAGAAAGTGTTTTGAAAGAATATGTTAGTGAATGACTGTTGGAAGAATGAAAGAATGTGTGAGTGTATAAAAATGGACTAAGATGTAGTGAGTGAATTAATAAGCGAGCAGGTCATGTGATGGAATAAATGAGTGGGTGGGTTTTGTGTGAATGTGTAGAGCATTACCCTAGAGAGAGCCTGTGCAAGACTGTTCTTTTCATCCTCCAAAACCTCTTTCTGTAAAGTCAGCTGACTCAGAGCTTCTTTAAGTGTGACCAGCTCTTTACGCACATCAGAGTGTCTAATCTCCAGCTGCTCCAGAGTGTGTCGTCTGCAGAAAAACAAAATTGCACACAAATTGTCAGGGCATGAAACAGCCCAAATGAAAACCCAGGCACACCATGGCACAGAGCGATCAAATCAGCTCACAGGAAGTGTACGCACAAACAAAACATAATTTTAATCTAAACAATGCTAAAGTTAAGGTATAGGCACATACTCATGTACGCTAACATATACAAGCAGAGATATTTCTATAAACACACTCCTAATGGCATTTGCTCAAAAAAGACTTAAGGTTAAATATCACATCCAAAACCATTCTTACCCATACAGTACATAATAACACATGATCAGGCTTGTTACCTCTGACCTAACTAGTAAACTAATGCATTATGCATCTTCATGTTTAATGCATTTTGTAAACAGTACTATTCTGGTTTGATTCAAGGCTACTTTAAGGACAACATGTGCTAGTGATACTGACAGTAAACAATAGGACAGGGAAATAAACAAGGGCCAAGAAGGAAGTCAAGGGGTTTGAGGTTTCGCAATGCCATACCCCCTCTCGGATTCAGAGCATTCTCGAGCCAGCTGCCTCTCCAGGTCCTCCCTCTGCTGCCTGAGGAGGTCTCTTTGCCTCTGAACATCCAGAGAGGAGCTTCTAAAAGCTTCCTGCTCTGTTTGTGCGCATTCCAGCTGCTGCTGCAGGGCTGAGAGCTGCCTCTCAAGCTCTCCTTTTTCACTACGAAGGGAAAAAAGTGTGTGAAGTGTGTGCAAATATGTGAGATTGTGTGCTTGAATGAAAATCATGAGCCTTTGCAGCATAACATAACTTAATTATTAAGGTTATAGAAACATAAATAAAGACATTTATGAACCAGCCTCTTAGTTTAGCCTGAAAAATAAAGCGATGAGGAAACTAACTGATGTAAAAGTAGAGCTTACAAAGGGTCAGGTAGAAACTCACCTGTGTAGGTTACACTAATATTGAACAATGACATTCTTTATTGAAGTGCCAGGTTCATTAAGTCCCTGACTCTACCTGTTTAATATGCCCAGTGAGGTGCGGTATCTTTGGGCATCTCTAGTGCTGTCCTCCTCTGATCTCTCCAGAAGTTGATTCTCATGCTGCAGTTCCCGGATTCTTTGATCCAGGCTTCTGGTTTCATCTTCCCCCACATGCAGCTGATCTCGAAAGGTGGCAACCTGCTCTTGGGAAGCATCCAGACGTGCCTGCAGCTCCTTTGGGTGGATAGATATTTTCCATTTAGTTAAATGTGATGAAATTACATACGCTTCTTGATAACAGAGAAAACTATTAGGGAGACATGGGGAAGTGTGTTATTTCTGTACCACTAGGAGTGATGACATCTTATAAAGAGGTTTGTGGCAAACCTGAATTTGTGCCTGCCGCTGTAAGAGAGCTCTCTGCACAGATATCAGAATACTGTCTCGTTGAGAAGAGGAAATAGATCCTGCAGATGGGTGCTCATTTTTTGATAAGTCTGAGGAACTCTCAACACTAACCACCTAAAAGAGAAGAGAGGGGAAAAAAAGAGATAAGCTGACAATCCTCTCATGTTTTGTATATACAGCTCAAAATATCATGGCAATCATGTTCAGTAAACCTGATTAATGTTGTGCAGTAACTGTTGCAGACTGCGGATCTCACTGCGTAAGGCATCCCTCTCGGTTCTGTCTTCGGACCGATTTATTTCCTGTACAGGAAAGCATTCAGGTCAAAGTGCAGGTTCTTGAACAGCCCTGACACACACCAGACTCCAGATGAATCAAGATAAGTCATTAAGAAAGTAGTAGTTAATGACTGAGTGGACTGACTAGTCTTCCCAATTAATGATTCTGGCAACACCATGGTTCTAATTTGATTCTTGGACTCTTACCTTAATTGCTTCCTGCTGGTGAAATGACCTTCTGAACTCGATCCAGCTTTTAAGGCATAAAATTTCAATAAAATACATACACTCCCTTACAAAAGTATACGGCCTTAATTTTTGCTGTAGATTAAAAACGCTTGAGTTTGACATTAAAAGAAAATAAAATCAGCTTTTTAAAATCATAAAAAAATCAGCTTTTGTTTAAATCCACACATTTTTCATTTGAGCAAAAGTATCGGAACAGATAGAATTAACATAGATTAAAGTGAACAAGACATAATATTTAGTTGCAAATCCTTTGCTTTTAATAACTGCATCAAGCCTGTGGGCCATTGACATTAACAAACTTTAGCATTTTTCTTTTGTGAAGATTTTCCAGGCTTTCAGTGCAGCCTATTTCAGTTGTTGTTAGTTTTGGGAGGTTACCCCCTTCGTTCTCCTCTTTAGCTGGTAAAAGGCATGCTTTGCAGGGTTTAAGTCTGGAGATTGACTTTGCCAGTCTAAAACCTTCCACTTCTTGTCCCTGTTGAGCTCCTTTGTTGTTTTGGGTCGTTATCTTGCTGCATGATGAAGGATCTCCCAATAAGTTTGGTTGCATCTTTCTTTAAATTGGCAGACAAAATGTTTCTGTAGACTTCTGAGCTCATTTTGCTGCTGCCATGCAAGCCATGACAATAGCTTCACTGTGTTTCACAGATGAGCTTGTATGTTTGTATGTCATGAGCAGATCCCTTCTTTCCCCAAACTTTAGCCTTTCCGTCACTTTGGTAAAGGTTAATCTTTGTCTCATCAATCCATAAAACTTTGTCCCAGAATTTTGAGGCTCATCTCAAAACAAATTCCAGCCTGGCCTTCTTATCCTTCTTGCTATTGAGTGGTTTGTATCTTCTGGTGTAGCCTCTCTACCTGTGATCATGAAGTCTTCTGCAAACAGTAGATTGTGATACCTTCACTCTTGCCCTCTGGAGGTTGTTGCTGATCTCACTTACAGCTGTTTTAGGGTCTTTCATGGCAGCTCTCAAAATGCTTCTGTCATCAACTGCACTTGTTTTCCTGGGTCTACCTGTTAAATGTCTTTTACTTAGTGCACAAGTGGCTTCTTTATTCTTCAGGACAATCCGAATGGTTGAAATGGCTATGGCCAGTGTGTGTTTTCATGTTGGTTACACCTCTTAACTATAAATGCATTTTGAACAGGCAAAACCCAAATCTGAAACTGAGAATAGGCATTCAGTGCTAATTACTGATTGAATAATTGTGAAAGGACACACCTGGGCAACCAAGTACACCCGTCAGTCACATGTTCCAATACTTTTGGAACTTTTGGATTTAAACAAAAGGAGATATCCAAATGTAAATACCTGGAAATAAAACCTGGCATGTAAATCTCTTGTCTGATATTCATCTTTGATGTCAAACCCAAATGTTTTCTGTCTACAGCAAAAATAAAGGAACTGGTCTCACGGTCCCAATACTTTTGGAGGAGAGTGTACCTCTTCCATCTACACTTGACTCTCTTTTCTTTTTATTTAAAAATACTTGGCCCTCTAACACTTGCACTCTATTCTATTTATATCCTATCTACATGGTTTCTTTTTTTGATCATTAAAAAATAACACTAAAAATAATAACTTCATTTAACACTAACTCCATCTATTCTATATATTTTTTATTCTTTCCATTTATTATTTAAAAAAAAAAAAATAAAAAAAATCCTTGCTATGTGTACTGCATTAGACTAACAGGGACTCATCGCAGCATTTACATACTGTTGCTCTTTTGATGGTCCTTTTGTCCTCATTTGTAAGTCCCTTTGGATGAAAGCATTTGCTGAATGATTAAATGCAAATGATTTTACTGCAACACTGCTCACCATTCTGTCCAAGCTGCTCTGCAGTGCTGTCAGATTGCTTTCCTTCTCAATGTTCTGTGCTCTGAGCTTCTTCACCATTTCACCCAATTCCAGGATCCTGTAACGATACATAATCAATCAAAGTATAATATCATAAAAGTTTCTTTCGGACTTCTTAAGTCATATGATAGATTGTGAGGAACAGACTGAAATTAAGTTATCATTCACTAAAATCTAGGAATCCACAATAGCTCTCTTTGGCATGTTTATGTGAAAAGCAATGTTCGATTTTAATTTATCAGTAGAACTGGTTCACAGAACTGTCCTGAGTCATTTGTTCACAAATCATCTGACTTAAATGGTTAATTATTCAATGGAAGTCAGTGTCATAAGTGAATAACAATGTATATTTTAGTCTGTTTTTCAAAATAGCTGTCATTTAGATTCAGAAGACTTCAGAAGAGTCGTATGGATCACATTTATATTATATTTTGAAGCTTTAGCATACCTTTGGAAGGTATGTAACTGAAGTGTATACTATTTTTTAAAGAAAAAAACACCCTTTTCAATTGTTCTAATATGCGAGTTGAAATAGGCACAGATTTTCTAAGGTTCTGAGGTTTTCTAGGACATACATTAATCATTCTTCTGCATAAGAACACATACTATCACAATGTGAAGGGAAAGAATGTGCATGTGCGTAGCATTAACACAACTGAGACAAAATGATCAAACACTCAATGGTGTGCTTATTTGATACCCATTTATCTATGGCCCTTTCTTCTCGCTGCAAAAAAAAAAGCTTGGCTAAAATTTCAAACAGGAGAGTGATCTCTGCTCTCTACATTATAAAACTGTCACTGATGAAAAGATGTATAAGAAAGAAGCTGCAATGACTCGATATATCAGAAGACCTCAACCCTGCTTTGTCAGATCCATGGATCCGCTCTCAAAAGAAAGTGTCATGGACCACTGGCACATTATACAATTAAATGAAGAATGTAGAGGATACTGAACAGCAAATAGAGAGACACACTCTTTCTCTCTAGTTTTGGCATGCCACATAGCTGGATAGATGAGGCAATCTGTGCTGACCTTCCCTGTGTGTCAGCACTCAGGACAATGCACAATGAGTCATCTAGGAGATGTGAGTTCAGGACATCAATAACTCAATTCAAAGCTTAGGGATAGGTGCTGAAATTTATGACACTCTGAAATCCTTTGAATACGATAATTTGACCCCAGCTCCCTATTTATTACATGATGACACTTGTATATTACTTTTGAAAAATGAATGGGATGTGTACGTAAACAGAGAGACATGTTGTACCTGGAGTTAAGCTCTACTTTCTCTGCGTCAAAGCGGGCTTGCAGCTGCATTGCCTCTTTCAGTTTGTCTCTTAGTTGATTCTCCAGCGCAGATACTCCACTGCTAGCAGGGGTACAAGGCTGGCTCATGCTATTCACACAGGCCGTTTGAAGACGATGGCCAGCCAGCACACACTCGGCTCGCATGTCCGACAGACTCCTGTAAAGCACAAAAAAACTATTACAACCGGCAGAAGCAATGAAATTCCCTTACACAACAATTTCCTTACGTTCCCAAGGAAATGTGTTTTGTTCGCAACTGACGAGAGCCAGATGGCCGAAACTATATTGTGATCTGGGAATAAACTCTTTGAACGGTGTCGTGTCTAACTAAGGGTCGTGAACATTTTCTCCGCTGTCCATGTGTTGAGTAATCCACATTGCAGCAAATTACTCAACAATGATCACAGCATTTACACAGGCCGAGCCCTCATCAAGCTTGGCTCTGATGGATAGCTCCAGACTAATCTCAAGGGCAATCTAACCATCACATTTCCCAGGACGATGCGGTCAGGATGGGTGAGGGGTGACCCAAGTGACCTGCTGCGCTTTGATCCAGAGCGGGGATAAATGGCGGCGTGTTGGGAAAGAGGGCTCTGGCTGCAAGCTACACTCACCTGTCAGCGAAGGCCCGCAGCTGAGTGAAAGAGCTTCGCAGGAAGGCAGCCTGGCGCCACAGAGATCGCACACGGGCTTGCTCGCGGCCGTTTCGGGAGGTATTCATCTGCGAGAGAGCGACACGGCCATATGGTCGGCAGGTTCCGTAATAAGGAGGGTGGCAAAGAGGTTAAAGATGTCTCCATTATAGATGCACACATACGAAAAATAATGAATGCGCCCACACAAACTTGAACTGCTAGGTGCACACATTGAGAGACTCGCATACACAACTGATACAGTAAACCTTTCTTGACTGTATGAGGCTGAATACTACATGAGCTCCTTCATATCACCAGATGTTTGCACCGAGCAATGAATTTTCGCTCTCTTTTTTTTTCCAATCGACTGGAATGTTTTCACAGGAAACAACAGCTGAGAAAATCACAACATTGATTTAAAACAAAGACAGTATCCAGACTGACAAAACAGGCACCAGAGTGGAATTCCACAAGTTCCAGAGTTGAGTTTCATTGGGTTGGATTAGGGAAAGATTTTCCTTAAACTGTGGATTTGGATAAAAACAGACACTACAGATCTCTCCTTCCTTCCCTTTGTCTCTTTTTCCTCCTCCCTCTCACCTCAAGTTCCCTCCTGAGTCGCGTGTCCCTCTGCTCTGCCTCCTCTCGTGCTTTCTGCAGGCTTTCCGTCAGGGCCTGATTGGCTTCGTTGGCTTGTTCGAGTTGTTCCCGGAGCAGCGCATTAACCTGGCTCAAACCAGAACACCTGTGAAATATATGGAACTGCTTCAGAGCACTGTATCCCTTCAGACCTCCACCTGTTAAGCCAAGAGCCAAACTTTACACATGATCTCACCCCCCTCCTTTGCACGGCCTCTATCAGCTTCTATGTTTACAGGCTTATAAAGGCCCACGTCACATTCTACATTGCCAGCCACGCTTAGAGGAGAATGTGCGTGACAGTTTTATAAAGTCCATGTCAGCTTCAACCTAATTGCCACCAGATTTGCTTGTCAAATAGTTTACAGGGTTATTTACATCATTCGTGAAAGAATCCACCCAGTTACATACAAAGATTGACGCCAGGGTGTGAGGCAGTAAGGGCGACGAACAAAACGATCATCAAAGCGGTGAGCAACAAAGAGAGACACGATCAAAGCTACGAGAATGTGTTTTAGTCATTTTCAATAAGTAGATCTGCTCCATGATTCTTTGTTTTGGCTTAATCCCGCTTGTGCCCCTCTGAGAAAACGCAAAGCCATTTTAGCAGTAGTATACCAGGAATAACACTTCTGCCTTGCTAAATCTCAGTTAATTGTGGTATGCTGTGAAATTCTCAAAAGCTGTTGCACAGTTGACTTCTCTGACATAGAAATTAAATAAGTTGTGTTACAAAACTACAGAACCACAGATGATCTGATAAATTGCACTGTGCAGTGCGCTCTCTGACAGAAGCCCTAAGGTGTAAAAATGAATGAGAGCTTGGCAGCTTTGCGGCCCAGAGTTTGCCATAACCATTTCAATTATAGGCGAGTGGCACAATAAATCACGTTCTTTTAAAGGTTGGCGTCTGGGTTGGTAGGTTGGCCGGCTCTTTGTATGAAGTGCAGTAAAAACTATTTGGCTGAGACGGTGAACAAGGCTGTGATAATTAAGTCTGACAAACTGGACACCTTTTGTTTTTGACACCCCCTTCTAAAACTATTTTTTTCCAGCATGTGCTTGTAGGCAGTAGGCAGCTAGGAGATTTAATTTAAAGCAGTTCAGCTCTGTTTACCTCCTCACTATGTGTTGTTCACATGTTGTTTCTCATTGTTGGAACGGTGAATACCTGGTGGATACTTCAACTTAGATGGTGGTACTTCTGTTTTAGAGCATGGAAGCTGGTTTCTAGCTGGTCTAAGGTGCTCATTAGTAGCTTCAAACTGGCCATTAGCTGGTCTAAGTAGTAAAACTTTATTTTGATAGTCCACTTTAGACATTCTACTAAAAGTAAGTAACTTTTTAACTACATGTCAACTACTATTCATTAGAGTATTTGTAAACTGTCTGCTTTATATCTTCTAATACTTTATTTTGATGGCTCCACAACATACACCATACTGACTATGAGAAACTTACTCTACTAACACTAAATCTACCCTAACAGGTTACCCTGAGACTTAGTAGACATGTAGTTGCAAACTGAGAATTAGACATTTAGTTGACGTACAAAGTTACAAATTTACTTATAGTAGAATGTCTAATATGGGCTATCAGAATAAAGTGTAACCGTCTAATCTAAGAAGTAACCAGTCCAAGTTGGTTCCAATTAGTTATTAGCTGGTTAAGCTGGTTGTTAGCTGGTCCATGCTGTTTTCCATGCAGGTTTTCCAGTTTGGTCTACAACAAGTTACTGCTGTTCATTAGCTGGCCATTACCTGTTCAGGCTGATAACTGGTTAGTTTATATAAACTGTTATTTAGGTGGTGCTAGCTGGCAGACCACCATGGATCAGCTACTAGTTTATGGTGGTCATGCTGGTTTTTAAACAGTTGGCTTCGGAAACCAGGTACCATGTTCCAAAACACAACTACCATCTTAGGCTAGATTTTCTAACAACGTAAAATAAAAAAAAAAGAAGAAAACAGAATCTCTACAAGGTTTATCATTCTTCATTTTTTTAATATAAAGTTCTCCTTTGGTTCCAAACAGCAAGTCTTGACATCCTCTTTGGTTGATTCACCCATTCTCCCTCATTTTAGTAATTGCTGTTCTTACCGTTTCTGCTCATCCTCCAACAGAGCAAGTTTACTTTGGACATCCATACTGTGTTCCTGCTCAAAGCGCTGGAGACGGTGTGCTGAAGAGCCTAGGTGTGACTGGAGCTAAATACATGGACAGAAGGTTTATACCTAACACAAAACACCAAAATACAGTACAACACCTGACAACAATTAGAAAAGTCACAGGAGCAGACAGGTTTCTTAAAATAAAAAAAATAAAAAAACAATTAAGTTTCTTAAAATCCAATAAAATGCTATACAAGTGCATACATTCATTGGTCACACTTCATATTAGGTGGCTTTAACTACTATGTACTTATATTAAAAAATAAGTATAATGCACTTGTTGTGTTCATATTGAATTTCAAAAGACTTTGGGTATGGGTAGGTTTAAGGGAGGGTTAAAGTGTAAGGGATACGTCAATAGTGTAATTGTAAATGTAATTACAGAATTAATTACAGATTTTCTTTATACAAGTACAATGTAAACACGTGGATGCACACAAAGTGCATTGTACCAAATTATTAATTTAAATACGTACATAGTAATTAAGACCACCTAATATAAAGTAACGCCCAGTCATTCAAAATGACTGCAAAGTTCTCTAGTAAGACTTACCGAGAGCCTCAGCTTCTCTGACTCTGAGGTTTTCTCCAGCACCTGCTGCTCTAGATTTCCACATCTCTTCTTATATTGGAGCAACTGCAGACACAGACAAATACTTTCACTCCGCAACTTAAGATGGAGCACATTCCCAACTACACCAACGTTCCATGGTTTCTTTTTGATATGTATATTCTAAAAGTAAATACCCTAGAATTACAAAATAATTTTCCCCTCAAAGAATCTTTCCCAACTTTGACAAAAATTAAATGTGTTGAATGAGACCACATCTAACAGTGGACCTTTGCCTGTAGTTTCTGCACCAGCTGAGCCTGTCTGTGTTGGCTCTCCTGAAAGGCCTGGAGCTTCAGCCTATAAGATCGTCCTTCCTCTCTTAGCCAACTCTGCTCTGCGCCATACACACTTTGCTGGTCTGAATCTCCTGACTGCTGCAAAAGCATCTGCTCCAGCTGCAAAGACATATGCACACATTACACCGCTTAATCACCTTGTAGTTCCTTTTTGGCTTTTCACAATCAAAAGACTTACGTATCCTTGAATTGCTAGTGTACGCCATTCAAATATTTCCTTTTCTTATGTTAAGCAAATGCACCACTAGATTTATGCGTTTAGATTTATGTAGGAAACAAGAAAAAACAAAGATTGCATTGTCACAGAGGTAAGTCACAAGCTTGATTTATATTCACATTGGCATACAATCAGACAAGATGTTAGATTTCAAACCGAAGGTTAAATTTTAGTCTAAGGAAAGGAGTATTTTTAATGAGTATAAGATTGAGGCAATTGTGCTTTTAAATGTCATTATACATTATGTTTAATGTTTGCTGTTTCATGGTTTTTGTTACATATATGTTTTGTTATATATAAACCGTAGCCATCACGCCATGCTGAAAGTCAGTGAATTGTGTGTTAAAAATAAATAAATAAATAAACACTTTTTTTTCTTTAAACTAAAACTTAAATTCTGGGTGAATCCAGCAAAATGCACCAACAAATAACGTTGCACCTCAGGGGTCCCGAGTTATAGTCCCAGCTCGTGGACCTTTCTTGATCCTGTCTCTCTCTCTCTCCCCCACCTTGCTTCCTGTCTAGCTACTGTGCTATCAAAATAAAGGTAGAAATGCCAAAAAAGACCTAAACCCACTCTGAGAAGTATTAACTGCAGTTAAAAGTGTGACAACTTGCCCCGGTCTCTCTAAAAATCACACATTCTGCTACTCAAGTACATTTTTTTTAAATGTAATCTCTGAAAAACTCAGAATGGAGAAAGTTTTCTGTCACAATGGCAAAGTGTTTCTCTCTTGATTCCCATCCTCCTACGGGGTCTTCAATCTCAATGTCCCATTACCCCACCAACCCCTCCCATCTTCCTTTAACCCCCAGTGCATATCATGGTGCCAGACACCCAGTCCCTACTAACAGAAACCACATGTTTCCTCTCAACACAACAACATGCTGCCTCAGCTGATTCAAACAAAGCCAAAAAAAAAGACAGAGAGTGGTAGAGAGAGTAAAAGGTGCAAGTAGAGTCACCTTCATCCTTTTTGCAAAGTAGTAATACACAGAACTACAGGTCATACTGAAATCACAGGCTAACGCTCATCTGCTGCTAAGCTGAACAGCAGCTTCTAGAAGATGCAAGGGACAATAGTCCCCCTGTTCCTGACTGAAGCCAAGGGCTTTGCAAAACTTAATAAAACATTTGCAAACAGTCATACTGAGAGCTTTAATTCCGTATACTACAAAGAGGGGCAAACCAGCACCCGGCTCTGGGCGGTTTTGGGGTTCAGGGCTCATAAGGGAACAGGGACTTATTATATGGCCCGTTGTTAAGGTGACAGCTTTTGAAAGCGAACAGAAAATGAAAAACATGGGTGGAGGACGAGTCAGAAGAGAGAGGGGGGATGTTGGGTGCAGCAGCAGCTGTGTTTAAAGGCTCCTTTGGAAACAGCTGCACTACCCTATTGATTATGTATCTTTTCAACTATTTTGGCACAATTAGAGGCAATTTGTTGCTACAACACAAAAAGCGTTTGATGCAAAGTCATGAAAAAATGGCACTTACAAACAAGCATATTGTTCTGTCTTGAAAGCTCACGGGGGTCAGGGGTGCAGTACAGCACACCTCTAGTGTGTATATATCTCTGCATGTACAACCATAAAATACAGTTGCTTCCAAAAAATAAAAATAAGCAATCATAAATAAGTCAATTGTGAGACATAAAGCAACAATGTGAGATATTTCCATTGGAACACAGTGTAACATTGTGACACAATGTACCAGTTATGATAAATTGTAAGACAAAGTCACCAGAAACAAAATCATGACTGTCACAATGTAAGATATAAAGCTGCAATGTGAGTAGCAAAGTCATAATTATGAGGACCGACAGTTAAAAGATTTAAAGTCACATTGTACAAATTTGAGACTATCACAGTTATGCAAAACAAAAATCACAACTCCAAGATATATTCACACTGTGTATTGTCCAATTTTGCCTAAATAAATTAGATTTACATTGTTAAACACAATCACAAATATAAGAAAGTCACAAGTGTAAAATATAAATTGAGGTTTGCAAGATCTGGTCATATTGTAAAATATAAAAGATTCTGCCACAAGGTCTTAAATATGAGAAACATCTTACATCTAAGTCTGCTTGATATTGATATAGAGGTGACTTTCAGGTATAAAATAATCACAATTACCTTTTATTCAGGCTCAGATGTTTTGGAGGTTAGTATCCCAGTTATATTTTCATATTAACATATGATTAGGACACTGATTGATGAGATGTAATTAGTATTCTGTTGGACATATTCTGTGCATAAATGATATATAGCATCTGTCCTTCTACCAAACTTTAAGAAAATGGTATCAACCTGCCTCTAATTACTCTAAGAACCAACATCTCCAATTCAAATCTTAACAACCATGTTAAAAAAAAAAAAGATCTCAGATTTGCTACTGAAGGCAACTTTACCAGCAGCATCAAAAAGAAGGGTTTTGAAGCAGGGCTGATGGATGATGCAATGACATGTGTCGAAATTGGATCCTTCTTGCTAGCGGCACTAAACAAACCCAGCATTATGATGGTATTAAATTCAAGAGCTGGTCGCTCTCTCATGTTGCAGCCAATCTGCCGCCACAGGCTTGGCTCTGGTCCATGGGGAGAATGCTGTCACACGTGTCTATAGGCCACTCAGCCTTTGCAGTGCATGTATAAGTGATGAATTTTCAAACACGGGTGTTAGCCTCATGCTTTTTGCTCAGATTAAAGCTTTATAGAATGTACTTACAGTAAAAGTCATTTTAAAATTCTGGCTAAGATCTTCCCTGTACACCGAACAAGGGTGAGCATTCATGGAGGTGTATGACTCTAGGCGACTATAACACACAACGCAGGGTGACCATTCTTTATTTTAGTGCAATGTACACCCTTTTTCAACAATATTGCGACTGTTGTTTTTTAAGATGTATAAGCTGCCTTAAGAGTATGTCATTCACTTTACAAAAAAGCAAACAAAACATTGAGAGTCCACAAATTTACTGTGTATCACTTCTTAAATACAACAGATATGGGGGCAAATGGGGGCCAAGAGAGCTGTTTTTAACCTGAAAATCAACAAGATTGCAAACATGATATAGATTTTATACAAGAGACCTATAAAAAACCAATGTAAAGCCTGGGATTTTAAATTATTTAATATTTATATAAAAATATATATTTTAATGGAACAGTTTATTGAAACTTTAAGACAAAATCATCAGGTTTTTATGGCCCTGAAAAATATATATATATATATTTAGAGGAAGAAACTAAGCATAAAAAAGCAAGTTGGCGCAGTTGCTGATATTTATATACTAAAATGTATTTTGTTTTGCAATAATATTCATCCTGTAGCTGAAATGTGTTGTATCCTGTACTGTACTGCTCTCAAATAAAACGGCATTTCACATAAGTCTTTTGTTTGGTGACAACATGAAGGATGTTTGATGTGACTGATTCTAACCAGCATCATGGATGCTATATACACTATATGAAAGCTAAAAGTTTAGTAGAGTTGAGGTTTCTTCAAACAAAGCTATCGTATGGCTTCAGAAGGCTTGCAATATAACACAGAAGTGGACTATGAACTGCTTTCATTGCACTTTTATGTTGAGTTTTTGTCCTTTTTTCAGCTTGACAGATCACTCTATCCACTGACCTAACATTATATCTGTAGTTCTTCCAGTCCTCAGCAGAACAAGCATTCAGAATGGCCTCTGAGGGCGACTAATGCAAGTGGGGCCCCATCCCAAATGCTCGCTTTTCATTTAAGGTCACCTACTGACATTTTACAATAGCGTTCAACATGCAACGTATTGCAAAAGACCGGATGCATGGTTTATATTTCCACTGTTTTTTAATGCATCCATTCCCTGGATTCAGTGTCTTTTTTATGGTAAGAGAGAGGCCCTGTGTTGCCCTCTCTCTAAAATGTGTTTTCAGTTAGCATTTTTTATATTACTTAATATTTATGATTTGTGCCACTCCTTGTATTGTCTCGTTTGATAAATATTTCACAATACATCAAGGAACGGCAGCACTTTGATTCATCTGCCAACAAGAGAACATTTTCAAGGCCACTGAAAGCTCTTTGCACAAGGGCCAAGAATATTCAACTTCTCCCTCCATGTGGTCATAAGAGTGGATTGATCCTCTAATATGAGAGAAAACATATTTAGAATCATGTTCATTTTCCGTCAAGCTTCCTGGGGTTCCGTCTTTGCAGAATATTCACTAAAATGGACTGATATTCTGTCAGCTATGCTTAATTGATATCAAAACATTAGGAGGATTATTATTGACATTTCTGGTTTGTCAGAGATTGGCTTCCTTTAATCAGAGGTTAAAGCATTTACAGGCAGTAAAGTTCTCTCACATTTTAGTGATTCTTTTAAGTGTTATGACAGAATTTTCATTTTTGGGTGGACGTGTCATTCCAAACTTATGGAAGCCCATTTTCTGCAACTGAATAAAAAAAGTACAAAAAAGGTAATTGCAACTCTGATATATTTTCTTACAATTGCGAGTTCACATCTTGTAATTCATTTTTTTTAAGACTGCGAGATACAAACATGCAATTCTGCAATTTTCTGGCAATTCTGACTTTATAATTCACAACTGAAAGTCAGAATGACCAGTTTATATCTTGCAATTATGGCTTTATAACTGAGTTTCTATCTCGGAATTCTGAGTTTATAATTCACAATTGTGAAGATGTCAATGCACAGTTGTAAGAAAAAAAAAAAAATCAGAATTGTGTGATAAAATGTCACAATGTAATTTTTTTTTGTTTCTATTCAGTGGTACAAACGAGTTCCCATACAAACTTGCATTACTACAGATTTTAAATCAAATGAAAGTAAATGAATTTTGGGGTGAACTGTCTCTAAAATTCTCATTTTAAAAAATCCATTCACTATTTACTCACCCTCATATTATTCCAAACCTGTAAAACATTTGTGGAGGACACTTTTGTGTTCCACAGAAGAAATTCCAGAGATTTAGAATGATGTCAGTAAAAGTTAAAAGATGTTTAATTTTGAAGGATGCACTCTGCAAAACAAGTGACCCAGTCTGACAAAAAAATTAAAAATAAAATAAAATAAGCCGAAAGACCACACTCATCTCTGACATTCATTTTTCTACTGCTCAAACAAATAAAACAGCAGTTGCCAGATTCTTATAATATTCATTAGTTACATAATTATGTAATTATCAACTGTTTTACTTTTTATGACTTCTTATAACCTATTAGCAGTCAGTCATGGTGTAAAATGAAATCAAAACTTAAAACCACAATAAACAGGACAAATATATTTCTATACACACAAGCACAAAGACTTACATGTGCAGACAAATTCACAAGCGCAAAAGCAGTGGGGGGAAAATATCTTACTCCCAGTATCACCCATACCGATTCAGCCATATGCTGTGGCATGGAGGGGGTTACAGCTGTGAGCGCTTCTCACTGGCCTGGCCTGGACCCAGAGGCTTAATAAAGGGAATTAATGTAGTGAATAATCTGTCAGATTCCCAAACACAGCTGGAGCGGACGTACAGTTCCTCTACATATATATACACACTCACACGCACACACCTAAACAAACTCCCCCATACTTACTCGTGCTAACTTTGGTTCGATCTCACACACGTGCAAATTAACTAGTGCCTACACAAACATTCATACAAACTCAAACATATAAACACAACACGCCCGTCCCATGGGCCTTGCCGTCCTCTTTCTACTAATATGCCCTTCTCCTTGTCCCCGCTGGAGTGCTGGCCCGCTGAGAGATATCCAGCTGATTGTGAAAGCTGTTTTTGCAGCGCCACTGTGAGTGATTACACAATGCTGGCCAAGAATCAGAGAGCTGTGAAGCTCCCCAGCTCAGAGACCCCATTGCAGCCCCCAGGCACAAACCAACAACCATCACCATGGAGCACTGTTTGACCACAGCCACAGCTGCTGTGGAGAAGACCTACTGGGAGGTAAAAACGGGACACAGGCAGTGTCCACACGCAAAATACAAACACAAACACATGTTCACATGCGCAATGTTGCATCAATTGAGCTTGGAATTTACAATCACCTTCCACAGCGATGGATGTAAACAAACAAGTGAAAAAGTATAAAACATATGCACTTTTAAAATTAAACTATAAACTACAAGAAGAAATAAGCCACATGAATAGGACGCTAATAAAATAGCGGTTAACACAATGATTTATTTAGGACTATAAATAAATTCCACTAAAAAGTGTAACTGCTGTGCGAGGTGACACAATCACAGCTATCAGAAAGATATTAGACCTTTAATGAAATTGAGCTTCAGTCATTTTAAATCATTTATTCACCTTCATGTCATTTCAGAACCTGTGAAACGCAAATAGAAAAATTGGTTGTTGGGGACGGAATGAATAGGGATTGTGTTCAATAAGTGTTCAAGCTCTAAAAAGTATGCAAATGCACAATCACACCAAGTGTTATAATAGTCTTCTAAAGCCATCCAACAGCTTAAATAACCAACAGACGGCAAAGAAGGTTATTTTCTAATAATCTTCACATCCATTGAGCTTTTTAATGAGCTGTTAACTGCTGCAAACTGATCACTGAGTCAGTGACACTGCAACTTTTTACACAACAAATCAATGTTTGATCCATTACATAACAAATCAATCAATAGACTGCAGAAAACCCATAGGATCTGACACTGCTGAGTGTGACAAATGATACGCTTTGAATTGCTGACGTGTGCAGGATTAAAAAAAAAAAAAAAAAAAAAGGAAAATGATTAGTGGTACACTTTCAAAGCCTAATTCCAAAAATGAAACAAAAATCCTGCAGGTTTGAATTTTAAGGTAAAGAATGTTGCCTTTTGTGGAAAAATGCAACTAGGTGAGGTCAAATGCATCATGTAGGTGTATGGGAATTAGAGCAAAAAAAGCCTATCATATTGGAGTGAGACAGTATCATACAGGACTCAAATATCTTTCTACCTGTGGGATTTTGCAAGCCGGTTTGGGACAAAAAGTTACACGTGTGAGTGTGAGGAAATTAGGGCTGCCCATGATTAAAAATGGCATAATCTGAGAATATTTTCTATTTGAATATTTTCTGTTTTCTATTTGAATTGGTTCATTTGAAAGTAGTATCTGTAAGGCAAATACACTGAGTTTGGAGTTCACAAGCTCAAGTTCACAGAGATCGGGACGGCAGAAAGCGCATCCTGTTTGCTTTAATTATTTTACATAAGCACAATGTTTTGTTGTTATTGTGAGTGCACACAAATAAATGTCTTTACAAAAATCAAAAGATTTATTACTCTTATCTGTATGACCAAAAATAAGGGGTTTTAAGATCAAGTGAGTGCATCAGTGTCTTCATCTGTCCTGCAGTGAGTGCTGTTCAGCTTCCACATATCCACATTTTTCTAGGTTACCTAGCATTGAGTGGCTATGTTAAGTTTTTAAGGTCGATGAATGATAGGTGAGTGTTTGGATATTCTGCCTGATGTACTGCCTACCACATAGACCAGCTGTTAAGCCCTAGAAGTTTTTCTTCAATCTGAGCAAGTGCAAGCAGGACAGAATCTTATAGGGGCTGTTAAATTTGAACAGTTTTGTAAACTTGAGAGTTCCAGTTTAATTTCATGGAAGAGAAAAATCACATTATTTAAAATTTCTCCTTCTGTGATCCACAGAAGAAACTCATATGGGTTAGGAAAAACACATCAAGGCTAAGCAAAAGACAGAATTTTCATTTTAAAATCATTCCTTTTGGAACGATGGATATTCGGGACAAGTATAACTAAGCTGCTTAGACGTCACGCCTAAATGAAATGGCAAGCAAATGGTAAAATACTTTCTAGGAAGTTTGCTCTGCTGTTCCCACAGACAAAAAAGAAAGAAAGAAAGAAAACAGTCAAACGGGGAAAAGAGAGAAATATGGAAAAAGATAAAGGACACTTAATTAAATGTAGTGAGGACTCTGGGATGATCCCTACTTTGAGGAATGATTCTCTGGAGCGTCAATCACTTTTACGACTCACAGACAGCTGACAGATCCAACCTCACTGGCTCAGCTCCACTCGCGAGCACTGCTAGGCTTAGCAGCTTTATGTAGGCAAGAAAACAAACCCTAAAGACTGAGTCAAAGACAGTGCACCATTTTCACTCTAACAAAACAAGCATATCAGTGGCAATCGTGTTTGACAAGACCTTTAAAGCAAAAAGGAATGGGGATTAGGTCAAAAGCGCAGCGCCTGGAAGCTGCCATGTTCTTTGTCAAAAAGTCTCCAACTAGTCTGCAAGTCCAGATCAATTCAAAAAGGTTTTCTGACAAATAGCATCACAGTTTAGCTACAAAACCCTTTTTTCACTTGTTTCGTGATTTATCTCTCAGCTTAAAAGCTTGTGGCCCGTGATTGTTGTTTTTCTACAGTGCTCCATTTGGTTAACATTTCTGCTTTATCATACATCTAACTCTACATTTGGGTAACTCCTACAAAAACACACAGGGAGACTGTCTCACACAATCCCGGTCCAAAAACTGCCTCAGAGCTGTAAAATATATACCCACGCAATCCCCTGACACACACCCACACATACAAACTTACACACTCCCACACAAATACACACGCATGTACACGGCCCTAGTGCCTGAGAAACTGCAAACTGGCAGTTGTCCAATATCAACACAGAAAGGTCAAAGTTCACATCAACATTTTCTTCGTCCTCCTGAGACGATGCAGCTTTGCAAACTGGGTCAAGGTTTATCCCGGTTCAGGGGCAATTTTCAAGGGTCACAAGAGATTGCTGCGATTTCACCAGGAGACAGAGGTGTCCTTTCAAGAGCAAAACCTCATTCCCTTTCCAAATATTTCCATTCCCACTTTTGTTTAGGAGGCCACTCTTAAACTGTCCCAAGAGCCATGAGAAGGACTTTATGGGGTTTACTGCTTCTTTTTAATTTACCCCGTGTCATAAGATGTGCCACAGCGGGTCTATCCCGCCACAATGTCACTGCGGCCCTGGCCAGGAGAGAGTGACTGAAGACTCACAGAGAGCCCCTAAAGCCAACTTCTTGAAGGTATTTGCCAGACTAGAGAACAAGAAACATCTCAAAGGTCTACTAAAGTTAACCGACCAACACTCCCACACACTTCGAAGAGATAAAAAGAGATAAATTCTCATTTCATCAACTCTTTTAGCAGAGTCAAATATACTGGATAAACCAAGTGGTTGACAGTAAAAACTAGCCCACCTGAATCTATTTAAATGTAAGTCTGTGATTTACAGCGTAACAACTAAATCAAATCAACACCGTGTAGAAAAGTGAAGTACAGCAGGTAAGTAGCACTCTATAAGCACTTTTACAGGTACAATAGTGACTTTTTTAAGATAAGCAAAGATGTGAATTTTAAACAAATTAATTTTGATTAAATTAATTTAAATTACTTGCATATACTGTACATACACTACTGTTCAAAATTGTATGATATTGTGAAAAATAATTACAATTTAAAATGGTGGCCCCAATTTATATTAAGTTTACTATATTCTTACATCAAAAAAGTAAGCACAGTGTACTTGTGTTTATATTGTATTGCAAAGCACTTTGGCCACTAGTATTTTCACCAACAAAAAATGGTTAAGTTGGTTATTTTTCGATCTTTTGCGGTAACATGTCAGTTGGAAATACAGTTTACATTACCAAACATTAATTTTGTTGTTAATTGAAATAATGCAGTGAGATTATTGTCTGCACAAGGAGTCTGACAACAGCCAGTGCTCCACACAGAAATCTGATCTGATCATCATCAGTCTGTCTGGAATCACATGAAGTAACAGAAGTTACTATAGACTATATCCAGAAGAACTGTGGCAACGTCTCCAAGATGCTTAAACAAAAAACCTACCTGGATAGCTGTTCAAAGTTTTAGACACTTGTGTAAAAATGCCATAGAATAATGCCATAGATTTAATTTATCAATATAACTTCTATTAACTAAATCAAATAAAGATTTGGTATGACAGCTTTTGCTAAAACAGCTTCTGTTCCGAGGTACACTTGCCCATAGTTTTTCAGGTAGCTTTCCAGGTAGGTTTTCTAAAGCATCTTGGAGACGTTGCCACAGTTCTTCTGGATTTAGTCTGTCTCAGTTAGTTCTGTTACAGTACTTCATGTGATTCCAGATAGACTGATGATGATCAGATCA
>JAUMHP010000048.1:8283024-8299205 GCA_032361065.1 Enteromius trimaculatus | reverse complement strand
TTCTCCTATTTGATAATGTTCAGTGCTTTGCTACAATCTGTATTGTTAAAAGCGCTATATAAATAAAAGTGATTGATATTCCAACAAACACTACTGATGGAGCTTAGAGGAGAAAAAATGAATGACTGGAATGTAAATAACTAGAAGAACAGAAAAGTGCAGGAAACTGTAAAACTATTTGCAGAACTAATCAGTGTGTTACAATAAATGTAAATAAATATATATATATATATACACATGAAAACAAATTCCAGTTTGCAATGAAACAGCCTTTTATTGTACTGCTAAAATAGTGGATGATCCTACAGATTTCCAGAGACCCAAGGGCATGTGTGTGAGGTTTGTACATGTGCTCCTACCCGGCTAGTGAGAGCAGCCTGCCTGCTAAGCAGCTGGCCTCTGTCTGCGCACATCTGAGAAGGCAGATCCTTCGCCAGCCCGTTCTCCTCCACCTCGCTGCTCTCGCCTGATATGTCACCAGAAGAACAGCACGGCAGGAAATGACAGAATATGCATGTGTTCTAATTATACCCTGATATCTCAGCAGACCCATCATGAGCTCATTCAAAGTGTAGAGTACCTGTGGGCGTATCAGCCAGGTTTCTGGTGATGATCTCACGGATGCGGGCAGGAACGGGTGTGACGTTGCACTCCTCCTCATCTCCCCGCAGAGTGTAAGTCTTCTCCTCTCCACCACTATCTGGGTTAAGCAGTGTCACCTCCAGCTTCTGCATCATCAGCATTAGTGTAAGAAGAGCGGGACTCACACGTTACAATCAGGTGACCTATTCTCAAAGGAATCCTAAAAGCTCAAACAGTTCTTGATAATAAAACGTGATGTATTATTTAATTTAGATTAGAATGTATTATTTATTGCAACTAGTTCGTCATGCCTGTCTCTGTTTCAGTTTCGTTGGATGTCACAACAGCACAAGGAAATGAGTCACCTGTCTTCAAGTTTCACAGAAGAACCTGAAACTGACCCACTGATCGACCTTAATTTGTTGAAACATCGCAAGGCTCGTTAATATTAAATCAAGCTCTCTCCTCTTTCATTCACACATGCTGTTTTGAATAGGTAACAGCAATAACCTATTTAAGTTACAGCAGGTGAAGATCAGTTTTCCCGCTGGAAAACACGCACCTGAATCACGGCTTCCAGTCCTTGATCCCCTTCACAACTCATCTGGAAACTGGTAGCGAGCCAATGCACTTAAACGGACAGCGACGTTTTTCCAATTGTCCTCAATTCTTTAAGCGTTTTAAACGCTTAAACAGAGTTCAGCAAGTTGATATACACGCTAATAACGTCCTAAAGGCTTTCAAAGTTTTGCACTATGGGCAAAGTGTGCAAAGCGCGCTCTTCAGTAAATACTGATGCTTTAATAACGCGCATAAGCGCATTGACGCAAAACAGTTGGTGCTAGAATACAGTCCCAAGTGCAAAAGTAGCAATCACAGCACAGGCTCGAGGTGGGTGCCTCTGGTTGTCAGGGAAACCGGACGCTCTCGCGTGTTGTCATGAGAATGAAAACGCAAGCCTTCTGGCTTCCATAGTTACAGACGCTGCAGGTCACGGCTGCACAAACACGGTTTATTCCAGTCTTTGTTGGCACTTTGTTAAATATCCATTGCAATTACTGAAAACTAACAGGGGTTTTCAACAGCACGATTTTGTAAAATCTTAATACATGGTTATGAATAAAAACAACACATATTTTGAAATAAAAACAAATTTAGTCAAATGAAAAAATTCGAAGGTTGCCAATGACATTAGAATAAGATATATATCAAGTTCAAATTCAAATTTTACATTCATAGAGGAAAACACAAGTAGCATGTGTATGTATACATACTTTTATTTACATGTAAAACTAAAGGCCATGTAATTCAAAGATTGTCACTGGCAACAGGAAAGCAAACAACAGCTAGGTAAAATTTAGGTAAAGAAATGTCATTTAAAAATCCCCTTATCAAAAATGTATAATATTACCAAAACTCACTATACAAAATTTAGATTTGCTCGAAAGCCTGTTGAGATTTAGGGGACAGAACATGTATTAAGTCTCTTCAGGGAAGAATTCAGTCCACTGGGAAGTGTCCAGGAAAATGGAGCAGTAGCCACTATAAGTCCATAGCCTGGGAAGGAAGCACTCCACCTTCCAAGTGTTGGATGCTCGGTTGTATACTTCCACTTCCACACCGTAATCCCCCTCCATGCCCTTCCAGTGCCCCCCAGTCACGTACATCTGCCCACCTAGAACCACCAAATCCCCATTCTCATGAAGAGTGTGTAAAAACTGAATCTGGGATGAAAAACAGCAAACATAACAAAACATGAGCTAACTCTTCATACACTTCTAGATTTTCTGTGTAAAAATAATAGACTCACTTTTTCCCACATATTACCCTCAGGGTCGTACAGATAGACTTTTTTGGTGTTATCTGCTACAAGGTAAATGACTCCATCCATAGAAACCGAGCGGGGAGATGAGAGGTATTTAGGAATGAAAGGAGAACAGATGATACACCAGCTATCTGTTGAAGAAAAGTAATCTTATTAGCAAAAGTATACTCAAACTACATGTCTTGTAAAGTGTCTAATATAATTATTCTGATTTACTAGTTCCAACAAAACTCCTTGTAATATGGAATTAGAAGCTTTGCTATGGCAAACTTGTTGGTCAACTAACAGTTGACCATGGTAACTTGTGTTGTCTCTTACCTATGACAGGATTGTAGCACTGCATAGTCAGGGCGTTATATTTAACAGCACAAGAACCAATGAGGTAAAGCTTTCCTTCACATGATGTGGCTGTAAAGTTAGTCACATACTTCAGCGCTGGGCCTGTGAGAGTCCAGCTATTACTGAACGGGTCATAATGTTCAACTTCAACAAAATCCATTGTAGTTCCTGTCAATGAAAAGACAATGCAGTATCTTACATAAAAATGTCCAGTTCTACATCAACATTGACTCAAAACCTTTTGTGTGTAGCCTTCAGCTGACAACTGTTTTGTTTTCTTACCCCCAATTACATAAATCTCTCCATTAAGAGTTGCAGAAGAGTGGTTAGTCCTGGGACGCAACATTGGGGCGACTGTGACCCACTTGCCCTCACGAGTAATGTACTTCCAGGTCTCTGTGGTGGACCAGGTGTTGGACTGAGACCCTCTTGATCCTCCTGAGAGTAAGAAAAAAAAAAACATGTTTTTCTCATTCAGATGAAGGCTTTGCTGATTTATTTGAATAAATTCTTAGCTCAAAAGGGAGGTTCAAATGTCCCAGTTTATGAACATCAGGCAATGATGTCTTAAGTTTCCCAGGTCATCATCACAAAGTTAATGTTCTGCTTCTTTGCGCACATTTCTAAAGTGGTTTCAGGTCTTACGTGAGTCTTAGCAGGATTGTCTATAAGACGGGACTGTTTTATCTTAACATCTCCAAATCCTCAATGGAGATGACATTCCATTCATGTGTGCAATAAAACTATAAATCTCACTGATCCTTTCCCAAAGGGCCTAGTCTCTATAAATACCCAGAAAATCTGTGGATTTGTTTTCTCTAGGTAAAAATAGAAGTTGTCTACTGCTGTCTTTCTTTTCTTCCCCCTCTTGTCATTATGGTTGGAGGCTTACAGTCCAGACCAACCAATAAGCAAATTATACATTTTGTAATAAATACTGTGAAGAAAACATTTTATGGTATATGCGCTACAGCCTCTAGAAACAGCTTAAAATCGTATGAAAAGAGTTTGGCTCACCTGTGACATACACATTGTTATTTAAGGAGACGACAGAATAACCCCATTTATTGTAGTTGGGAAAGTCAGGTAGCTGAAACCACTGCCCTGTCAGAAATAAAGGTATAAAGTGCAAATCTTATAAAATGAAAATGTGCAATAATGTACAGTATGCAGACTGAAATAGAGTAAACAAGGTGTTATCACATCACAATTCATGTAGAAAATGACCGTTGACACTTAATAATCAAAGGTTCAGACACATAGTTCATAAACACTTTCAATATTTAAGAATGATAATAAAGTGAAAGATGAAATATATTAAGTTCTTTCAACCCGTGTCATTATGTGATACATCCTGGGTTTACTTCTATTTTTTTTTAAGGAGCTTCCATATTTGCATTGACTGCTCTTTCTTATATGATTCAATGTATTCATTTAAAAGTTATATTTTGTGTGCAAAGGGAAAAAAAGACTGTATTGAACAATTTCCATGTAAGTCTTTAAAGCCCATTCACCAGAGTACCATAACGCATATTTGTGCTTTCCTCTGCCTGCAAAGTTGTTGTGACAAACCATTTCACATGGACTATTTTAACAATGTCCTTACTACCTTTCTGGAACTTGAACATGTCAGTTGCATTACTGTCTCGTCAGAAAGCTCATTGATTTAATCAAAAATACCTTCATCTGTGCTCCGAAGATGAATGAAGGTTTTACATTTTTGGAATGACATTTTCATATTTTGATGAACTATCCCTTTAAGCATAAGCATCTAGATGTAAATATATCCATGATTATGATAAACATAAGTCAAAGGGTAACTTTGTTGATATTCAAGCTATGTATTTTTACAATATCAGTAGTAAATATATATGTATTTATGTAAATAAACAATGTGTACTCTTTCTCTGTTACTCGCATTAAGGCATCCATTTATATGTCAGCAAATGCCTCCAAATGACATAAAATGCATGTTCTACTGTAATTTTGACAGCTCCAATGCTTTAGAGAAAACTCCTGATCATGCTTCTTTGTACCCCTGTTATGACCAGTGAGTTAAAGCTGAGTGAATTATGGGTGTAGCTCGTTTTGCTACTTTTTTGGCAAAAAGGAAAACCACAACCTCTATAGCCTTTCTAATCCGTAGTGATACCTTGACCGGTAGTATGCAGTGTTCCATATTAACCCAATTCTACTTTTATAAATTTGCAAATAAAGTTGATGTGTCCGCTGAAGTTGTCCTTACCAAGCTTTGGGTTGTAGAAACCACAATTTCTGGGGTGCAACCTTCTATCACTGTCTTCATCTTCATTCTCATCTTCATCATCCGAGTCATCCAGTGAGCGGCCACCCATCACAAACAAAACCTCCTGCAGGTTGTGGGCATTCTGAGTCACTCTCTGCTTTGACTCACCTCCTTTCATTTCTCGTTTCTGAAGGGAAAAAAATATAGAATTTGTTGTACGGAAAATTATGTTTATAAAAGAGATTTTTATATAAAAGAAATTTGTCTGACCTCTCTACATGTTCTCTCTACGAACTCTTTGGATTCTAGTGAGTCTTGCACCAACGGCGCTTTCAGCAAGTTCTCACAGAGGTAGGATTCTGTGAGGAGGGAAAGCTTAACCAAGCCCAACAATTCTCGCAGATAGCAGATCCGATTGTCTCTACAATGCCCGACCCAGGCTAAAACAGCCTCGACACAAGACCGGTCATCTCTTATATGCAGATCCTCATCTTTCAGGCAGGCTGCCAGTCTGTCTTTCTCCAGCATCAAGAACTCTTCATGTTGTTGCACTGCCTCAAAGTTTTCAAGAAGGAAGCTCCATGCTTTGGCGACAACTTCAGGGCAGCCATGGATCTCTCCAAACTCGAGGATTCCCAAACAGTTTGTGGCATCTATCTGGTGCTGCAGATATCGACTGCATACAGTACGGACGGTGTGGAACTGGAGCTGGCTGGATGTGCAGATGAGTCCCTCAACATTGTTTTTATTGATGGTGAGTTTCCCTGTATAAGCAAAGTCCAGCAAGGACGACAACACATTGGGGTCTACATCATGAAGCTCAACACGAGCAGCAATACTCTCCATGAAATCTCCTGAGAACATGGAACGAAAGTAGTGGCTGCAGAGAGCAAGGATTCCCCGGTGACAGGGGAAATCTTTCCCACCTGCACTCAAGGTGACATCCACAAGTTTGGGTTGAGAACAGAGGGAACGCAGGCCTTCTAAGATGCTCTGGGGATGGGAAGAGAGGCAGAAGTCTAGATCGTCTATATTACGCACCATGACGACACTTTGACCTATGGCCTTAATGCTTTCAGGGCCAGCCAACAGATGTTTTCAGTGTTAACCTACATGGGACAAGACAAATGGGTATAATCAGTCACATGCAATCCGATTGCAACATTAATAATCATAGCAATGTGAAGCCTCCTATGACCTAAGGACAAATTTTCAGACTCTCTGCTTGGTAACAGAACATTTCAGGAACAATTTGGAAGAGAATGAAGTCATGTTAGCACACCAATATAAGTCAAATTATCAGACGATTATCGCCAGAGTTAAAAACAGGTTCTTGCCAAAGACAATTTATCTGATTCTGACCATTCAGGATTCATTTCTTTGCCTGAGAGAGAATTTGCACACAAAAAATTCACTGGCAGAACAACAGCGGATGTTTAGCCATACTTTTTAACAAAATAAAACAAGAAAACTTAAAGAGAACTTACCTGATTGTGAATGAAAGCAGAAATCATACATTATTTATTATTAAGTTCTTGTTTAGAAGGAAGCCTTTTTTTGTTGCTGCTGTTTAAGATGGGGGACACGCTGTCTTTTGCAGAGTCACTGGGACAGCATGCTTGTCTTTCACACAGCTATTTTTAGGCCGGTCATTCTAGGGGGCTATACTCAGAATCTAAATAGTACTGTTAAGCTCCCACCTGCTCTTAAAGAGATACACACAGCTTTCTTTATAGGAGTAAACATTAATTTTATTTAAGCATTAGAGTAAGCAGCCTCCAATACTGATGCAAATTACGTCTCTAAATGTCAAGGAGTTACAAAAACAAAACAGAAAAGGGCTTTTAAATCATTTTAAACCACATACTGATAATTCTGACAAAAAGACAAACACTTTATGGCAGTCTTCAACCTTGCACTCCTAGAAAACTGGAGAATAAATGGCAAAAGCATGCCTTACACAACTGTATAAATATTGGTACATGTTCTACATCAAATGCAAAAAAATACATATATTTAAAGAAGGAATCTCTATGTACACCACCCGCTCTCGAAAGGCTTATTGTCATTCCTCAAAATCAAATATCTCAGCCTCCTTTTCTTTCCAGAAAGCAAAACTACGGTCAATATATTTGCAAATCTCCTCATTAGTCAGACTACTAATATCTGCATTATTTTTCAGAACATTGCTCTCATCTGGGGTAGGCGTCTGTACAATGACTTTAGGCACAGGCCTCATTTCTACCGCCATCGTCTGTTCTGAGTGTTCAAGCTCTGGCTGACCTGTTCCATCTCCAAAAAATGTCACTTTAATGTCCTCAAATCCATCCTTCCATTCCCGGTTCCCCACCTCAATGTCCTGTATTACAGCCTTGTGAAAATCACGCACAGTCTCCCAGGTGAAACGCCCCACGTGGTCGAATACTTCAAAGCACAGTAAGTGTCTCATTTTCCTCTCATCTGGTGGCAAGTCTAGCTCAAGTATGTGAAAGTAGCCGAGCATGAAGAGGTCAAGTGTCAGTGTGTCGTAATCAACGGGAGATCCGTCCACACGAGGCAGGAACTGCTCAGGTGAGTAAATTGCCTGCTGCCGGTTGAGTCTTCGAATCTGCCGTGATGGTACAAATGAGATCATGCTTCTCCAGTTCCCAATCATCTTATTGATGGCACTTCTCTGCTTAAAGAAGTGCCCCAATTTGCCATTTTCCATGGCGTTCTTTGGAGAGATATCTAAGCTAGCTTTGCGTTCACACTTCGGCTTCTTAGATATATCCAGCGAATCAACGCTTTGCTTTCTCTGAGCATTTCTCACGGTCACCGTATAAGCCGACTTTTTCCAGTGACCCAGGAACAAGACCACAATTCGCTCTTTGCGCAGAGTTGTACTTTCCATGGCATCACTGATGACATAGTCGAAAGATGAATCATCAATCTCGTCAACCTCTGGTCTTTGTTCTTGTTTTTGAGAGACTTCATCTGAACCATTTTTTACTGGTTCTTGTTCTTGTTCACTGAATGATTCTGTCATCTCTGAATTATTTTCTGAGGGATCGTTCTGATTCTCGAAGTTGGACTTTAAGTTCCTCACAGAGACCCCAAACTGTTGAATCTCATTTTCTATCTTCTCCCTCCTACCTCTATTGATGGCTTTCCTCTCTGATGGCTGAGAGAAGACATTCACAAGCTCTGTGTTTGGCATTTTACAGTGGGGCTGGTCTGTAAGGTTGGTCATAAGCAATGACATGCTCTTCACAATGCCTGAAATACGGTTGCACCAAATGGGTAATGGAGTCTGTGTAGAGTTCTTGTACTGGGTGTTGACTGTGATGTTGACGATGGGCGCCGGGAGAATGTTTCGAAGTTCTTCAGCCAGACGAGCAAGCTCCACTTCGTAGCCCTCACAGTTCTTTTGCATCGAGACACTTTCAATTTGCTTCTCTAGATAAATGAGGTCATCCTCTGTTAGAAGCTCTCCAAACGGACCCAGGATGGCATTGTGAGCCTGGGAGAACCTCCAACTGTCCATCTTTGTATATTTAGTACCACTCTCCTGTTAAATAATATTACATTTCAGTTAAAAGTCAACATGGAGAAAGTTGCAGTCAGAACATCATCTCAGATTTGTTATCTATGTATTTAAAATGTAGCTCACCTTTAACCTCTGGGTTTCTTGGTCAAATAGGTTTGCCTGTAGCTGTCGAACCATCACTTGTCTCTTCCATTCTGCTATAGGTCTGCCTTTCTCATCATGCATGGGTACCAGGTAATCAATATCAGACAAATTAGCCTCCTCTGTCGGTAACACCACCATTTTGTTCTAAAAGAGAAAAACAATAATGCACTGACAAGTACTGTAGTACAAAATGGGCACTTTAAGGGTTACTCCCCCCAAAAATTTGTCATTATTCCATTATTTGTAGTTCCGAACATGTAAAAGCTTTGTTCGTTCTCAGAACACAATTTAAGAAATTTTTGATGCAAACTGGGAGGTTTGTAACTGTCCCATTGACTGCCAAGTAAAATACACTGTTATGGTCCAGAAAATTTTATGAGACTTTGTCAGAATAGTCCATCTGCTATCAGTGGTTCAACCCATAACATTATGAAGCTACGAGAATAGTTTTTGAATGGAAAGAAAACCAAAATAATAACATAATTTACCTATATGGCACATTAGCGTCACCACAGCGGCATTTTGTATCTGCTTAGTATCTGAAGTGCTGAAGAATACTCTTCAAAGAAGCTATATGGTGCAGAATTGTTGAATAAAGTCATTATTTTTATTTCTCTCCATACAAAAAGTATTCTAGTAGCTTCATAATTTTAAGGTTGAACCACTGATGGCAGATGGACTATTCTGGACTTACAACTATATTTACTTAAACAACCTTTTTCATATCAATAAAGAAAATTTAAATCTAACAAAAAGAACCATGGATTTTACTGGAAATGTGTGTGCTGTACATTTTGCTAATGAATAAAGGCTGCAACTATACAGACAGTGAATGTAGTAAATATTTTAAAGGGTGAATTCCATGACAACAGATATGTGAAGTGTATGGTGGATTTATCACTTAACTAAACTGCCCTGGTTAAAAACAATGATTGGCTCTAAAAGCTCTGACTTTCCATTCCATATGATTTTGGATCTTATAATGTAAAAAATTGATTGTGACCAGTACAAAGCAGTTAAGTTTGAACAACTAGTTACCCAGTGCATTTCTGTTCTCACACAAAGACAAGATTTGAAAATCAAAGGAACTTCTATAGCATTCTAATACAGGAATGAAAACTGTATTCTGCTCGTGTGATGAAGACAACCTTACACTCAATGTTTATGAGAGAATGTGAATGTTAAATGTCTTAACTGAAACTGTCAAATCTGCTGTCAATCCAGATTTTTTAAGGCTGGCAATGGATTTTACATCTCCCAGTTTCATTTCTCCCATAAACAGTTTCCCTTTCTCTGGTACTGGCTTACTCGGAGGCGTACTGGAACTAAGGTTCTTCACCACTGCAATGACAATCAGAACAAGAACATCATTTGTTACTCTCATCTGTTTCCAGTTATGTTCTGATCATATTCCCATAGGCTGATTACCATTACTCATTGAACTGGAATTAAGTCATCAAGTGAAATTAAGGAAAGATGAGTCAATGGTGACAGCAGTACCCACAAAATTCTGTCAGGACTGCAAAACATAGATTTACAAAAGAGCAATAGGAGTTATTAAACAGCCCCTTAGGGCTTTCTCACCCGAAGTGGCCATGTGGACATTCTGGAAAGCTTTCCCTTGTGAGGTAGAAGATGGAGGTGTGGGGGTAGTGGTGGAAGGTGGAGGAGAAGGTGAACGTGTTGAAGAGGGGTAACGGGCTTGAGGGGAATCTTCTGTCTCAGGATGCTGGTGGGATTGAAATTAAATGGAAAGTCAGCCATTTGAAACTGGACACTTCTTACAGCCAGTTATAATCCAGTAAAGCACACCTTTCTGCCATAATATTTCTATTCTAAACATTTTAAGGCATCATATATATAAAGCTCATATCTAAAACCCAAAGTATAGCTTTGATGCGATTGCAAGCATATCTGTACATATATACAGATAAGTATAGCCAATTTTATGTGACATACTGTACTCAGCTAAAAATTTTAATTATTTTCCAGTGCCTGACAGATGAATGTTATTTGAACTCATTTAAGCTATAGCTGATTGCATCTCTTATAGAATACTTCACCTCAAAAATGAAAATTCTGTCATTATTTACTCACCCTCATGTCGTTTCAAACCTGTATAAGTTTTTTTCTTATGTCAAAAATAAAGGAAGATATTTTAACAGCTGGTCCCCATTGACTTCCATAGCATTCCTTTCCCTACTACTGAAGTCAATGAGGACCAACAACTGTTCGATTACCAGCATTCTTCAAAATGTCTTCTTATCTTTTTGAAATAAGTTAACTGGCAAACTATTACTTTAACCCCCTGATGACAAGGACAAGGATGTGACATGTGATCAGGTATGGTTTCCCATATACTAGGAATTTTTGCTCTGCATTTAACCCATCCAATGCGCACACACACAGTAGTGAGAAGTGAACAACTACACACACAACATGAACACACACCAGGAGCAGTGGGCAGCCAATCGTCATACCTCAGTCGCGGTATTGAAAGTGGAGAAAGTGCTGGTTATTCACTCCCCCCACCTACAATCCCTGACAGATTAATAATTAATAATATTATTGGTGTTTTTGTTGTTAATATTAATAATTACTCAGACTTGCAGAAGAACATATTTGACACATGACACTGACAATTTAACCAAATACAAAGTGTTCATTCAATTTTTGTGTGTGTGTATGAGTGCGAGTGTGTGTGAGAGAGAGAGAGAGCGAGAGAGAGAGAGAGAGATTATGATTATGAACGAGGAAGATGGTGAACAATTTCAGGATGCTTTTTTTCATTGGTTGTTGCGTTAAATCGTACCCAGATACAATAGTGCTATTTTCTGATTGGCTATTGTGTAGCCTATTTCTTTTTTTTGATTGGCTGATAAGTGGGAGACGCGCTTGAATCCTGCCGGTTCCACAGAGAGAGCGGCGCGGCCAGAGAAATGTTGGGCGCTGCGGTATATTAAATATATTATAAATAGTTTTTTCTGCGTGAGAAATACATGTGTGGCGGGAGTGCGTGACAATAGATCGAAATGCGTGACACTTGAGAGCCCTGCATTAGACCACAACTCTGTTGTGGTCTGTAGTGTGTTGTTATCAAACACGTGTTCCAGCGAAGCGTACAGTGTGCAGTTACAAAAATCTGACATATTCCCTAGCGTATGCATAAACACCTGTTAAAGCTTACTTTAGGCTTTAGTTAATATTACATGAATGCTCAGTATTAAAAAAGTAAACAAAGTGAGACAAATGTAGTACAGAATAAAGCTTAAAAAAAGGCAAGCCAATACTAAAAAGTATCGATGTGTGTTTTATACTTGTTAGTGTTGCATAGTTAGCTTAGCAACACGCTAATAACAAACTATTTCAAGTAGTAGAGGGCATATGGAGCTGTTTCTACATGTTGGAAATGAAGTACCATGCTGTAATGACACTGCCTCAGAAGATGGCTACCTATATATGAAGTAAGCAGAGAAACTAGGCACTAAATTGAACCTTCACAGGGAGTTTGATCGACAGGTAATCTGACCCCTTTGTCCTAACAAGACAGGAGAGTGGAACTTGAAAAACAGTGTGTATTGACATCTTTCCAAAGTTGAAAGAAGACCTTCATTCAGATGTTCATTCATGTTAATTTTAAGCTATAGTAAAGAGGCAGATGATCGCTTCATGTGTCACTTGAACTGAGGCACTACAGTGATATGCCATAGCAAATTAGAGAGCAACAATATGGTATTTATTGTTTGAATTTCTTAAAATTAGCAAATTTGGCAACCTGCTCTGCCTTGTCTGTTAGCTCATTATCTTATTATTATGTTTTCTCTGTGCTCTGCGATGTATTTTTCACTGCCTGAGAACATGATGTGTGGCTTGTCGGACAGCAACAGTTACCAAGTGCACTCTTTGCGAAGCGTCAATTGTGGAACAGATATAATGACGTATGCTTTGTCATTCAAACAGTATTAATGTATAAAACTCACCTTAAGACTGTCCATGTCTTTGTGTGTATTAGTGATCTGTCTGTAATAATCAGAGCTGGGTTGTCGTGACACAGTCGGCTTCTCTCTGAGCTCTTCCTCTATAGTGCAGTTCTCTTCCAGAGGTTGGCCTGCTGGACAGAGCTGCAATACAAAGAGTTTTTATTATCATCAAATGTTTGCTGATTCAGGTAGTGTGCCTTCAAAGCACATTATTTCACACAGATCTGTAAAGCAATGGAATAGCTGGCCAATTACTGCCATTTGATCCACTACACAGCAGAACATCACAATCATACACATGAAAAACAGCTATTTGTGGTCTTTCTTTTGTGCAGTGTTGTGGTCCGCACAGCGATATGCGAGCATTACAGTAAAAGGGGCCCTAGCTGGGGGGCAAAATAGTTGTACCTGAGCCCAACATCTAGATCCCACTTTACCAGAGGGAAAATGCAGAGTATATGGAAACATTTAGATCACCGCTGATGAAACTGTAATATCCTAATGGACTCCATGCAGAATGCATATCAAATGTGGCTCTCAAAGGGCTCTCTGTAAAACACACACACGCACAGGGCATCAAAGAGAACACTGATACGCCGCAGCATGCTATTTTGCTTTGTCTCTTTGAGGTGGTCCTCCCAATTTCCTCTTGCACGGCACTTTGATGTCCAAACAGCACGAAATGCGCAGTGACACGGCTTGGGCAGAGGCAGGAATACATTTCCCAGAAGTTGTGCAATTCATAAATAGATCAAATTTTGGGAGGGGTAATGTGGGTATGTGGGGCAAAACTACATTAGCGAAGTGGAATCTCTTTCCTTCGTGACCTCTGAGCAGCAGTTCAGTTCCTCACTCACGATCAGGATGCATCTGTCTCTGTGTGAAGGTCTAATCAAAGCCAGTGAACACCATGGCACATTTGGTTTTCATCAGCTATCCTCTTCTGTGGCTTAGGCAGTGGATGCAGGAGTAACACGGTCCTCCCATTCTCTCCTCTGCCTCGTGGGCCACACAAACACTGATGGAGAGAGTGAGACTACAGCAAATCCTTAAGTATATGGTATTATGGTAGAAACTAGGGGTGTAACGGTTCACAAAAAATCACGGTTCGGTACGATACAGTAGTGTCATGGTTCGGTATGCTTTCGACACAGCAAAAATAAAATTAAAAAAGAGAATTTCATTTTTTTTTTTTTTTACTTTTTTATTTATTAAAACTAAAATAAAGTATGTCTTGGAAAAGTAAGTATTGGATGGTATTTATTGATTAATTAAAACGTAATAAAAAGTAGATTTGAGCCGCATTCGTAGACCGCGCGCCATTCACTGACATCCAGGGCACTGTTTCTTCCTGTGGGACAATCCGCGTGGGAGAAGAACACAGTGGAGAGATCCACAATTTAATTTTGTGGTGTATGTGTCATCAAAGGCTTAGGGGCCGTTCACATGCATGTTCACATTTACATCTTTATTTTCAACAGAGCCGTGCAGTTTAAAATCCGAAGCAGAAATGTTTTAATAACTGACAGCGCCTTCATGGTTGCCTAATAATAGCAGTTGCTATAGAAGTGCGAGCACCCAAGTGCTTCGGTGGAATTGGTGGAAGAAGTGACGCGCCTCGTGTTTTTTACTCGTTTTTAAACGTACCCTTAAGAGAGTAAGTTACATTTAATGCTAAAGTAACATTAACTCTAATACAAACATTATTTTAGTTATCATAGTTTGTAATGTATGCGTTTCTAGTTTTCGTCTTTTTGGGGGGTGGGAGGGGCAGACAGCGGGTTGCCTGTCCCGTCGTTTGCGCTGCCTTGTTGAGCATAGCACTGAAAACATTATATTTTACACAATTTATTTTTTAATCTCTCTGAATCGTTCGGTTCGTAATGCGTACCGAACTGAAAGCCTCGAACCAAACGGTTCAATACGAATACGCGTATCGTTACACCACTAGTAGAAACCTGGTGCATAAAAATTTAGAGTATTTTTCTTTCAGAAGGGAAAACTCATAGATTAAATCACTCAAATATGCCAGACCTTTACCACAATCAGAATGAAGTTAGCAGAACAACACAGAAGAGCTGAAACAGACAGAGGCCAGAAAGGAAGGCCTGCACCGTTTGTGTAAGGTTTGGTTAAGGTTAAAACCTCCTCATCTCTCTGCTTTCTGGAGGAATTCAAGACCACACACTTGTGTTGACACATAAGCAATACGTAGTATGTTAAATCACTTTTACACCTTTGGTTAAAAAAAACACATGATGAACATGTTTGACAGTTTTTAAATTTAGAGAATTTAGAGAAAATGGTCCAAAGTGTCTACAGCAGCAAATCGTCTGTGCTGGAAAGTTTATGTTAAAATGGAGAAAGGATGATGAATGAGCTGAAGATGGCATTTTTTTCTTTGTTAGCAGTTTTCCATTAAAAAAATGATACATTCTATATTACAAACCGCAACTTATTTAAATATTTCACACTGCATATTACATTTCTGTGATACTTAAATTCAGTTCTAGAATTTAAAATGTTATTTTTTTTACTGTTTTGTTTTTTAACTATATAGACAAAGTATTATAAAATTTGTCTGTAGAATATAGAATTGTAACATTGTAACAATTGGATATAAATGATACATACATTTACAATTCCTTATTAGAAGCCCTTAACTGTAAGCTTTCAAAGCCACAATATAGATACTGCAAAACAAATAACAGATATACTACAATATGTAAAAACCTTCAATAATCACACTATTAAAAAAAAAAAGATACCAACAATGCATTAGCTCTACAAACACAACATGTATTTACAGCACAGCACGAGGTACTTACAAACTACCGTCCTCTTAATTATAGTCCAATATCCACACAGTCAGCGCTTGATCACTCTGCGTCACTAGATAGTGACACACGATGTGAACACCAAACCCAAAGATGTGATGTCTCCATCCACACCATCCCAACAACTGGCTATAGCCCAACAGACAATAAACAATAAACTCTAATAGGAGAAGTACTTAATAATTTATACAGTGGATTGGGTAGCAGGCAATGTCACTAATGAACAAACCAATCAGCACATGCGAACAAGCAAGCAGTGTGATAGAAAGCAGGAGACTGTCAAATCAGAAGGAGCAGACAGAGACACCGCATCTCGTTCATTCATTTGTTGTTATTTTGATCTCTGAAACCACCTTAGACTGTGACATGGGGGGGGGGGCTGTTTTCAAGTCTTAGACTGAAAGATGGGGAACTGCACGAGCAAAATCTTTCCATTATTTGTTTAATAATGTATGCGCTGGAAAAACAGGTGGCAATACAATCAGATCAGTTACTTTATTCTATCCAGCATCAAAAAGAGGCCACCTGCAGACCCTCATGAATATGTGTGAAGGTTAGTAAGTCAGATAATTTGAGTGTTTTATGAAAAGGCAAGGTTAGTAGAAGTTGTAACTGGTATTTAACAATTGCTAAATATAAATATAAAAATACTGTGAAAAGCAAATGAAACCAAACTGAATACAAATATTTCTGCCATGTG
>JAUMHP010000048.1:8246862-8265449 GCA_032361065.1 Enteromius trimaculatus | reverse complement strand
GAGAAAAATAAGTCGTGATCACGAGAAAACAAGACGGAAAAAAATTATAATACATGGCCGCTTAGAACTTCCGTAGTTTCCTACTGACAGAAATAAACAATTCATTTACTTTGTGCAAAGTGACACAATCTATAAAGTCAGTTTGCAATTATGATACATTTATGGACTTCACACACTGCACACCTCTACTTGCAAGCTGCTCAAAGAATTTATTTGACTATTTATTAGTTAAATCCCCTGAAATTCCATATACGGAATATGCTTTACCAAGTAATATATACGTTATACATTATGTTCTGCTTAAATCAATATAATGCAATCTGACAATACCCTGAATCCTAAACTCTAGTCTAATGACACACTATCTAATTAAATTAATATTAAATATTATATTCTGCTAAATAAAGAGCTCTAAGATCAATATAGTGCAACCTGACGACCACCCTGAAATCTGAACTCTATACTCGTGACGCATCATCGAATTTTTTGTGCAAAGCCATATAGCAGTAATTAAAACCATTCAATGAAACCTGTCCTGTTCTGTTTAGAGTTCAGTATCCACCTATAGGCAGGTAAATTATCCATGGTGCTAGTTATTCTGCTCCAATTGCTCTATGGTGTCTCTCAGATCCTCCACGACAATGTCCACATCTTCATGGGAGGTACTTCTGCCCACACTGATCCTCACAGCATTGGTAGCCACATGATGTGGAATCCCACAGCTTAGAAGAATATGGGAAGGTCTAAGGGAATGAGAGCACATTACAAAATGGCCAAATTTAATAAACATTGAGGAATTTCCACGTTCTGATGCATCTAGAGCTCAGTAAAATGCACAATCCTAAAAAGCCAATATACAGGATGGATGTGTTCAGCTAATTTGTTTTTGATTGCTTTAATTATTTAAACACTTGAAAATGGTAAGGATTTGATACAACACTAGTGAAAATGTATACTTGTCTTTATAAAAGG
Organism: Enteromius trimaculatus; assembly: GCA_032361065.1. Classification (NCBI taxonomy): domain Eukaryota; kingdom Metazoa; phylum Chordata; class Actinopteri; order Cypriniformes; family Cyprinidae; genus Enteromius; species Enteromius trimaculatus. Next base: position 8,264,477 of record JAUMHP010000048.1, on the reverse strand, counting down.
AAATAAATGATATTGACTTTTTCAGTGTAAGTACAGATGACTTACTGATCTCCTCTGTCTGAGTGGCATGCAGCACCCACACTGGCCAACAACCTCCTACAAGTGGACAGCACTTTACGTCCTACAGCGGGGAGGGGAAGTCTCATCAATTATTCATAAAAGCTCTTGTATTTTACAAATCTGCAGGGTCAAGACCTGAACCACTTCTGACTAAAATATAACAAAAAAGTAAAAGGAAATTTAATTTACCCAAGCTTAAATATATCCTTACTGTGATGAATCTTTAACACACATTGTGTGCACTATACACTTAATCTGTGTAACACATCCGGATGTACAGATATATTCTGTTTATTAAATACAAATTACATGGTTTGAAAATGGGCGTTCACTCACCCTGAAGTTCCCTTCCCAAAATGGAAATATTACATGTGTTGGGCAAAATGTTGGAACCAGGAAAATGGCTGTTAAAATGAATTTTATCTTTTCCAAAGACAGCCTAAAAATGTAAATGCAATAAAAATAAGAAAACAGAAATCAACAAAAACTATATATATATATATATAGGGGGGACTTACAATCAGCTTCTGCTCTAGATAGCATCGGATATCCAAGAAATGGGCTTCATACTCTGCTAGATTCAGGCTTACTAATTCTGCAGCCTTTTCAAAGAAAAAAAAAACAGACAAATTTACAACAAACAAACAAATTAAGCACAGAATTTATTTTTTAGTATGCATGTACAGACAGTTGAATTACTCCTAATAAATAAATGAATAAATAAATCATGCTATCCATTTTGCACAGTTACTAAATTTTTTAATAAATGAATTAAGTAATAAATAAATGACGCTTACGATACATAGTGGGTTTTACCTTTCCCAGACCGGCTATCATTGCTGTGTTCTCAGTTCTGAGAAATAAAGATAACAACGGTATTGATTTCAGAGTCAGTAACATGCTTGTTTTAATTCTGTTCAATAATTCATCACCAATACACGAAACCCCACCACACAATAAACCAAGTCATACCCTGGCCTGAAGTTGCGCTCCTGTCCTCCTCCAAAAAACGTAGGGTAAACCGGAGTTGTGGTTCCAGGATCATTCACAAACAATGCGCCAACTCGAGGGCCATAAAACTGAAACATATCAACAGGATTGCCATCTATAATAGTCTTTGCTTAGAGAGAGATGATGTATCAAAAGGGCATCTTGTTACTTACCTTGTGTCCTACAATGGTAATATAGTCTACTCCAAGCTCATGTGCATCTACTCTTATCTTTCCAATAGCTTGTGCAGCATCGGTGTGCAGGAGGATTCTGGGAGCTGATTTTGCCCTCTGTTTGTTTACTTCCCTCACCCTCTGACAAATATCCTTCATTGGCTGTTGAAAGAAGAAACCCTGTGGTTGCTTTTAATGTTTATTGGCAGAGCAAAAGTTAACTTGCCATACTTTGTCTATAACATACCTTCATTAACATTACATTTAGAAAATGTTGAATAAAAGCAATATCAGGCTCACAATTAAGCCTCGTCCTGATGGCCAAAACACAGTTGTGTGCTTGTTTAACTATGAAATAGTTCAATATATTATTGAGACTGTAGTCAAGGCAACATTCTCACCATAATAATGCCTGTCTCATTATTGGCCAGCATGATTGACACCAAGCAGGTGGTGGGACGAATCGCTGCAATGACATCCTCAACCTCCACCCGTGCAGTCACCTTGGAAACGGGCAAAAATGTGACATCTACAACAAGAACCGAGAAATCAGGCCAATCAGAGCACAAAGATCTTTGGTAATAATCATATTTCAATACAGAGAGCAATACACAAGTTTTGGATACAACATTCCTGGCTACAGGAGTAAACTACTGTAAAATATTGTCCACTTCCTCAAACTGAATCTTTGGAGACCAATGTTTCCATTTAAAGTTTTAGACAGAAAACATAGGCCTGCTGACCTGCTTTGCCCTCTTTTAATAAGTGTTTCGCTGTGAGTTGGATGGAGTCATGCTCTACATTAGAGATGATAATGTGGGGCAGGGAGCCTCTTCCATTTAGCTGATCACTGTTCATGTCTCCCTCTGCAGAAGTCTTGCTCCGCCTAAAGTGCTCCACAGCTGTGTGAAACACCAGATTATTGGCCTAAAAGTCGAGAAAAAAAAAAGAGAGCTAAATAAAGCTACAGTTGAAGTAAAGTTACTTTCACGCGTCTTTTACCATGGATTACAATGCATCTCAACACAAGCAGCATGCACCATGAGGACTAACACGCCACAAGTTTAAAGTGCCCCTGTTATGCCATTTTAAAGGTGGCTAATATTGTTTTATGAGTGTCTTGAAACAGGTTTACATGTATGCAAGGTCAAAAAACACTTTAGTTTTCTCTAAAAATAGATTTTATTTTACCCCATTTCTAAATGATTCGTAAACGACTCGTGTGAAGCAGTTCAAAGACTCAGTTTCTCTAAACCCCTCCCTGTGATTGGTCAGATGGCGCAGTCCTATATGATTGGACTACCGCGCTCCACAGACTCAAAGCTTGAACCAAAACTACCGCTGACAGTGCTTTTGTAAGCGAATCGGGCACACCTCTACGTAATGAACTTTAGCATTGCATAAAGCATAACACTGCATCCATCGTTTATCATTACTTAGGCCACATTTACACATAGCCGGGTATTTAGTGAAAGTAATAATTCCTCCCCTCCGTTTTCAATAATAACATTGTGCGCACAACATCATTTTCAAAAAACTTGTCATTTATATCAACCCGCACAAATACGCTGTCGAGCGTGATAATAACTATGCCAAACCTATGTAAATAGGGCGCTCACAAGAAGGTGAGCATTTTCTAACCAGACCGCAGGGAAATACCTGCTTCTTTCCTTCGTGTAAACGGAGGGAAGAAAACGATCCTCTCGCAGATACAGCCAGGAGACTGGCTGCTTTCACTGGACCTGAAAGATGCGTACAGATAGCCCCTCATCACAGGCCATTCTTGAGATTCGCCTTCGAGGGGATCACATATCAATACATGGTCCTGCCCTTTGGTCTCTCCCTAGCCCCCCGTACATTTACGGAGTGCATGGACATAGCTCTGTCCCCTCCAAAACATCTGGGAATCTCAGTTTCTCGATGATTGGCTCATCACGGCCAGATGGCGAGCAGAGGCGGAGAGACACAGGGATATTCTCCTCAATCATTTAGACCTGAACTTCGCAAAAGAGCAAGCTGCTGCCCAGCCAACAAATAGTTTCCGGGCACAGTTATAGACTAAGCGCGAATGAGAGCTTCAATCTCACAGGAACGCGCTGCATTTTCAAAATGAAGAGGAAAAAAAAGATAATTTCATAAATTTCTGTGTGACCTGGGACATTTGAAACCCTCACCTCTGTTCCTCCTGAAGTAAAAATAATGTCTGCTGCTTTTCCACCAACCATCCTGGCAATAGTGTCTCTGGAATGGTAAATGATGTCTCTAGCTTTCAGGCCTAAGATCAGTGGAAAATAATATGAGATTGTGTTTTTTTGGTTCCCACACTTCTTCAAAATATTCTCTCATTATCAAAAAAGGAAAAGTAAGGCACATAGGTGAGAGAATCTGCAAAAGATCTATCCTTGAGTGCCTCATACCTGGTAGGTAATTACTGCTGGGATTTCCCCACGCATCAGTTAAAGCATCAGTGATAACCCTGACAACTTCTGGATCGACTGGTGTGGTGGCGTTGTAATCCATATATATTCTGTGGCAGACAAAGTTGTTTTGCAAACTACATTCTGGAGCATGTGGCAGATCAAATGTGAATGACTTCATGTTCAATCTAGCACTCGTATGACAAATTCATTACCTGTCTGGCCCATCAGCCACATGATGATGATGCAAGTCAGACCCACAATGATGTGTTGAGGTATCCCATAAATTATGACCCAGGATGACAGGAGGATCGGTCTTTTCAGCCATTATCTAGATTACACTAGTAGATAAAAGGACAAAACACTGACTGTACATCGGTCAAAAAACACACGCAGGATAATAAAACAGGCATTAAATATAATGACATTTAATGTCAACAACCATAAAGCACAAGCCATGTCACGAGGCTTGCTTGCTGGAACACAAATCCAGTCTTAAGTAGCATGGGTTTATGTCCAAAATCATTATGATATTAAGTAAAGATCATGTTCCATGAAGATATTTTGTAAATTTTCTACTGTAAATATATGAAAAGCTAATTTTTGATTAATAATATCCACAGTGCATTCCTAAGAACTTCATTTGGACAACTTTCTCGATAGTTTGTTGTTGTTTTTTGCACTCTCACATTCCAGATATTTTTAGACAGGACAATATTTGTCTGAAATATAACTATCCTAACAAGCGCGTTGGAATCCATACGTGATAGAAAGTTTATTAATTCAGCTGTCAGATTATGTATAAATCTCAATGTCCAAAAATTGACCCTTATGATTTTGTGGTTCAGGATCACATGTTTGGCAGGTCTTTTTCTAAGTCATAGTTGCTAATACAAGATTGCTAGTTAATCTAACGTTTAATGACGTTTAATGTAACATTATGTGACAATAAAATCTTGCAAGCCACTTAACGTCACTGTCCTTTGACTCGTAAGAGTCAGATTACAGTTTTCTACGACTACGAGCATACCAAAACTACTAAAACACTAAAACTGTCTTTTACAATCACTTTACAAGAACCATCGCTGAGATAAACACGGATAAACCTGATGAACCTATGTAACTATACTATTACTAACCTCTTGCTCTTTAGCGTATGTCCTGTCAATGATTCACAGGTCAAACTGATGATGCGGCAGGAACGCTCTACTACTTTGAACCGGAAGCAAACAGGATTAAAACACTCCTCTTTTCAGATGGTCGCGCTTGCAGCCAACGCGCTCTTAATGAAAACTACGTCACATTATTAATATTCATGATCTACGCCTTCATCGTATTAGCGAATCTACATTTTAGTTAGATTTTAGGCGAGATAGTATGGCAAGCTGATTTAACATTTTAAGTATCTTTTAAAAGGCACTAGTATTAAATAACTGGTATTAGCACCCAATGGGAAACACACTTGCTAAAAATTACTAGTTGCATGACAAATGACAATAGTGACAAGGGTCACTATTCCCACAAGTTCTTACACAATCCAACATGTTTAAAATTTAACTGGACATTAGGTGCCGGCCAGAGGAGAACTGGACCCAACTAAGCCTGGTTCTCACAAGGTTTTTTTCCCCATTCTCTCATGGATGGGTTTTGGTTCCTTGCCGCTGTCGCCTCTGGCTTGCTTGGTTGGAGACACTTGATTTCCAGTGATTATCGTCGTCTTGACTACAAAGACCGTCTCTGCATTTGATAAATAAAGTTTAATTCTCGTCATTATACATTACCATTACTCTGTTGTTCTATTTGATAATGTTCAGTGCTTTGCTACAATCTGTATTGTTAAAAGCGCTATATAAATAAAAATGACTTGACTTGACTTGACAGCCAGAGCCTGTGGGAAAAGAACGACAACCACGGACCAACCCAAGCAAATGTTCCCGTCCCAAAACTAATCCAAAATATAACTAATTAAGTTAAAACATGCCTAACATCATGCCAAACACAAACATCATGCACACAAGATTAGCGTTCACATACAATAATGTTACCTGCAAGACGTGAGAAGCAGCACGGCATTACAGCCTGAGCTTGTTAAAGGGAAGCGGCAGATCAATATTCCAATTCCCAGAACTGCGATCCAAATAGAATAAGTTACTTAAAACCATATCATTTTAAAGGACCATGCACCCTCTATTTATACCACTATTGCCGTCCCGACGATCCCGCTGCCAAATCCTTATTGCCTAAAAATGCCTGCCGCGCTACCATGCATTTGCTGCAAAGCAGCACCAGCCATCTCTCCCACCAAATGCGGGAAGTGGTGCAAGTTTGAATGCCGGCCGGCATTTATGCGTCTTGTCCTATGCGAAACAGCCTCATGTCCCCTAGTCAGGTCTTCAGGCTGCAACTCCTGCAAACCTGCTGAACCCGTAACTAGTATCTGTGGTCCTAGCCCATTAACACTTATCCCCTCTTGTGGGGCCAAGTTCCCCCTCTCAGATTCCAACATATCAAGTTCTGCTTCAACAACGTGGTCTTGTTCTCGCACCAGAGCTAGCAAATCTATCTCCTCTTCCTCAACTATGGGAGAAGTGTCCGCAACCAAGTCCTGCAACAGGCTGTCATGATCAACCACAGCTATGCCCCTACTGACTCTGCTTTTTATTAATGAATGGTGCACTGTTCTCACTTTGGTCAGGTCGTCCTAGAAGGACAAGGCCACTGGGCCACCGCCTCAATCTTACTAGGGTCCGTCAATGCTCTTAGAAGACATAACATGAACCAGGTATCGGACTTGTTTCAAAAAGGCACACTTCCCTAAGCTTTTAATCCTTCTAGCCTTGTCCTTCTAGTGTCACTGAGTTGCGAGACTTCTTGGGTTTCTCCAGTTATTACGGGCGTTTTGTAGAGGGGTTTGCCAAGATGGCGGCTCCTCTGCATAGGCATTTGTAGGTGCAAAGGGGAAACGGACAGGTAGGAGTTTTGTTGATGCTTGGGATGAGAGATGTCAGGTGAGCTTTGAGGTAGAGAACCAACAGGCCCCTGTCAATGCATCCAGCGACTCTTCAATCCGAGGCAGTGGAAAGGCATCCCGTCTGGTCTTGAGATTTAACTGACGGTAGTCTATGCACATGCACAGACAACCATCTTTCTTTTTTACCAAAACAATCGGGGAGGCGTAAGGACTACAACTCTCCCTGATTACCTGGGATTCCAGCAGCTGATTAATGTGGGCCCGAACCACCTCGTATTCCGAAGGGGGAACTCTGCGATGTCACTACCGCACATGAGAGATCGAATTCGTGCATCCCAGGTCACCATCATGCTCTGAAAATACAGTTTTGTACTTCAAAAGCAAAGCCCGAAATTTACCTTGTTCTGATTCAGGCAAGGCAGTCAAATCCACTTCAGCAATCTGTTCTTCCACCAGAGAATTGGCTACTTGAATAGCCTGCAAAAAGGCACTAATGGCAGAAGATCTGATTTCCGCAACGCCGGATGGCTGGCTAACCACATGCACTCCAGTCAAAGTACCTAAAATCCTACGTGGAAAAAGCAAAACATCAGCCATGCCTAGGTTAACTACTGGCACATAAACAGAGCCTCCAATCACTCACACCAAGGCAGAAGAGGCTAACTACCCCTCCGGTAACCCTGACTCAGTGGGCTCAAACAGCACCGTGCTGCCAGCCAATTGTTCTGCACAAGTTGCTGCAACCAACTTAATGGTCCCACCAGTCACGCGACAAGCCCAAGGACCATGCACCCTTACCTTCATCACATGCTCCAAGGAGGACTGGACGTGGCGCGCTAGAAACTGGAGGAAAATCAAACAAAGCAGGGCCATGTTGTCCAAAGAGCTCCTGGTAGCATCGCCCAAGAACATTCATCCCTAATACACCAGGGACTTGAAGGCGCAAACCACCAGGAGGATCCCTGACCACCAGTACCCCGCATCTTGGAACTATCCTATCACAGAGCTCGACATCCAACTCCATATAGCCTATGTAAGAAATAGAAAGCCCGTTTGCAGCCTTTAGCCACCTATTAAAACATTCAGATGTGGGCAAGATGACATTAAATTTGGGAGGGAACTAGACATCATGTCAGATCCTACCTTTCCCCCAGCCGAGCTGTAGCTCCTCAGCCCTGCTGGGACGGAAGGAGCAGCACCAAAACAGGAAGGGGGCGGCTTCAGGGAATGACGCACGAGCAGTCCTTCAGCACAAAATATGCCCCCCTTTATTCTGTTAGGGGCAAGTGAAGTCTGGTTTCACATTAACATGCTAGCTATACTCTCCAAAATGGCACCAGGGCAAGTCCTTAAAGTCCAAAAAGTATTCTCTTCTTAAAATTACAGTTGAACCATTGATGTCACATGGATTATTTTACTGATGTCCTTCCGTTTCTATGCCTTTATTATGTAGTAGGACTCTACAGTGGTCCTTCTACAGTGGCCAGTGGTTATAACCAGGTCCCTGTCACAGAGGGACCAAGCCAAAGACGGCTTTTTGCACCCCATTTGGCTTGTTTGAGTAGAATTGAATGCCCTTTGGATTGTGCAATGCCCCCTCTACCTTCCAGCGACTCATGGAGAGGTTATTCAGGGACCAGCAGTGTCAGTCCTTACTTTTATATCTAGACGACATTGTGGTGTTTTCCACCTCTATTGCTCAACACCTAGAGAGGTTGGAGGTTGTTTTGGGCCGTTTGGAACGGGAGGGATTAAAAGCTAGACATAGATATAGAATCAGGGATAGTCTACATTCAACTTGAGATGCTTAAAATAATGGCTTTAATCACACACAAAAACAAAGTCATTTATAGTGTTGCATAAGTTCCACATTTATTTCATATGTGACAATGTGTTGAGTGTACACAAACATTTGACTCATAATTCCAACACTCAGAAAGAGACATTAAACTACTGCCCACTGAAGATGGTACAAACCAGTTACAACTGCATATTACACCATTCACAGCAATCATGTTTATATACAAGGCAAGTAAAACATAAAACGACTGAAAAAAATGTTTATGGTGCATAAGAGGAGAATGGAAGCACACAAATATTTGGTGTTGATTATGAGAACTGATTCATTCTTTCATGGGAGATGGTAAAATGAATAGTGTTTTAAGCCTTGAAACATGTTTTATGCAAATTGCTTGTAGAAATGGTACAGGACAGGCTATAATATAAAGAATATGATTCAGCTCTCTGCATTACTTTCTACAAGGTGCACAGACAAAAAAAAAGTCAAGACAATACACGTTTGCTTGCATATTCAAACTGAAAGTGATACTTTTAACTCTAGAGTTTTTAATAATTTTGTTCTCACTTATTTTAAAAATGCACCTGGTATTACTATTAACACTCTCTTGTTTTTTCTAAAAGTTGTGGCATTGCTTACATTACTCTGAACTGGTCATGAAAGTGAAGTGAGATATAAACACGGAAATCGCAAGAAAAGCGCAGCAACTATTTTTCATAAACAGAGAACCTTCAACCATTGAAAATCCTTTGCTTTCTGCTTTTACAAATAAGCAGAACTCCACTTTTTGGAAACAGAAACGTAAATCTTTGAGGTTTATTCATATACAGACCAAGGCTTTCAATAGAAGTTAGTTCAGTGTCAGATTCTTGCTATACCTGGCATGTGCTGAAGGTTGGCTGACCTCAGTCATGCGGATATGCCTGAACCCTGCCCTGGAGGGTTGATCTGAACTCTAAAATATGCAGGTATGTAGGAAAAGGTCATCTTAGGTGACCTGCAGGAATATCCAGACATCCCAGACCACATTATAATAAGCCTTCTGGGCTAATGATATGGGCTCTGCTGCAGTGGCCGCCTAAGTCAAGGCCTGACCCACAGAACTCCACATTTTGCACTACAAAGTGTCTAAATCACAGCTGTTGGTATTATATAACACAAAAATGTGGTTTCATATTAAAAAAATTGTGAAGTTTAACAGCTATCAACAATCTCAGTGCTGACGGTTGCCTGTTTGATGGGGTTTGCACAACCTAAGCCTATTGACATTAAGCAGAACAATCATACCTGAGATGACTTTAAAACTAGAAAGTGGGATTTTAAATGTATTGTGTTGCTTGTATTAGCCTGTCGGATATTTTATGCAATTCTAATCACAAAAAAATACCAAAATCAAGGATTGGAACAATAACACCAGCAGGGCTTATTCAGTCCATGATGGCTGAATAAATAGATTTGTGTTGTTAATTTTTTTTTTAAAGTAAAATCAGTTAAGAAAAATAATTTACACCATCTAGATATGCTTAGAAATCTCTAAACCTAGTCAGACGTAGGGCAAGTGCAATATGCAAACTAAAAACTAAACTAAAACTGCTTTTGCCTGTGCACAGGAAAGATTACACACAAAGAGAAAGGGTGTTATAGCGATGAGTAGACCTTAAAGTGGACATTCACCCTGTTAAAGAAGCGCACAGGGATTAAGACGATGAAAAAGATCAAATTAAAACAGAGTAGAGGATGCGAGAGGCACAAAATCATATCTCACCACTCTCTAGGGTGCGTGTTTTAAAGATTTCTTATAATAAACTTCTAAACCTTCCATTTTCCAAGACTGACCACGGTACAAACACTCATTTAGGAGTTTGCGCAAGGTTGATGATTTTTCTTAACCTGATAAATCTTGCAAAAAGCGTTTTTTTTTGTTTTCCTAACCAAAACTGATTAACATGTCTAAAAAGTAAACTTCAAGAAATCTACATGTAATAGCAGCTGTCCCAGCTATTCACTTCTAATCTGTTCCCCAAATGCATTTCACTTTGTCGGGGGAAATGAGAGCGGTGCGGTCACTAAAAGGGAGGTTAGTCAACTCATGATAAAAAAAGTGCCATATGCAGAAATTGCACTGTACTTCTTCAAATATATTACAGTCTTTGTCAATAAATACATGCTGAAATAAATAAAAACATGTTAAATAAATACCTAACAAGATAAGACTTTAATAGAAATTTTAAAAATAAATTAGACAGATATAAGATCATTTGGGGATACCAATACATTTTTTATATAAAATATTAGACTGGATTATGATACATTTCAGATAAATCTACTGACCAGTACTCCAACAAAAATAGGCCAATCTTTATAATGGTTCTCATTCAGAGACATGAGAATGCATCCATTTTCCTTAGCCAAATTTTCCCTAATGCGTCCTGGTTATTTTGAAAACTTTATGCATTTCAAGGCCATACAAGGGAAACATTATAAAGGTATATGAGTATTTATGATGGCTTGAACTGTGTCCAAGAACTGCACTTAAAGAGAGTAAGAGCGTAATATGATGTGATTCATCTGCTCCTTGCTAAGAACTGCGTATCATTGATCAATTCTATCTTCCATTGCCAAGAGACGAATAAACATATGGTCTGCTGATTTAAATACTGACCAGTTTTATCGTTTTAAACCCATAGAGTAACACAGTAAGGCCATGTGATCCATTTTCCCACAAACCCAAGATATGGACGTCACTCTTCACAGTAACAAATTGAGATGTGTTTGCATGAGCTGACAGCTTCAGAATTAGAAATTCCCATCACCAGCTTTGCTAAAAATGTTGCTGAAGACTACATAAGCGTACTATCTCTACCCCAATAAAGTAGTTAGCCTGTTCTCTTGGCGCTATAAGTTGAATATTTAGGCCACTGCAGATGCACAACAAGGGGGCCTTTAAGATACAAGGTGCACAGTTGGTGCTAGTGTGGGCAGGTGCAGGAACACACATGTACTGTAGGAAACAGAGGGTCAGAGAGTGGATTAAGCACAGAAACTGAGGGATCTGTCAGTAGACCTATTTACAAGGTTAGTCCTTTGTGGGGGGTTTTGTCCTCGAGGAGTTGTACAGAAGGTATACATGTAATGGGCTCAAAACCTCATCTGACCGGCTCTTCTTCTGGACAGTTTAGACCTGATAACAAGGAGAAAGTCGAATAAATATTGGCTTGACAGGTTTTTAAAAGGCATAGATTTGTGCTGTAGTGTACCTGATCGATCCAGCAAGCAGAGGGTTAAAGGCATACAGCCAGTCATGCATCTCCTTGTCATTACTGGCTTGAAGGAGTATCCCACGATGCTCTGTGCATACCGCAAATGTGTAGGGGCTCTGCGGTTTAAACAGACATTCGATTGGTTTGATTAGTTAATAAAGTGCATTAACTAATGTTAACAAACACAACTTGTGGTTTTAATCATGCATGAAATTCTTTCTTGGTTCATGTTAACTAATGTTAACTAGTGTTATTAAATGTTAACGAATGTTAATGTAAATGTAAAAAAGTTTCGTTTTCAGCATGGCCTCTTGGCATTCAGACATTGGTTTACAGTTCAGTCTATAAACAGTTGATATTTTCACAATATGTTCCCTTAAAAGTGATTGACATTTACATACTGTATAATAAAATAGAATATAATAAGAAAAGGAAGAGACTGACTTTAAAAAAATGAAATAAGTAAATAAATAATTGTAGATGTTTGACCTTCAGCATGGCCTGCTGGTCTTCGCTGTACTCCACTTGTGCTGAGGATAGGTTAAGAATGGCCCTTTCCACTGTGTCTCTCTCTGTGTTGTAGATGTAGACATATGGTCGGCGTACCACCACATATTTCTTAACCCAGTCATTACTTTGGGGCTCCAGGAAGTGCAAATAACCTTTCTTTGACACAATTGGGCTGAAACAATAAAATAGCAAACAGGTTATGTTTTAAAGATGCAAATTCCTTAAATCTCAAATTTCATTTTCAGGCAAACGTAATGCTCATCCACTTAACAAAAAATATAATCTGTACAATTTCATTTTTACCTGACACGGATTTCCTGAATGTCTGGCACAAAAGTGCGGGTTCTTGATTTGGATACTTGAAGGGGCTTCTTGCCCTCTGTTTCAGAGTCAGGAATGGGGCTGACAGCACGAGATCGAGGTGTCGGGGGTCTGCACAAATGAACAATAGGAATATAGTATATTTGACAGACCCATCTAAAAAGATTTTTTTTTCAATGTTAAATTACTTTCTCCTATCCTACCTTTAAGGGGTCATCGGATTAACTTTTACATGTTGTTTGATCTGAAATGTGTCTTGGCAATTGTGCTTTTTTTTTAAATCCCCCCAAATCAGTGGTGGAAAGAGTACTTAAAATTTGTACTCAATTACAACTACTGTTACATTGCTGAAATAATACTCTGTGAGTAATTAGTGACAGAATTTTCTAATTTTGGTAAACTAACCCTTTAATATACAGAAACACCTAAAATTATAATCCACTCACAGGCTGATTCTCAAACTTGATGCATAGGCTTCATAAAAAGCATGAATTTAGGACAGGACTATCTCTCACTTTGATCATTGGTAGACTAAGGAATAATTAGAAAACTTTTTTTGCAGTTCCGTTTGGTTTGTGTTGCAGAATCACCCCTAAAGTTGTAATTGTTTTAAAACTCAAAATGAAACAGAAGTCTCAAGTTCTGACCTGAGTTCAGCATTGTGGCCGTAGCGTCCCTCCACCAACGAGGGGCATGTGGAGGACGGGGTGAGGGTGTTTTCAGCACACACAGAGGCAGAGTCTTTCAAAAGAGTTACTGACATCTGGCTCAGCTACAGCACATCACAACAGAGGAATCAGTTATTAAACTTAAAAACTCAAACACACACCTTAACACAAACAGGTCTGTAGGTTTCTGCAGCAATAGAAAAAAATGCTTGTCTTACATTTTCAGAAACCTGAACGTTATTAAAGCAGTATATTCTCAGCTCTTAAAATCATCTTCCTGTATCATGTAAGGAAAAAGGTAAAATATTCTTAATGGCATCTTCACCTTGCTCTCACTGGCGCTAACACACACATGGCTGTAGTCTCTGTTAAAGGTGTGGTTAAGCAAACGAAGACACTGTTGGGACAAATAGAAAAAGGAATGTTCAATTTATTGACATGAACCTTTTTCTCATGATTTTCTGAAGTGATCAATGTATGTTAATTATTTGGAACTTTACAGCAATTTATAGTATTAGATTAAATTAGATTAGAAACTATATTACCACATTAAAAGTGACAAAGGTGATATAAAGGTGATTAGATTATTTAATGGTAAATTATATATAGAATAAAATTAAATAATAATTAAATAACAAAAATTCATAATAGTAAATATACTGTAAAATACATTAATACATTTTTTTGTCACAATTCTGAAAAAAACTGTAAAACATATTTTACCAAAAAAAAACTGAAATAATTGTGTGTACTAGATGTTACAGGATATTAAATGATTATCATTTATGTATATATCTTTAATATATAATTTCAGGCTAGACCTTTGCAGCCAGCTCCTTCTGCCTCTCATTGGGTGTATCAGGGCCGGGGCAAGGGTTGTGGCCCAGGCCCAGGTGAGTGGATGGGGAAGAGGACTCGGTTAGATCCTCACTCCCGCAGGACAGCAGCGACTCCTGGCCCAGCAGCAGGGTGGACTCCAGCTTCTCCCTAAGGAGGAGGTAGTGTCTGGTTTTCTCCACCTAACATACGGCAGGAAATGAGATCTCAGATCCTCAGCAGAGCTGCCGTGACACATTATTGTCATCACATTAAAAACCAGATAACTAGATGTTCTCACCTCCTGCAGGAGGCTCAGTTTCTCCAGCTCCCACTGATGGTCCAGGATGAGGCTGTCACTGCGGGGCCTCCAGCCAGCCAGGTTCTCCTCCCCTCGCACATATGCCACCGACGTATCCAGCACCCTCCTGCGTCGTCTTTGCATTCCTGCACATCCAGGTGCCATTTCAACAGCAGAACACCCTAAAATCTAAATTGCCCAGCATCCCAAAAAATCCTAAGCGAAACACACATGAGATGTCTTACCTGGGCTCCCTGCATCAGCCAGGTGGCACAGACTGAGCTCATACACACCAGTTACACGGTTTCTAAATATAAAACACAAACCAATACGGTAACTTAAATTACAAGAGCAACATTGCAAAGGGCTTGTGTGGTGATATGAAGCAGCTGTACCCTTCAGATGGCCTCAAGGTGCCACTGCTGAAGAGGTTCCTGATGGAGCGAGATGCTGGGAGCTTGGCGTCTCTTGAGTAGAACACCATACATAAGTCTTTGGTTATCACTGTGGGCTGTGTGCAGTTCTCCATCTGGGAAGAGCAAACCATTGTAAGCCTTTCAATCTTAAACGGTGCTTCAGATAGCCATAGCTCGATAAAAAATGCTAATTTTTAATGCTGATTTATATAATAGACCTATAATCAGCTACAATTCTGTTTATTGATGGCACTGTATGATCTGCAAAATTAGTAAATTAGTCAACATTGTTTAAATAAAGGATTGCAAAAATAAGTACATCGTAGATTTAAGTCAACAAATATATACAGTTCTAGTACTGTACTCGTGGTACTGAGTGTACAAGTTCATGACAAATTGCCTTTTGAACTCCTTGAGGATAATAATCCTCTAAGTAAAAGTAATTGGTGAATTTGTTAAGTTGCAGAGGGTGTATATTTATGCTGTGGAAATGATGCCATACAAACTCTACAGCAATCACCCAGTCACTACTACTATATGCTTACCGTATACTGTACGCCTAGAAAATTATTGCAATGATTTCTGGATCATATGTGGTCATGGGAAAATTTCCACTTAGTTTTTCATCACATGATGTTTTTCAATCAGATTTAAAATGATTAGTAAACTTTAAAAAATATTAAATGGATTTTTTAAATATATATATTTTTTTTTATATATATATTTTTTACTACAGCGCTTTGATCAAATATATGCAGCTTTGGTAAGAGCACAGGACTTTTAATTAAAAATGTTCTCTGACTTAAACTTAAATCTTCCCCAAACATTTTAACAACAGTGCATTTCTGAATATTTTCTAAGAAACCTAAAATAAATAGTTTTTTTTATACTTAACTGTTTCCAATACTTATTTGCTTTAAATCAAATAACATAACATTTTTTTTTTTTTTTACTATTATTTTTTATGTCTGTGGAAAAGTGAATAGGAAAAATACTTCACAGTACCTGGGACACTACTATAAAGCACTGTTTCACTCTATAGAGCCACAAAGTTTACGGCTGTTTGCCTCTTTTTCCACATATGCACTTGATTCCACCATTACAAATGCTGTGGGCTGTTTGGTAGATTAAATTAGCTGGAACTAAATCATGTAGGTCTGTAACTCTCCCAAATGAACTTCTCATCCCCCCATATAAATAAGTGAATAGGCCTTTGACTTACCTCCAGGTAAGCAGACAGAGTCATATAGATTTTCTCTCCATAAGGAGTGACACGGTTAAGCAGCAAAGAGTTGTGCATGGATGAATCCCAAGCAGCGTCAAAACGGTAGAATGTCCTAGATTAACAGTAGAAAACAGCCTTAAAGACATCATTAATTACTAAATCATTAACTACTTAATACATATTAAAAATACACTTCAGCTTCATCACTAGATATGAATATCACCACCAATGATGTGTAAATCAATGACAAAATAAATAAATACTGAAAATAATGAGGGATGAAAGAAGAGATCATAAGAGGAGGGAGGCAGGGACAAGGGGACATGTATACCTAGGATCAATCCCCAAGGAAATGCTTTAGGTGGAAAGGAAAGAATCAATAATAGAATCATATAAGACAGTTCAGAAAAGTAAACTACTGTCTCTGCTTGTTAGCATATAACAATTCGAGAGATGTCATTGCAGCTTCTATCAACTCATAACAACCCTGTTATGGTCTCACAGACCTCAAATGAACTAATATTGGCCCTGAAGTTATGCTATATCATGAGAAATTACTATATGAAAATAGCAAGGGCTGCATCTTACTCATAAATTATATCCACCTAGCTGAACTTCCAGCCTACCCACCCTCGCTCTGATGAATACAGGTCATAACCTGCTGAAATGATCACAGATTAGATATTTCTGGCCCTCGGCCTGGGAAGGGTCTTAAATCTCCAAATGCCTGAGTCAGAAGCATATGAGAGGGGCCGAGGTTCTCTGAGGTATGTGATAGATTGAGCTTGTGCGCTTTAGATGTTGAGTGTTAAAGTGAATGGACCGGCGTGACCCAGTAGGCAGCTTTGAGGCTGTCGTTTAGACATGGAGAGAGAGAGAAAAAAAAGGTCCTGGAAATTGATTTGTTGAAGGGATAGAGAGAAAATAATGAAACAATGTGGGAGAAACCTCAAGGGTCACTGTGGGGTTGTGATCATGGAAAATGTCCAGAGTAGACCATCCTTCTTAGTCCACTGAGGTCTTAAAAGGGGCCGTTCACTCCAAAAAGAAAATTCTGACATAATTTAAGGCTGGAATATACTACACAATTTTGCCCTGATTTGTAAACTGGACAATTTGACAATAGTTGCCAAACATCAGAGCCAGCCTGCAGATTTCGGGCAGTTGGAGTTAACAGATTTCACAGATAATTGTGTACTGTATAATGGTATGGAGTATGATGCCTAGGTTTTTTCTGTAAGCATTCACAAAGTCAGGTGTACGATGCCTGGCATGTGAAAATCTGTTCAAAAGTCATGTAGTGCATTCCAGCCTTTACTCTCAAGTTATTTTAAAACTGTATGACTTTTTTTCTTGTTTACAGAGAAGACGACGTTTTAATGTGGTCCATATAATGGAAGACAGCAGGCTTCGGTGTTGTTCGGTTTCCAACATTCTTGAAAAGATCTTCTTTTTAGAGACACAATAGAAATTCCAAATACCGATTTGGAATAACATGAGTGTGAGTAAATGATGACAGAATTTTAATGTCCTAATCTTATACCCAGTTACCATATCCATTTACACGTATTATGTGGAAACTGAAGAGACAACTCCTTATAAGTGGACAGAAACCCTTGCCTATATCCTCCCTTGATTTTTATAATAGTTAATTAGTTTTTAATTATATCCTTGACTATATCCTCCCTT
>JAUMHP010000048.1:8226731-8245569 GCA_032361065.1 Enteromius trimaculatus | reverse complement strand
GTATTTCTATTTTAATTCAAAGTAAATGGAGTCGAGGAGTCGATTCCACCGACTCCAAAATTAGGAGTCGGGAGTCGCAGTCGATTTAAAAAAAAACCGGAACCGAACACCCCTAGTATGACCGTTGGTCCGATAGACTTCAAAATTAATATGCAGCATCTTGATCCACACTGGCACAAGTCTGTATGAGGACATTGGTGTATCTCAAAAAACATGGCCGCCATCAGCCAATGAATTTGTACACTTATATGCATATCATTTGATAGATCTCTTTATAATAAGCAACTTTGCCTCAAGAACCATTGCTGTTCATAACCAAATTTATCACCATTATTTATTAATTATTCTCAAATATGTTAAAAACCTACTTTTGTGAACTAGTCTCTGTTTTTTCAGATCAAACCAATACATTCTCTGGACTTTCTAGATTAATAATTATCAATAAAAGTATAAAAAGCTTTGGTTAGCTTTAACAGGGTCATTTAAAAAGGGGTGTGGTCACATATACTCAAAAGCCTATAAAACCTAAACAAAAACACAAAACTTTATGAAACAAGGTTAAAACATGTGACAGATGAGTCTTAGCAAGCATCAAAGTTTCATAGAGCTGATACTATATGTAGCACTATAACCATTAAAAAAGGCATC
Source organism: Enteromius trimaculatus (assembly GCA_032361065.1). Taxonomy (NCBI): domain Eukaryota; kingdom Metazoa; phylum Chordata; class Actinopteri; order Cypriniformes; family Cyprinidae; genus Enteromius; species Enteromius trimaculatus. The sequence continues at coordinate 8,244,921 of JAUMHP010000048.1, read as the reverse complement.
AAAAACACAATATTTCCAGAGTAAATTACCTTAAATCCTTCATACATTTACTTATAGACTATATCATCATATAATATCATAGATCTCCTCATTCTGAACAACTTTGCCTCTGGGATTATTGATGTCAATCAAACAGTTTTGACAAAAAAATACTACATTAGTTATAACACAGTGTTCTGTTAGAAATTGCAACCAATAACCACTAGATGGTATTGGAAGACCACTAATGAGCTCACAAAAAGTGCTTTTCATGTTTGCTGATGGAGACATTACAAAACCACTATTTTAACATTTAAAAATCACATTTAATTATAGTTTACCATTTTGGTCATAAAGTTTTTACAATTTACAATAATCATTACAGTAAAACCTGAAAATAACATATAAACTGAGTATTAACCATTTCATTTCTGTGTGTGTGTGTGTGTGTCATTTTCGATTTGCTTTTGATGTGTCAGCCATACACCCAAGTCTCCCTATTTAACCTCAAAGGCCTTAAAAATGCTCGAACCCCAGTAATTGCTGTTTGCAGCTATATATTTTTAAAATCCTTTTAGTTTAAACTGGAAGAATGTGTGAATGAAGATTGACATAGAATACACACTTACTTCCAAAGTTTATTAATTTTCATGTTATAAATTTGTTTTGTGATTTCAAAATGGTTATGCAAATGTAAAGACATTTAGGCTACATGCTTTCAATTTGCAATCATGGGAGCCTTTGAATGTTCTCTAGAGTAATATATATATATATATATAAAAGTTTTTGAGAAAAGTTCCATGAACCTTTTTGAGAACATTATGAAACGTTTTGAGAACATTATGAAAAATAACTTAGACATAAAAAGACAGTATTAACATTAATAAAAGAACATTTGTTCATAACATATAAAAACACCTTGCCAGAACACTTGCCAAAGTTTTAAAAACATTCCCTGTAAGCTGGGAAGGTGACCATGATCTCTACCACACCTCCTGCAAATGATTTAGCCAAAACGCAGCCCATACAAAAGCCAAGCCATGCAAATTCAGTCACCTAGAGGTGCCAAAATGTCAAAAACATATAATACAGAACAGAAACTTCACACACAAAAGCATTTCCATGGGAGCCATAGTGAAATTCTCTCACATTTTCAGAAACAGTAGGAGGGAAGGAGAAAATAAATAGGCAAACCAACACGAACGCTGAAAGAGCAGTATTTAAGAGCCAAAAAAATGATGCAGAGAACGGTGGAGGTTGATTAGACAGATGGTCATGTAAATAAAAGGATGGAAAAAAACACATTCTGTGTGTGTGTGTGTGTGTATCTTATGAGAGGAAAGGATTTGAAGGTAATATACCTAGGAATGTCCAAATCAAGAAACTGTCTGGAAAAACACAAAACAACATTCTGTTAGTGAACTAAAGAAATATCAGAAAAGCTTGTGTGGAGGCCCAGCAGCTTTTTTTTTTTTCAATTATTTGACTAATTGTTTGAACATAATGTGGCTGTCAAGGCCTCTGCACAACTCTCCTATCACATTTTTGTCCTTGTTCCATTGCGCTGGTGCATGAATCCAGCTCTGATACATGGTTTTATAGGTAGTGTGGACAACCTAGTGAAGACTTGTGGTTAAATCGCAGGCGAGGAGGTCACTGCAGCTTTGAAAGTCTATCTGACAAATCTGATAATATATCTAAAAGATTCTGACTTTATTTCATGTTTGCAAAGTCTGGATGCTGATATATGAAGCCCATCTAAGGTAAAATCCTATATGCGTTGCAGATGACAAAATGCTGTTTAGGTACTAGCATAACATGACATGAGAAAGGTGGCTTTTTGTTTACGTTAACTATCATGATGAGAGAATGTTAATGATGGATCTGATTAGTAAAGTGTTAATAAATTAGCTTCAAGTGATATTAAATCGTTAAAATTCTTCTGAAATAAGTCTTCACATGCAGATCAGAACTACGTGATGGTGACTCGATCCATTGTGGTTCAGTTAAGCGGGTAGTTAAGACTGAGCAATGGAGTGTGGACAGAGCTAATGGAATGAACAGATGAGAATGGACACAAACGCAGACCAGCATCAGATGGGAAGACTTGCACAGCCAGCAAGGAGGTGAACTAGAGAACCATTTCCCTGCCTTTCTGAAAATAGTCAATTAATATTTTCAGATTGTTGGTTCAGTAAAGTGTGACCTCCTTCATCAAGGCTAATAAAACCACATTGTGTCTTGTGTGCAGTGTTTTATAAAACAGAAAAAGAGCAGCTGCTTGGATTAGTCTGTCAATCAAGTGATGCGTTAAAAACATCCTGACCCCCTGTGGTTATGTCATGCAGCAAGGTCTTTACAATGATTAAATGCAATGCTACAGTTGTGAAAGAGGTGTGTTGAGAGGTTGTGTTAAGATATTTTAAGCATTCATCAAGACTTGTGACAGATTTTGTACTAGATTTTTGTATTTTGTACATAGGATAGTCAAATTTTTGTGCAATTTTTAGAAGCAAAATCTGCTGAGATCATAGCTATAGCCAAATGCTAACCATTTAGTTGTCAGTAACCTACAATCCCACTACCAACTTTTTAGACAGAAAATTGAAAAAATAACTGCAGCAGTTGAGGTTAGGTTTTTATATAACAAGCTAAAATAAAAGCTAAGACAATATTCCTTATGTAATATGTTAAAATCATTCAAAAATAACCTTTTTTCATTTTATTTACATTACTGTTAAAAACATGCATATATATTTAACAAGGATGCATCAGTGTAAACAGCAAAGACTTATAATGTCACAAAAGATTTCTACCCTTTACCTTAAAAAACAAATACAATTTAAGAAATGCCTCTTAAGCATCAAAATCAGCATATTAGAATGATCTTTGAAGGATCATGTGACACTGAAGACTGGAGTAATGGTCACTGAAACTTCAGCTTTTAAAAAAAAATTTATACATGATAACATTATTCCACAATGTTTGTTTTGATCAAATAATTCAGTCTTGTTGAGCATAAGAGACATTTTAAAAATCATACAGACCCTTCTGAATGGTAATTTTGAATAGCAGTGTAGCGTTAAGATCGCCCGACAACTTGTTTTGACTGCTATCTGGGGTTTATTAAGTTCCCTTTTAATTGGAGGATCAGAATCTCCCAAACCCCATGTAATGTGTCACCTTATTGTAAAGCCTCAATATGGCAATACTAGAATGTGCCAGTTGCCAGTCGCCACAACCATGCAGCAAGTTGTGGTATGTTTGTGCAACGGAACATAAAAGTGTGAATATACTTCTTGTCTTTATCTAAGGCTGGCGCTGTGGCTCTGCCGTTTGATTCTGAATCACTCCTTTGAGACAGGCCTTTAAGAGCTGTTTTGAAGGTTTGGTTCACTGACTCATTGCTATTTGGCAAAAACTCATCACTTTAAAGTTGTGCAGAGAACTGTTTGTCACAGGCTTGGCTCCAGCTCTCAGATCTTGAGCCAAAGCTGAGGCAAGAGTCATATTAAGTACAGCAATTGCTAAAATGGGGACCTGGTTTTAAAAAGAGTGCAGTGGAAAACAGCCAAAGTGAAGAAAATCTGCTACTGAGTGTGGAGAAAAAAGGCTGCGTGACAGAAGAATACAACTCCCTTATGGAAGCGTTCTCGAACATAAAATGACAAGCATATATTTCAAGATGTCTTGTGTTTAGTGTTAAAGTCACATGACTGCCAAACTGGTCTTCTGATGTCTTGACATACTTATTAGGATTGGGAATGTACCTGTCATCTTGTGCGGGTCGGATGTATCCTGCAGACAGTATGTTGAGAGAGAGAATATTGGGGTCGATGATTGTCTCATCTGCTTCAGGCGTGTTCCGGATGCGCCCTGTTAAACACGAAATACGTCTCATTTGTTGAATATCCTCTGGTTTATGCTTTAGCATAAGCTTTTCATTTTGAGTCCAGCTCACCTACAACCAGCTCTCTCACTTCCTTCCACTCAATATGTTCTCCTGACTCATGCACTATGGTGACTGTGACTCTCCTTTGGATGCCCTGTTATGTAAATGTTGAATTATTTATTTTAAATGTTGAGTTATTATGTATTACATTTTGTACTCTAATGTTAAAACAAAAACAGTACAGGACATGGGAATAGACAGAAAAGAGGGAAGAAAAAGAGTACCTGATGTAACATGAATGTCCCATGGCAGGGCATGCCTACCCGGTGGTCCACTACGGCAGGGATATAGCTGGAAGGAATAGACACTGTATTTCAACTCAATAACCAGCACAGTCATCTTTGTTAGACATAACCGTTTTCATGTAAGTTACCGCATGACAAATTTATTCAATCAATTTCAGATGGCAATTTAAAGTGAAAAGGTCAGCAAGACACTTACTCTCCATTGGCCTCTAGCTCACAGATTTCAAAGAAGACCATCAGGTCATATTTACAGTGGCACGGTCCTGCCGTGGGTCGTGTGAGAGCCGTCAGTTTAGTGGCAGGTACTATGCAGAAAACAGAGAGAGACAGAGCAAGAATCAATATTGGGTTAATTGTCGGCCAAAGGATATAATAATTCAATGGCAGATGAGAGGGATATTAGAGTTCCACAGAAGAGAGGAAGAAATGGATCACAGTGTAAGAGGAGAAATAGACCATAGTTAGAGAGGAGCAGGAGTGGGAGATCAGGGGTCCGATGTAAAGGCACACTGCTGTTAAGATCAATAAAGTCATGTGAATTACAGTGATCCCTGAACGTCTGCTCATGCAGGATTATTAAAGCAATAGTTCATAAATGTTTTCCCTGAAGCGTAAAAAGTGAATTTTATGAAGAATACAACGCCAATTTTTTTCAAAGCAATGTAAATTAACAAGGACGAGGGCTGTCAAACACCAATATAACAAAACACAAAAAACACCATAAAGGCAGTACTGTTTCATTAATGTCATGTACTGTATTTGAACTCATTTAGCTATATATTGAGTCAGTGAGTTGAAAAAGAAAACCCGATTTGTTTGATTTATAAACAAATCATTCAGATTTTGCCGCAAGATAAAAAAAAAATATAGAACCGAGATAATAATAATAAAAGAATAGAAACTTCTTTTTGTGATTACATGAACATGAAATCAAGATTCTATAGTTTAAGAAGTTACGTACTCATGACATCCTCAGTCCACATTAATTTACAACATACTGTATGGAGAAAAGATTATCAAACCAGAATATTCCATCAATTATTCAATGAATATTCAATGAAGGATGAATTATTACTTTAACTCACACGTAACAATGCCTATTATCCTTATAAATATTGTTAAAAACACATTTATACAATTTTGTCTCTTTCTGTAAAGCCTGTTCACACCAAACACGATAACGATAAAGGATATAGATATAGTTCTAAAAATCGTGAACGGGGCCTAAGACAAACCAGTGAATATGATCTGTAAAGAGACAGAAATATAAAAAACAAATAACATCTAATAACCTAATATTTAATAATAATAATGATCGAATAACAGAGGTTTAAGGACCACTGCATCATCAAGCACAATTTCAAGTGACAGAACAACCAGTGTTACTCATGCACTGATACATTCTTATTTCAGTACTATTCATCAGTTTATTTCTGGTGAATGATGTCAGAGAAAAAGGCTAGAATTGTCCATCTGCTTGATGAGGTTTGTATGGAGAGGCTGAGGGAGAGAAAAAGACAGACACCCACACACAGTATTAACAGGCCGAAATGCTGTCCCTGGAACAAAGCATTCTTTAGTCTTTCAATGCAGAGAGATTGTGACTGTAAAACTTAGGGGATGCTTTGTCTAAACATCAAATATTTTCCTAATTAAAACGTTCCAAGAAAATGTCCAACTATATTTTGGAATTATGTATAACCAAATTATATTATATCATATAAACGCATTAGACAGACCAGAGGTTTAGTTTCAGGGACATTCTTTGGCCTTAGGCACTCAGAACCATTACAGACCCGGCTTCTGTGCTTTTATTACTGAACAGATAGACAAGGGCGGGGCCGGCAGTCTGGCTTGCTCCTCCCCCTCAAGGAGGTAGGAAACAGCCACGCCTGCTGCATTGAGGGCGTGGCTTGACAGTGAGTCCACCAGAGACCCATTGAAGACCTCTGGCAGCAGGTAGCGAATCAGCTCCAGGTTCTTCTCCCGATCAGGAGGGGTGTCGTTATCTGCGGCTACACCCACCACCAACAACATAAAGACTGTGACACTGGCACATGGACCCCGAAAAGCAACATAAAACAGGCAACAAAAAGGACGAAGCCAAGAATATGTGCTATACAGCTTCATCCTCAGTGTAATTTGCAGGAGACATTAAAGTGGGTCATGAGATGCACAATTCACGTTTACATTTACGAAAATAAATTATTTAGAAGAGAGAGGCAGAAAATGGGCATCTGATGTCCCCTTTAAAGAACAAATTGCATTTTTAAAAAACATAGAGTGGCCTATGAAGTGAAATGAGGGGCTTCTATGTTAATGGTCATAAAAAATGGTTATAAATATTCATCGCCCTCACCTGGTTTGGAAAGAGGCATGACTCTTGGGAACTGTCGTCTGCATGGGCGCAATGGGCTGAAAAAAAAAATCTGGCTGTATATTTGATGGATAAATCCAGACATTTGTAGCATGTATTAATTAGAGTTGGAAATAATAAATATAGCCAGGATCTACCTAATGAGATCTTTGCAGAGCGGAGGGAAAGGCTGCTTCTGGTAATGTCCAAACACTTCAAACACGATTGGCTGAGTCTTTATATACTCTATAAAAGACTTAGTCACTTCCACTGCAATCTGGAAAGTCATAGAAACAAGTGTCTTACCCTCAGTTTAATAAAATCAGTGCGACATGGTGCTGTGTTTTAGTGTAATGCTCACATTTTGCACATGATAGAAGCCAAGTGGTGGACCACGTCCAGTGTTCTTCAACGGCTCTGTGGAAAACGCTTCGTCGTGCCTGTGAATAAAACTACAAACGAGAAGTTTAATGAAAGTAAATTAGATACAGAGCGATGACAAATTTGGCTAGTGGAAACAGACTTCAGAACAGAGGCACTTACTTGAATTGGCAGAATATATCTGCGTATTCTGCGGATATGCTTGATGCCTGCAGCACAGTAACTCTGAACGTAAAGACTTCGCCAATCCTCAAGTGATCCAGAGCGCTGTCCAGCATGCCATCAAGACTGCTTTTGACAGGGCTGTCCAGCTCCTCGGGGTTAGCTATGAAAAGGACATGCAAGAAAAAATGTCATGTCAAAGAAATATGAAAATTCCATGGGACAGCTGAAGCTGGCACTGACTTTAGTAACACAAGCTTAAAGGTTATGTTTTTTGCACAGACTACCATTAATGCTTTTATTCAGCAAATATGTATTTAGTTGATCAAAAGAGGCAATAAAGACAGTACTGTTTAAAAAAAAAAAAAATTTTTTAATAAATGCCATTTTCTATTCATCTTGAAAAAGAAAAAAAAAATGATCATGGCTTCCAAAAAATACTGAGCTGTAAAAATGCCATGAACATAAAAGACATTTTAAAAATACCAATGCCAAAAACAATTTTCTATTAATATGTTCCAAATGTTTCTTACCTGCACAGGTATTATTGTTAACCTCATCTGCTGACAGTCCAATCTCTGCATTTTGGCCCTCACCCTCAACAATTCGCAGCTCTTCCTGAGAGACGGCAGCACGTGAAAGACCAGAAGGACAAGACTCTGACTGGAACTGCTCAACAGGAAAGAAAAATACTTAAAACAAGATCAGGAAGGCTTGCCATAAGTGTATGTTGTTATGGTTTTCACACTTTTGACCCCATGAATTTACATGTTTTTGGCATTACTTTACTATAATTGTTTTCAGAAATAATTTACTATTATACTATTAATAATTTACTTAAAAAGAACTAGCACAACTTAAACAGTTAATACTGGCTATTCAAATTTCCATGACTTTTTAATATTTAATCAGTTTTAATTACTTCAATTGCTGGAAATAACACACTTAATTTCTCTGTTTTATAGGGCCATAGGAACTGTGTTCTGAATGCTGGTTCTTAGCATCTCCAAAATGCTACTATCATACTGGTCAACTAGCTTGACAAGACACTAAAGCCAGTAAAATCAGCCTGGCCTAGCATTGAGATTTAAGCTGGTATTTTCAGCTTGGTCTACCCTTTCTGTGAAATTGCTTCATTGTAAGTGTTAAAATATTAATACCTTCTCAAACTGCTGGTCTTCAAAAGAAATCTTGGCAGTGCCTGACTGTCGGACACCAGAGCCATAGTCTGGTGCCTCTTCATCGGCTGGAGGAAAAACCAGAGCACCTTCACATCACTTCCTCAAGAAGTCACACACAGCTTGCCCTTCCTGCTGTACACGCACATCCCCCTGGTCTAAACACAGTCTCTAACACCAAATACACTTACAATATGTTCTCTTAAACTTAAAAGTGCGTGTTAATTTCCCCTGAATTTACATTACCACTGTCATTTAACTTGAAATTAAAACCAATAAAATGATACATTGAAAAGTGGGTACAGAAAGTATTCAGACTGCCCTAAATTTTTCACACTTTGTTAATGCTAAAATATGCTAACAATAATTTAAGTTAATTTTTTTCCTCATTAATGTACACACAGCACCCCATATTGACAGAAAAACACAGTATTATAAAAATTTATTAAAACAGAAAAACTGAAATATCACATGGTCATATGCTCGGTATTTAGTAGAAGCACCCTTTTGATCTAATACGCCCATGAGTCTTTTTGGGAAAGATACAAGTTTTTCACACCTGGATTTCTGGATCCTCTGCCATTCCTCCTTGCAGATCCTCTCCAGTTCTGTCAGGTTGGATGGTAAACGTTGGTGGACAGTGATTTTTAGGTCTTTCCAGAGATGCTCAATTTGGTTTACGTCAGGACTCTTGCTGGGCCATTCATGAACAGTCACAGAGTTGTTGTGAAGCCACTCTTTCGTTATTTTAGCTGTGTGCTTAGACTCATTGTCTTGTTGTTTAGCAAACTCCATGCGGTCTTTCATGTGTCTTGCACTGAGGAGAAGCTTCCGTCAGGCCATTCTGCCATTAAGTCCCAACTGGTGGAGGCTGCAGTGATGGTTGACTTTCTACAACTTTCTCCCATATCCCGACTACATCTCTGGAGCTCAGCCACAGTGATTTTTTGGTTCTTTTTTACTTCTCTCACCAAGGCTCTTCTCCCCCAATAGCTCAGTTTGGCAGGACGGCCAGCTCTAGGAAGGATCTGATCGTCCCAAACATCTTCTATTAAAGGATTATGGAGGCCACTGTGTTCTTTGGTACCTTAAGTGCATTCTGTCTCTGAGCTCTTCAGGCAGTTCCTTTGACCTCATGATTCTCATTTGCTCTGACATGTATTATGAGCTGTAAGGTTTTATATAGACAGGTGTGTGGCTTTCCTAATCAAGTCCAATCAGTATAATCAAACACAGCTGGTCTCAAATAAAGGTGTAGAACCATCTCAAGGATGATCAGAAGAAATGGACAGCACCAGAGTTAAATATATCAGTGTCACAGCAAAGGTTCTGAATACTTAGGACCATGTGATATTTCAGTTTTTCTTTTTTAATAAATCTGCAAAAATGTCAACAATTCTGTATTTTTCTGTCAATATGGAGTGCTGTGTGTACATTAATGAGGAAAAACATGAACTTAGATGATTTTATCAAACGGCTGCAAAATAAAGATATACAGTAAAGAGTGAAAAATGTAATACTCTCCTTACCCACTGTATGTGTCTCTCTACTCACCAGTAGGTTCTGCAAGACACCTGCAGTCCTAATCTTACCTGATATTGCCTGGACAGCTACTCTGAGGAAACCTTTGACCTCTCCCTTCTCATTGACGATGGCAACCCGATGGACCAAGGGCACAGGATAGAGCAGATTGCTCAAATACACAAATGCCCTAAAGAAGAAAGGGAAAAAGAAAATGTGTGTCCAAGGGATCGACTGTACAGTAAACAGGACAAACACAACATTGAGCAACATACAAACACAGATTATTCCTCACAGATCAAGGTACATGATATAATACAGGAAGGTGTGAGTATTTTTGAAGTTTAAGGAGCATGGGATTTAATTGAAGATAAATGTAAGATTTAAAAAATTTAGAAAAATGTAATGTACAATACAGCACTAAGTTGTTGTTGTTGTTTGATAGAAATTAATATTTGTATTCAGCAAGGATGTATTAAATTAACCAAAAGTGACATTTACAATGTTACAAAATATTTCTTATATAATAATAAATATTTTTGCCATCTCAAGAATAAATGATATTTTAAAACAATTATAGAAACAGAAAACAGTTATTATAAATTAAGATAAATGCAGCTTTGGTGAGCATACGTTCTTTCACAAATAAAATGTCTTACCAACCCCAACCTTTAAACGGTAATGTAAAGATTCCATACTATTTCTCCTGCAGGTCACTAACAAGCCAATGTGTAACTCTAACTAAAAGTAATTGTATTTTGTACAAATGGTCTAGTTTTCTTGTTTCCACAAACACAACTTTTTGAAAATCATGGTAATTTCTTAACTCACCCGTTCGCTCAAAATATTGTCCTTGATACCATTTTTTTTATTTTAATTTTTTGTACAAAAAACATGTACAATATTTTACCTAGTGGGCTCAAAAGTTAGATTTCATTATATGTGTCAAATATACAGACTATATGAAAAAAGCCGCTTTTGTGGCTTGATAAGTTTTTTAAGTAAAAGATTGGGGCATTTGGATAATCTATACATCCATGATCAGAACCTAGAAAGGACTGTTAATTTAAAACCCAAAGACCTTGGTTCTGCCGTCAAGGACTACATTGCCCATTCTCCACGTGTGGACACTAAATGATACAGCAGTGCTGAACAAAAAAGGGGGTTTGGTGAGGTACAAAAAAGCATGCTTGTGACAAAAAAGGTGAACGAGGTGACATGTAACAGCACTGGACACTGTGAGCTTGAACAGACAATACCATTAGCAAATAGCAAAAAAAAAAGATAAATAATATACTGCAAAAAAGCAGCCATACTGTCACAAATGTGCAGTACATCGCACAAGCGTAACTTAAAAGGTGAGCCAATTCATCAAAGGTTTCCATGTAAAATCTGACAAAAAAAGTTGAAATACGGCATATGATCTCACATGCCCAGAAGAGAGACAGCTGTGCTAGAAACCAGCTCTTTCATCTTGAGATATGTGAACTCTCGCAGTAACCAAGCGGCTAAATTACAGGAACCAATTAGTAAGTCATTAGATGAATAGCTATTTTCTCATTCATCAGACGTTCATGCCATGTAATGAAAATCTGGTCTTGTTTGTTTCTGCGGTACACAAAACAAACAGCTAATATGAGTGTTTGGAGATAGCACTTCAAAGCTGACAGACCCCTTTGAAGAAGTGATGCGGTGCATGTAAAGCTGGGACACAGACCTTGGCGTGATGCGAGAGCCATAGCTGCGCTGGGTGGTGCCGCTGACATCCAGCCAATTCTGATTTCAATTATCACAATCATTTGGCCGAAATGAAACCAACAAGCTCAAGGTGTGTGTCTGCAGCGATCAGATGAAAGTCAAATGTATGATAATGGGAGAAGACGGGGTAAAGTCCAGACATGCCGACTAAAATCCAGGAATTCTTCCCATAGGAAAGAAAAAAATCACATCTTATTAATATTATAGAGGGTTTTGAGCAATGAGATGGAGATCAAGTGGAGACTTTCTACCTTAAGACCCTTATGTCTCCTCAGAGATCTCAACAACGTCACAGATTTAACACAAGGGTCATTGTCAAATAGTAGGCGCCAAGCTAAATAAAATAAAAATCTTTGCTCTTTGTATTGTTTCCACAAGATGTCACATGATGTAACCATCAAATAAAAAGTGCACACATCTTAATAATTATTGGAATGCATTTTATGAACAAACATCATAGATTATTCATTCATAAATATATTTTTGTCTGTGTGTGTCACATTACATAAACTAAACCAACCCATTACAACCTAAAATAACTTTACCTTGTCATAAATATGTCAAATCATTTAACATTTTAATAGACTTTTCGACCCTAACACAAAGCCATGAGGGTCTAAGGGGGTCCCCTCTATATCTTATTTCCTGTTTCATTTCTGCTTCTTAATCACACCACATAACATTAATTTGACACACAAAAAAAAATTGAATAATTTAACAAACCAGATTTATTGTTTTTAATAAATATCAATATAATAATGAATAATAAATATTATGCCAAGCTAACATGGATTTTACTTGATTTTTAAAACGTACATTTAGAACATTATTTTATTTTAAAATACATTTTTTATAAAAAAAATAAGATTTTTTTTATAAGATTTTCCAAGTGCTTCATTTTTTACCCAAATCAGAGATCTCTATATAATTTGCAATTAAAAATATTAAATGTCATCATTTTACTTCATAGCATAAGCTCACTCAGACGACATGTACAGACATGTTTAGACTTATTCTAAACTATCATGTCCAGCATTTACCTTTGTTATTTATGTGTTTGTGTACTAACGTAAACATTATCATTATATAAGAAAAATGTTTCAAGTCTAAGTGCACATATTTTATATTCTGTGTATTACAGTGTATACACATTACAGTTTGTGTGAATGTTGTGCTTGCATAATGTGCAATGCCCAGTTTATAAAGAAACTGTTGTTTAAAAACCCAGTCTCAGTGTGAAAGAGCTAGTTTCCTTTCCCAGCATGCTCCTGAAACCTCACCAACCTTCCCACTACACTGAACAATGGCGAGCGATCGTAAAACGGGTCCTCAGCTTTGCCGGAGCTTCTGAAGAGCTCTTCCTCATCATCATCCTCATCCTCCCCCTCCTCCTCTTCCTCTTCCTCAAAATCCAAGCATGGGTCATCCGATAAGAAATCATCATCCAAGTCATCCAACTCTGTGCCCACCCTCTTGTCAGGCCACGACTGGACCAGCTCAGTGATTTCAGAGGTTGATGTGGGCTCAGAGGGGGTGGGGGAGGAGTTAGGGTCGCTCGCTTGCTCACTAAGGCATGTGGAGAAAAGGGGGTTTCTGGTGTAGCCAAAGACACGGAAGCCCAGTTAGTATGAGGGGCCATCTATTTAATTGTTTCTGTTCGCAAGTGGGTAAGTAAACTCTTTCAATAGGCCAATAGCTGGGTCACGGGCATACAAGACATACACAACCCAAAAACACACCCATCAGTAATGTGAACAGCAGCCTGGAACAGGATTTTGTTAAGTTTGTCCAATATTCCTTTTTTAAATAAATGAATACTTTTTATTCAACAAATAGATGAAAAGAAAAGTCATTTATAATATCACAAATAAATCTTTTTAACTTTGTATGTATCAAACAATGCTAAAAAAATACAGAACCCCTGGTTTTAAAAAACTAATTACAAGTGTTTACTAAGAACCAATTCAGCATATTGATTTCTGAAAGATCCTGTTACATTAAAGATTGGAGTAATGCAAAAATTTAATTAACAGAATATTTCACAATATTACTGTTTTGAATTCATTTTTGAATTTTAAATTCAGACTTGGAAAAACAAACTATGTTCTTTCAAAAACATAACAACACATGTCCCAGCCCCAAACTTTTAAATGATAGTGTACATTTTTTAGACATACTGTAGTTTTTTTTAATTTTTACATTTCTCAAAAAGTATCATCATCATGTCGTTCCAAACCTGTGTTCCCTTCAGAACACAAAAAATTAGAATTATTGGGTAATACTTAAATATTGTATTGTAAAATATGAAAGTGAATAAGGATGGGGACTTTCAAGTTCCACAATAATATATATATATTTTATTTTATTTTATTTTTTTAATTAAAAAAAAACACTAGAAAAGTAAAAGCAGTTTGGTCACACTCTCAGAAATTAAGGGACAAAAGTTGTCACTGGGGCTGTACCTTTTCAAGAGGTACACTTTTGTACCTATTAGGTTCAAATATGTACACTTTAAGTATTAATATGTACCTTTGAGGTACCAAAATGGACCCTTTAGAAACAAACATGTACCTTTTGAAAAGGTACCGCCCCAGTGACAGCTTTTGTCCCTTAATTTCTGAAAGTGCACGATAAGCCTTCTGACACCAATAGCTTTATGTGAGAATCAGATCAAAATCTTGACCAAAAAACGTATTCATTGAAAAGTCTCTCACACACACCCAAGCTCTCCGTGGTGTATTCAAGAGAGAAGTAGTAATGTCTGTTTTGTGATGCATATCTTTTCAATGAATATGGTTGATGTAGTTCACAAAACCTCTAAACTAAAATGACTCCCTTAAGCTACTGATTAACAATTAACGGAAGAGAAAAATGTATCAGTGAACACCAATTCAAAATCTGTTTGTCACACAAAGCTATCATACATCTTGGAGATATGGATCCAGTTTGCACTTATTGAAATTGCATGGAAAAGAGCAAAATACGTAATTAAAAAAATCTATTCTAATCTAATCTAAAGTTCCACCGAAGCAAGGAAGTCAAATGGTAACATAAGGTGATTAAATAAGTACAGAATTTTCATTTTTTTGTGTGTGAACTACTCTTTTTAAAGATATAGTACAGGCAAGATTAACAGCAAGTCATGCAGCTCTGAAGTAGAAAGGCTAATGGGAAGTGTGTGACCTAATTTGAAAGTGCATGGAAAATCGATTTCATGCTCTTTTGAATAAAGCAGCATCAAAAACCTTGCACTCTCAAAAAGAGTGTGGGCAATAACCCTGGACATATTCCTCAGAGAAATTAACAGAAATTGCACATATCCTGTAGAGATCCACTTATTACATTTTCATTACATGTGTATTACATTACATATTATTGCATTTTCCCGTTCCACACATTTTTTAGGCCTGCAAGATGCTCTACTGTTTACAATTACAAAAGCAAAATTCGCTCCCAATCGTTTCCCATAACAGAAATTAATTCACTGTCAATGGCCCACTCAAATGAAACATAATTTGAGGAGAAATCTGACAGGAATATTGTTGATCTGACAGTAGTCAGAGAGTGCAGTGGTGTTCTGTGCTAAACACCAGCAGGTCTGTCTAGCGATGCTCTGATGTAAACTTGAAACTTACCTTCCAACTAAACGGAACCAGGGAAAGCGGTCGTAGAACGGATCGCCTCCAGTCAGCACACTGTCACAGTCTTCAAGAGCATTTCCAGGCACCTCAGCGGCACGATCATACATCTCTCTCATCAGATCCAGCCTCTGCCTGCAGGGGGCAGCATTACACATCATTTGTTATGAAAAAGGTTTTTCTTCAAACGCAAGCCTTTTTTATGTCTCAAAACGTGATTTTTAGTACAGGTAACAGATTATATTGCTGAAATAACTTGTCCCATATCTTCTTGAATCCTAAAATATGAGATTACATTATTAAAATATGGATATATTCAAATGAAACCAAACTATTTCAGTAATTACTGTGTGAAAATACTTAAATAATCATGTATAACAACACAAAATATCTGTCCCTCAGTTTTTTGTAATCCACCACAACAAAGATCAAAATTGTAAATTTGGTGGATACCAAAATGTCAAAAGTGTCTGTAAAGAGCAGACTGAGATAAAATATGAGACATATGTGAGGAAAATAAAGAAAAATCCAAATGGGCCAGGATACTCAAAATATGAACTATAAAATTAGTTTTAGCAAAACAGAGGTGTCTGCCTATTTATTCAGAAGAATCATGACCTGAGCTTCTCCAGGGTCCAGTAATGTGTGGCTCCATTTTTCTGATCTTGGACTTCTACAGCCACAATGGTACGAGGGAAAGGGCTTTTCTCGCGGTCTTTAGCTGTCTCGGGTGGTAACAGGTCAGGCGGAAGTGGAGAATAAAGCGTGTCTGTCAATAAGCAAAACTGGAACTGAACCTGTAAGGGACATTAGGCAAAAATCAATGAAGATGCTTTCGTATTTTATAGGTTTAGCAGAGTGGTGAAGTTCTTTCTAGTTCTTCTAAAGCTTTCACCTTCTTCTTCAGCTCCACGCTAATGGCATTGGCTTCCTTGAGGAAGATGGCATTGCCCCAAAGCAGATCTCTGAGAGATGTGAACTGATAACACCTCCATTTACGGAAAGCCCACATCGCCAGTTCTGTCTCCCTCTCAGTCCATTGCACTTTGGGTATAAGAGATTGAAATGCAAGAGGCTTAGTTATTTAAACCGAGTCATTCTGATTAGCTAAAGTTTTGCTCTTCATAATCTAGTCACCTTCCTCCTCAGGCTCCTCATCTTCCTCTACTGCATCAGGGTAATAACGATCTACCTGCTTCTGCAGGGCTTCTAACCTGCTCTCATAGTCCTGTAAAAGACATACAGTATAGTTAAACATCATTAACACTAAAAAAGTTTCACATCATACTGAATTGTAAAATTAAGGGGAAAAAACTTATTTTAAGCTCTTTATGTTGTTTGCATTACTTACTAATCTCTGTTGCTCCAGTAGATTGTTGGCCTCTTCTCTTTCTTTGCGATACTGATCCTCAAGTTCCTGCAGTCTATATAAACAAAAAGTTGATGACTCTGACAACAGATATGTCACATCTGAAAGGGGTCATATGACGAATTTCATGTTTTCTTTGGAGTGTAATAAACTGTTTGTGCTTATATACAATCCATAAAGTCTCACAGATTAAAGTCTCAAACCCAAAGAGATATTCTTTCTAAAAGTTAGGACTTGTTGACAACTTCCAAAAACTTAAATGCCCCCACAAATCTACATCGCTGTGTGGGAATATTTGCATAACACCGGCACAATTATATGCGCAAAGAAAGAAGGCACAACTTTTATTTTCGCTAGAGTTTTGTTTCTGCCGCCATGTCAGGGATGTAACATTTCTGTCACACACTTAAGCTATTCAGCCAATCACAATGCACTGGACAGCTAGCCAATCATAGCACACCTCACTTCATATGATAAGTTTTGTAAAAATCACGTTTTAGAAAGGCAGGGCTGGAGCCCTGCAAGGGCCTCAAATTTAGGCCCGAGCCCAGCCCGTGTCCGACAGCTTATCAGAATTACTAGCCCGAGCCAGAGCCAGGCCAGTCTTTTTCCCCTTCTACCAAAGCGTCTTATACTGCTGTCTCAGCTATTAAAATAGCTCAGTTTCAAGTGTAAAGGCTAATTTAGACATTTTTTGTTTGTCAAATATAAGTTTGTGTTTAGTAAAGTAACAAGCAGCCAGCGGCAGACAGTGAGTTTGTAAAGCGCGTTCTGCAGGACATAGAGGCACTTGGATTTTATAGCCTTCGTCTTAATTTTCTCTGATAAAGGTAAAAGTAAAACATCATTCAGAACTGTAAAGGGTCTACTTTTATTTGTGTGCACTGACAGTAAACGTGATTTTAGAAAATAAAGAAAACAAGCGCGATCTTGAACAGGAGCGCTTCACAAAAATGAACCAAAACTCAGAAATTATAAATATCTATAGAAAAAAAAAATCAAAGGAAAAAACTCTTTTGTAAAACTAAATAATCACTAAAGACAACTTCTCTTAAAAGGCGCATCTATTAATCACTAATTGATGGATGTCTAAAATATAAAAATAAGGAGAAGCCTAAAACAGGGCGGAGGCCTGGCCTGCGTCTGAAATATGATGTCAAAATTGGCCCGAAGCCCAGCCCGAGGGGTGTAAAAAAGTTGGGGCAAAACGGGCCCGGGCCTAAATTCAGGGCTTTAGCCAGGGCAGAGAGGACCAACACTAATGTATTGTATGTGTAAAATAATGTGTTTTTTTAACCTTAACTTGCATAAACATTGCATTATGCTAAATACACAAAATACAATAAAGTCATATGACCCCTTTAAACCTATTCTTGAATTTCTGTCATGTTTCCTTTACCTCTGGTCCATTTCCTGTTTCATATCAATGCCCTGTTTCTCCAGGAGTTCTCTCTGAGCAAAGGCCCAGTCTACAGGCTCCATTGGTGTCTCAGCACAGGGGGTTCTTTCACGTTCCTGACGAGCCTGCTCTGGATGATTGAAGCGGAACACATGGCTCTTGCCCAAAATTATTCGGTTCCCTAAAAAGGTCAAAAAATAAAAACAAAATAAATTACACAGACTGTGTAAATTTATTCAAAAACAAATTAAT
>JAUMHP010000048.1:8212143-8226631 GCA_032361065.1 Enteromius trimaculatus | reverse complement strand
TAAATGAATTAATAAAAAAATAAGCAGGAATTAATTTAAGAATTGAAATAATAAATAAATGAAATTAATTATAAATAAAATCATAAATCAATCAATTTATAATGATAAAGTCATATATAAATGAAAGTACCTACATAACTGCAACCAACCCATAATGCTTTGAAAAGTATTGTAGCAGGTGAGGGAAAAGTGTAAGCAGACCTGATCTGAGAACAGTGGGTTCTGTCACTCTCTTTCCATTGACATAAGTTTCTGCTCCCTCACATGGCTCAAGAATGACGGCTGTAAAAAAAAAAAATCAGGAAGAACAGCCATGAGGACTTTGGGATATATGTGTATGAGTATATAGGACTGCAAAGTGCATCATTAAAATACCTTCTCCTGTAGGTCCAGTGGTGCTGGTGAAAGTGCAGTGTTCCTCTTTGATGAAATGACCACTCAAAACAATGTCCTGTCTACTGCTGGCATCCTCTCTCCCCACCCTGAGCACAGCAACATATCAGACACCTTAGTACTAAATCTACTGCACAAATGTGTGAAATAAGAAGCTTGGATTGGCACTAACCTGGTAATTCCATCTTTGATGTAATAAAGGAGACATTCAGACATCAAAGGATCTTCATTCAGATTCACCAGGTGGGGTGTCTGTAATCAGGGCCCAAAATTAATTCAAAACCAACATTATATGTTTTTTTATTTACTGAAGGAAATACCAATGCTTGCAAGGCAGTAACTGAATAGTTTTTTGTCATTACAATGAGAAGGCAACGTTTCTGTCAGTCAGTTTCTGTTTTCTGTCAGTTTTGTACAAGAATCAGTACTTTCATAGCAAAGATCTGTCTAAATCTGACTATAAATGAAGAATTTTTGCTTTTGTTTATTGGAAATTGATTGGATCTTTGAAACATATGTTAGTTGTTGAGATGATCTTTGAAGAAAGACGACGAATCGCTATAGTAAATATAAATAATAAAGTAAAAGTAGGTGCATAAAAGAGGCTGAAATGATCTAAAAAGTCTCGATGTCTGTGATTAAATAGTTCATACTGAATTATTTGCAGATGTTTAATACTTGAAATCAATGATTTAAAACAAACTCAAGCCAATGTTTGCAAAGAGTAGCGCCGCCTTGCAAGCACTTTTAAAAGAGGAAAATAAGAGAAAATCAAACAATTTTTACTGAGACCGCTGTCTTTGCATCAAGTTTCAATATCGAAATCCATGAAAACGCATGCGATTAGATTTAGATGTCACCAAATTGCGTAAGATTCCAGACAGGAAAGCCTTTAAAAGCATCATGTGGCCATGATGCTTGAGATCTGAAGTCTTCAAAGTGCTTTAAAGTTTACTATAAAGACTAGAAGGAATTGCAGCACATCAACATTTATATCGGAGAGTAATGAGCAACAGATCCCTAAATAAACATCACAGACGCATTTAAAAGAGCTCTGATGGGGAAAAGACACAGAGGTATATTAGAAGAGTCTGAGAGGAGTGATCAGGATGTAACCACACAGTATCCATGGCAACCAACCTCATTGGGAGAAAACAGCCCAACGGTGTCTATAAAAATGGGCTGAGGTTTTCGCTGCGAGGGCTTCCAGAAGAAGAACGTAAAGACATTTACAGGCTTATTTGGTTATTTGAGCAAACATATTAACCTTAATTTGTGGTCCACCTGCACACAGCTTCTCCCGATAGCCTTTATAACATCTTTACCTTCTTTGGTGAAAAGACTCCAACAGTTCCTCCATCCTCACGCATAGCCACACCCATCTCGGCCAGAAGTGCTTCTCTGTGAAGACCAATTTATACATCATTTAATACTTTAACTTAAACATAACATAAAACTGCTTAGCAATCACAAAAGGCTTCATACAACACACCTGTCCATTCTGATGGCCTCTGTACGGCGAAGCTTCTCTTCCCAGGTTTCATTGAGCTCTGCAATAATTTTCTCTGTTTCCTAAATTAGCATTACAAATAATATCAAGTTAAAATATGCCACCAAAATCTATGGTAGTTTTTGTAAGACTTGTACCTTTAGACAGCAAACGTTAATACTGTACCTTTCAAAAACAATTAATTTTATTAATTGAAATAAAAAACTCACGAACGACTCATTCTGGAATCAACTTTGTAATATAGGAATTAAAACATGAACACAAGACCGCATTCTCATTCATTTCAGTGGTAGGTGTTTGGTTGGTTCATGGTTAAAATCTGCTATCTTTACTAACAGATGTTAGTTTTCTGCAACCAGTATCTTTTGAACCAATCACCAGTGCCATAAAATGCATGTTGTCAACAGATTCTATTTACATAAAAGTTTTAAGCCTTATTCTCTCTGCACCATCAAAGTCTGACCAGCAGCCAGTCGGATTTTGTAGAATCCACTGGCATCTGTTGCTGTCGGTGAGCACTTGTTTTCGCAAACTAAACATGTTCAGTCATGGTTTGTTGGGTCATGGAATGTCTGAGGAGTGACTGTATTCTGGTGGTATTATTAGGGTCTGTATTTGTTGTTGCACACTGGTAAATTGTTACAGTTATATACTGTAGGCAATGCTAATTTCAAGAGTTCATGCTTTCCTCATTAGTAGTATTTTGCGGGTTTGGCATGCTGTCAGGGGAGCGAGCCCGGGAGAATGGTGAACCTCGAACCCTAGTGGAATGAACCCTAGTGTGGGCAAGGGTTCGAAGTTCGGCTCGGTCCCAGACTGCTCCCCCTGGAGGCGTGAATTGGATTTTAGGTGGAGAAGGGGAGGGGGAGGGATGCTTGAAGCGAGATGTGGAAGGGTTGAAAGTCTGGGTTTTTATAGTGAACGGGGGAAGAATCTATTGGGCGAGAGTGATTGGGAATAATTAGCTGATGGGCTACCAGCTGTGTTTGATTAATTTGTATCGCGTTCCTCTCGAAATGCGTTATTTGCAAAACGTTCACTTAGTTTTATTTACAGTACAATGTACTATATACACCTGACAGATCTGAAAATATTGACCTTTTTTCCATCCAAAACACAATTCAATTCCATTGAATGTACAATATCTGTCCAGTTTATCCAATTTATTCACACCAAATTTGCTCAAAGGGGTTTGAGGGGGCCAGTCAATCAATTTCATTGTTCCAGCAGATTCCAAATGTTTGTCCGATTATATTAGAAGACTATCAGCCATTGTTATCAGGGTTTTATGCTTTATGCCAGTCACCTTGAGTCTCTCGATGGCTTCCTCGCTCCCTGGGCTGAACATGATGCGATCATGGAGGCTGCTGATGGAACCAGCCCGGCTGGACAGGGCGGATAGAGATGGAGAGGGACTCATCCCCGTCATAGCATTGGTCACTGTGGAGAGATCACCTCTTTGATTGACAGCTTGGCCACTATTGTTATTGTTCTTGTAATCGGACATGTCTGTCAGGGAAGGGGGAGAGAGGTGTGGGGGGGTGGGAAGAGGGGTTGACAGACACAGAGTTCAGAGAGAAGCAGACAGAAAAGGTCGAGCAGAAGGAAGGAAAGGTAGAGAAAAGAAGACAGAGAAAGACATGTAGCTTGACATGAATTTGAATTCAGAGACCCAAAAATTGTGAGGAGAAACGCCCAAAGAAAGAACAGACAGTCACAGCCCAGTAAAGGAGACAAGCAGAAACAAAATAAGAGCTCTAGCGCAGGCATCCGGGAGCACAGAGACACACCAGTCATCAGCGTTACAAACTGGCCATCCAATGACAGCAACTTGAGAGCCACGTCTGAAAAATTTATCAGGCATGCATGCATTCATCTGGGCTGTTATTTGACACCAGTGTCTTATATTTGTTAGTGTACATCGAGCAAAATGCTGTTAGTCCATTCAAGCAACTAAATCGCAATCCTTTCTTTGTATTAAAGGAATATTTTAGCCCAAAAAAATGTTTTAATTCTGTCATAATTTGCTCTCACTCATTACAGGAGTCACGACATGAGAAATCAAATTTGCATTGATCATTGATCTTAGCATAGAAGAGGGCTTTGTAGCACAAAAACATCCTGCAAGTTGCATAGCTTAAAAAGTCCTCCTTGTTGTAAACGAAGCATTTATTTTACCCAGCTCCAAAAAGGACTAGTTTTGTATCTGAGGTGAAATATGATATCATTAGCTTACAAATATTTGCATAAGCACTGCCTCCGGAGCAAGGAATCCATAAAAATTCACCTTCTGACCACAGGGCTTGCCCACTGCGGTTCAGTTGCTTAACGGCTGATACTTGATTATACTGAATGCGAGTGGATACACTTTGGATACATGTGTGAAAATGATGTCTCATGCTCCATGAACCACTCTTTTACAATTTGAGCCCAATGAGCCCTTGCTTTGTCATCTTGGAATATGCCCGTGCCATCAGGGAAGAAAAAGTCCATTGATGGAATAATATGGTGATTCAGTATATTCAGGCTGACTGGATTCTTTGGGCACATAACATTGCTGAACAACTGCAGCAACCCCAGATCATAGCACCTACTTTCTTAGTTTTTTTTTTGACGGGTAGTGTTATAATATGACTCAGTACTTCAATGTATAAGTACACTGTAACACAAACACCTAAAACACTACACAGACTTTCATGTAAATAAATGCTGTCTAATGAGAACTCTATTGACATTCTATTTTAGCCTATAGGCCTTTTTTTTTATCCTAAACGGTATCTAGCACTGTCCCATCTCTCATACTAATTAACATACACTTTATATAAGCAAATGTTGACTGTAGTACATTAGCAATGAGCTCATATTTCTGCTAAAAGCCAGTAACTCTCATTCCCGTCATCTCTAACCAGAGCGATCGTCATCGCTGACCACAGTAAAACCTCCATTACCAGCACCATTATGCTCTCGTGAAATCCATTTACAATGAAATAACTTACAGCCTACATCTGAGTTACAAAACAACATTCACGACTCTCACACAGGAAATATCCTCCCACGTTTCTCACTGCCAGCAGTTCATATAATATCCACCTCTCCAACCACTAAATATCACATATCTCTAACTGAACAGTTATGGTAATATCATCCGGAATGTAACACGGGATATAATAGCTAAATAAACGTATATTCTACAGAGAGTTTGGCTTTGTAATTTTTTATAACCTTCGCACAATAACATCTCTCAGCTCTGACAGTGCTGCTATGGCAACAGAGCGCTTACTCTGTGCTACTACACTCCTAAGAGAGCTACAAGGCAAGTATCTTGGGTAAAACGTGAGAAGACGTGGCCCCTGGTGACGGATGACTAAACACAAAAGATGGAGACTATGCATATAGCAGCTTATATGAGGGGATTACATAATGTATGTTAAAGAAAGGCACTTCTGCTCATATTTTCTGCTTTAGGCAGTGCTTTGTGCCAATGCATGCAAGGCTTAAGATTAACTAAGCTTTTTTTGCCACTTTACATCATCAATCTGTGTTTGAATAATGGCTGCATCACGCACACATAAAATGTGATCATAAACAAACAAAAAATGTGACATACAGTATCTTTATTTTATACGATTATTATTTGCTGTAAACTCTGCTGCCACTCTGAAAACAATTGGTTTGGAAAAATTGGGCAAGATTGTATTCCATCCTCGCATACTATTTATTTATTTATTTTTATATCAAGTCCATATCACAAAATGTTATTTTTATCAAGTAATTGAAAATGCACTTTAGGTCATAACATCTAAATTCCAGAAGCTGCAAGTTGAAATTTTTTAACCTGCCTAAATCAACTTTCATTTCGTACTTTAACAGAAAGATTTAACAATTGCAGATATTTCAATGACAGGTTAAGTGAAGAGGTAAAAAGGTAAGATCAAGACGACTAATTCACCCTGCCTACCCTCATCACCATTAGCTTTAAAGGTGAATTATGTTTCATAGGATATTAAGCAGCATTAGTTTTGATGTTCAGCTGTTAATAAAGCTGCAGCTAGCAACAGGCAGCCATTACATAAAGCTTCAGAGAGCATGATCTGTCACTCAAACACTCATCTGCTAAGCCCCTCCCACTGCCAAATACAAGCAGATATAATTCTTTCTCTCATGTTTTGAACAACTTTAGCGCATATTAAACTGAACAGGGTGTTATTTTGCATACTGCAACCTAGAAGTAGTCAGACTTGAAAAGCTTAAAAACTAATTGATTATCTTGCATTTGATTAAAAATTTGATTATTTAGGACAAAGTAAAGAAAAGCAGCTAGAAGAGCACTTTGTTCGATATTAACTAACACAATGACATTACATTTGGAAGTGTGGATTTTGGAAGACCACTGATTTCAAGCTTTAAATCAGATTTTTTTAAGTATTACTAAACCAACACAGTTATTAAATTAAACAAATAGAAAATGTTCAGGGCAACTGAAGAGCATTATCTAATATGACAGATAAGTGGATGAGTGAGATCAATTAGTTGAAGTATGACATAACATTTATCCTGCTCTGCACTGCAAGCCAAAAGAGAAACATAACATAAAGAGAGGGTGAAAAAGAGAGAGGAAACAAACAGCCCTGCAGCACCAGACTAGATAAAGCAGCTTTCAGCTCAGAAACCACACTAGCAACCAGGGTTAGAAAAAAAGCAACAACCAAATAACCACAATAAATCACCAAAATACCACTTCCAAAAGTGGCATTTTGGTAATAATCATTTCGATTATTAGAAAACTGTATTATGTTTGTCCATTATAAATGCAGCTTTCCAAATATCTACATTATAATATACATATATAAGATACTAAATAACTACCAAATATAGTAATGTTGTTATATAATTTAGTATATTATTTCATATTGGAGAATATATAATGATATAATTGTTAAATAAGTGACAATTATAAAAGCTGGTTAATATATTTAACAGACAAACATTTATGGCTTTCATGGGAAATGACATGAACATGGCTCTGATATGATTTTTGTATAATTGAGAGAGTATGCATTTTCTCTCAAACCCTTGAATGGACCCTGAGGCTGCAGAGATCTGCTTTATCCATAAAAACTGCAAAAGCATAGAAGAGAGAGTGAGATATAGCCCAAGAAACACACATTTCAAACCAGCAAAATCTTCAACTGGCCCCCGAAACGCTGAGAGAGAATGACAAAAAAGAAACAAGAGTAAGAGGAGTAAAACAAGCTATAGAATTGAACAGAAAACCAGAGAGAGAGAGAGAGAGAGGAGAGTGAGACAAACTGTTTGACACAAAAAGAGCTAAGAGTCTGATTTAGACTTTTGAAAGTCACTTGACACTGAATTGTACCAAACCCAGAGGGCTGGACTCCAGATCGTCTGTTCTAAGGCATTTCCCCGCTGGGATCACCATCGAGAGACGATAGGATGAGAAAAGAAACGAGTGATTAGAAGTAATAGAGAAATAGAGTTAGGAGTGCACAGGGAAGAGTTGAGGACCAAGTGAATCAGTGTGAGTTGTTTAAAGAGTGTACATTTTAATGTGTGTGTGTGTGGTAATTAACAATCTATACTTAATTTTACCCATACATGATTATATGCAACTCTCTTTCACCTCTAACAGAGACACAAGAGCTCTGTTCCAAAACCTTGCAAGCTGCTTGCTCGCTACTAGCCACTTTACAGGCAGCTGCCTAATAAGACAGCACTGACTGTAATGAAATATCAAAAGTGACTCATTATATGTGCACAACTAATGCTCAACAATGAAGGCCCGATCTTCTTCAAACAAAGCTCTTTTTTCATTTTTCGTTTGTGGGCAAAAAGTAGTTCGAAATGGCTGAGACTCAAACTGCTGTTACAGTTTGATGTTAGCATGTTGCTAAGCTAACAGTTTGATACTCTAACAAACATAACACATAATACATAACATCCACAAAAATTAGATGAAATAAACAATTGCAACACTGAACTGTTAACACTCGTAGTACTGAATTAACTATAACTAGATATATATTTAATCAGCATTTGTATTTTTCATCAGTGTTTCCCTCTGTAGGAATACCTACTGTGCATTTTTCTATAAAGTATGGCCAAAATGCGCTTAGAAGGCAGTCTAATTAAGTTGCCTACTTCTCTTTAGGCAGCTTACTAGGATTTGGAACAGAACAATAAAGCATTAATGCATATCACATTAGCATAAAACTGACTGTCTGTTGAAATACTTCTGATGATATAAAAGGCAGATTAGATAAAAAGAAAACGCTCTTACTCTCGATGATGTCACCCAGGCCTTGGGCATAGAGGAGGTCCTTCAAACGGGACACTTCATCTTTCAGCTCACGCACCAGACGGTTATTAGGATCTTCATTGATCACAGCATTACAACGGATCTGCTTAGCCCTGTCGGCATACCTGAATCACACACAAAGTGGACTTGAGATGGTAAAGAAAAATAAAGAATGTGTAAAATTTTATAATGCTGTTTTCTTGTGGCTGTTGCATTAGATATATACACATAGTAAGTAGATTTTAGACAGACACACACACAGATAGGTGCCCAATTACTCTGCTCAGCAGTATTCCTGCACACCAGCATCTTTGAAGGGCATTTCAAGCGTGAGGCAGGTGTGTGGAGAGGGAACAGGAACGTTCTCATTATGTAACATACTGCTGTACCCATCAGCTCATTACCAACCTCAGACAGAGGGGGGGAAATGACAGAACTGGTGTTTTACTGAGAAAGAATACCTGAGGGTGCTGAGGGTTTCATCATAGTTGATGTCAGCAGGACTGAGAGCTGCCACCATTGCAGTGCGAGAGTTGCCACCTGCAAAGGTCAAAGGTTAAGTGCTTCAAGAGTGAGAATACATGAAAATCCCATTTCCTGTGACAGAACACCCTGATACATACCAAGGTTCTCTCTCAGCAGCCAGGTCAGTACAGAATCCCTGTAAGGAATAAAACTCTCTACTTTCTTCTTCTTTTTGTTCTGTGCGGGGAAAAAATTGCAATGGAAAAAAAAGTATAGATATTTTATTACAGATAGACAGACACAGATAGACAGAGAAATCAGCGATGAACATTACATGAAGTTGTTATACCTTGTTTGAGCCAGAATCCTGCAAAAATAAGTGATAACATAAATTGCAGGCGAATACATGACACGCACTGAACTTTTTAAGCACAAAATAATAAATCATCAAACATCCTCAAAGCTCAGAGCAAAACAAAACACTTACCACCTCAGCTAGAGCTGAAATAACTTTCCCCAGGGTAGTGAGTGATTTATTGATGTTTGCCCCTTCCTGGGATAGAAAGAGAAAGAAAATGACTATTGCAAGCTCAGAAAATTATTGATGATAGAATGAAGTGGGGTACTGTCAAAACGGCAGTATGCATATGCTCTGTGCACTAACAGCAGCAAGTACAGGAAGTACAGTATGTAGAGAGAATTAGAGGACAAAGGGAGAAAGAGAAAGAAACATTAGATGTTAGAAAAGACAGATGAAACTGAGGGGATACAATGATGTGGAAGACCACAGACATAATAAGGTTAGAGTAAATTAGAGGGCATGAAAGAACAAGAGACACCTGGGGATAGTGAATATATATATATATATGTATATATATATATATATAAATACAGTATATATATTAGTCACCTTGAGCCGTGTGCCTGTGGCTCCAGTGGAATCTGCTCTCTCACTGCCGGCTAAATCCACCAGACTGATTTTGCTGACCTGCCAGAGAAGTCCAGGAGAGGTCAATAATAAGCATGCTGAGAAATGGACTGGCCCGTATCAACTTTCACATTACCCATACAGAGATAAAAAACTCTCGCTGTCAAAAGTCATCCATTTCAGCCCTGCGTAAGGGTGAGAGACAAACGGCCTAACCATACTCTCTAAACGGAGCTCATTGCGACTGAGGGGGTCTGTAATATCCAACAGCAGCACGTACCTTTTCTGAAGTGTTGTCTGTTTCTGAGTCAAAACGCTTCTGGGTGAAGATGATGTTGAACACAGCGTGTGAACGGCTGCTGGTCTCGTTCATGTTAGTGGCAGCTACTGTCCTGGATAACAGAATTCCACCATTCAGAAACTTCATTAATATTGACCAGTCAGACTCTGATGAAGTGTTGTGTTTTTTGATTTTTCACTCAAGTCTCTTTAAAACATAGTATCATAGCATTTGCATTAACTTCTTCCTCTGTGATTGATCTGGTCTTGAACTGAAATTGAATGACCAACAAAAAGTTTCCCTGATGTATTTAGATCCGATCTTTACAGTACTGTTCAAACATCTGAAGGCACTAGAAAATGATTCAGTAAAACTGTATTCCGTTTATCACAAGTATATCAAAAACACACTGTTACAAAAACTTTCTTTTAAATGAATTTAATAAATCCTAGATTCTTCAAATAATCCTGAAAAAAACTCTGAAGTAGAAACCACTGATATTTTACTTTGTTACATAATGGTCAGAAATGTACAGTAAATTAGAATATTAGAACGATTTCTGAAGAATATTGTGTTAGCTATTGAATTTGTTTTCCGTAACAGAAATAATTTTTTACAATGGAAAATATTTATTTTAAATGCAATAATATTTCATTTTATTTTTGACCTTGGTGTCTTCATACTCCTCAAATGCAGCTTATATAATAAAAAAACCCTCCTAATTATGTATACCATTAATAAGCTTCTGTCTGTTTTGCCAAACATGAACTGACATAACAAGCTAAATGCATAGTGTAGGAGGAAAGTATAGGGTATTGGCAATAGTGTATCTCAACACCTTGAGAGTAGAGAACTGTTGACTGAAGCTAAGCTGAGGAAACATAATGCCTCCTGGAATTAAATGGTCCATTTGCTTCCATGATGATAAGCCTGAACAATAAGTAAATATTTGTTTTCCTCTCAATGTGGAAATGAAGACCTTGAAAAAACAAATGTGACCAGAAACACTGGTCTGTGCAGCTAAAGGCTACTATTTATTAATTTCTAGAATAGAACAGAACAGAACTCAGATGGAAAAAATTGCTTGTTTCTATGATAACACTCAAAATTCCTAAAAATCCATGTATGGCTTTGTTTCAGAAATCAGCAAATTTTTTGGTGACTACATTAATTCACCTCTATATGTTCTCTAAATGTTTAAAAACAAACATAAAGCACTTTGATCCATAATAAAATGGCTCAAATATGAGTTCAGGTCCCTGCCTATCTCCATTTTGGTTTCATATCATCATCAAAATTTGGAAATTCAAAAATTACAAACAAAAAAATCCCCTTTATGTGTTTAATATAAAATACTATTTAATAAACTACCATTAAAAAAATGAATGGACATTTTTACACGATTCTTTGATAAATAGAACTTTTAAAATAACTGCGCTATTTAAAAACAGTTTGTAACTTTAAATATCTATTCTGTAAGTTTTAATTATGTTAATGTGTCTTGGATTAACAAAATGGTAATGTCTTTTGTCGCTCCACATCACATCACTCCAAATTCTTGAACAGTAATGTACAAATTTCAGCAATGAAGTCATGGCATGAACACTCCATTAGAACAGAATAGAATAGAATAGAATAGAATAGAATAGAATAGAATAGAATAGAATAGAATAGAATACCTAGCCTTATTCCCCGAGTCCATCAAGTCTTGGATGTCATTATATGACGTGACGGCGAGTTTGGACAGATCCTCTACATACGGGCCCAGTAACGGGTGCTCTCGTACACGTAGATTTCCTTTGTTTTTTGGGTTTAAAAGATCTCGTACCCTTTCACAGTAAATCTCCATATAACTAACCTGAAAAGATGAAAATATTACACTGTTAAAAGCAAAAAAATATTATATTATAATATACAATATAATATAACAAAGTGTTAATGACATGATATGTATTTCTATTATTATTATTTATTGAATTTTTTTTTACTATTACACATCAAACACACCCTACTGTATATACTGTATAAAAGCAGCTGCTTTGGAATTAAGCTACACTCATAATTTAAAACAACAACTAAAAAACCGTACCTCCACAGAATAGGACATGTTGTTATCAGTATTGTTGTCATTAATCTTGGTAAAAAGGTCTTCACACAGCTGATGTTTTGCATTAAGGGGGAAGAAGAAGAAAGAGAGAGATAATAAGGAGAGATTAGTAAGTGAATAATCATTTTCTTACTGTGTGTGCAGGTCAGCTTGGTGTTTGTCTTGTCATTTAAGTTTGTTTGAATTGATCTTGTTCACACTGCCTCTCAATACATTATCAGTTTCCTGTTTATACAGCAATGCCAATAGCACAGGAGAGGCAATGTGTGCTTTAGATATACAAAAAGGTCCATTTAGAAACTGAAAATTGGTTATTAAGTACTTAAATATACAAATGCATATTCTTTATATCTGCTTATTTATGCATTTGTTTTACCAATGGAATAATCCCCTGCTGGTCCTTTTCCTGTTTGCCCATCATGGTGTAAGATTTTCCGGCCCCAGTCTGGCCGTATGCAAAAATGCAGACGTTGTAGCCCTCGAAGGCATGGAGTAACATTTCCTCTCCAATGTCTCTGTACACCTGCTGCTGGGAGGCATAGTTGATATCTTCCGGCTGTGGATAGATGAAGAAAAATATATACTCTATGATCTTTAACCATTTAAGGGTATTACTTCTATCATGTTTTGTCTATTTCACAGATTTTTGTTTCATCCATTGAAGTACTTCAGACTCACCGTGGTATGTGACCAGTAGGAGTAATCAAAGTTGAAGCTTTTGGTTTCTTTGGGGGCTTTGGGGTTGATGATGGCTGAAAGACAAGGACAAAAGAATGGCAGAGAATGAGTAAGGTTAATAAAACATGTTGAGTTCCTGAGTGGACATCCAATACTCTGTTGTCAGCCACTAAATGGCCGCCACACAGTCAATAAGTGCTGAGTCACTGTAGTTAGCCTAAACGGGTCCATGCGGATGTGCTCTAAAACCTTGCTGCCCTCACCAGAGGTAAAAGAAAGTCAACAGAGAGAAGCAGTAATCATACCAGATAGTAATTATGTTCATTTTAATACGATAATAGATGTAAATGAAAATGACCTACTGCAGGCATCAACACAGGTAGATTTAAGTAGTCTGAACTTACGTAGTCAAAGTAAATGTTATTTAGGTGCATAAACTAGTATAATATTAACAGTATGAAACAGAAATGTTGATTGACTGTCTTTACTTAAACCATATACAATTTAGTTCAAAACTTTGGGATCAGTTAGATATTTTATATATTTTTCATTTCAAAAACTATTTTACGGTATCTCACGAACTACAGTACTCGAGGTGGTTTCACGAATTTGCACTTCTTCATAAAATTAAATAAGCAAATTTGGTGTGCTGTCCGGGGAGCCCTGCTGCCAGTAACCCTAGCAAGGGCAGAACTCGGAGCGAGGCTCGGTCCCGTTGGCCCCCCTTTTTAAGGTGCGAAGGAAAAGGCGGAGAAGGGGAGGAAACCTCAGTGACGGGTAGGTTTAGGGAGGGTTAGGTGTAGGAACAAATTCATAAGATCTGTGCAACTCTTAAAATACGCACGGTTTGGCAAAAATCATATGAATTTGTTTGAGTGAGGTCGTACAAATTCACACAAATTAGCCACCTTGTAAAATATGTATGAACTGCCATTAGTTCGGCTTAGTTGTAATACATTACTATGATGTCAAAGCTGAATTTTCAGCAGCCATTTCTGCAGTCTTTAGAGTCACACAATTCTTTAAAAACCATTCCAATATACTGGTTTGATGCTCAATAAACAGTTCTTGTATTATTATCAATGTCAAAAACAGTTTATGCTTAATTTTTTCAGGATTCTTTGATTAATGGAAGCTTCAGAAGAAGAGCATTTTTTATTTGAAATGTGACATGTTTGTTAGATTATAAATGCTTTTATTGTCACTTTTGAACAATGTGTATGTACAGAATACAGTCATGTATGCTGTATACGTAATCCAAACCAAAATTAAACCTGAACATTTTTGTTATAGGATTTAGAACAATTTAAAACATGCAAAAATGATATGGTGCTAAATTAACATTCATTAAAGGTTCTGAACTATTTGTAACTGACTAATAAAATAAGCAAACGCATGACATGAGCTGTGTTTCCATCACCCTGTTTTAATGCGCATTTGGAAGTATCCCATGAGAGGCGAGTGAAGTAAACACTAAATTTTGAATAAAAATTCCTTAATTCGCAAATACCTTTTTACATTCCCTTGAGGTGGTTTTTGACTTGCATAAAAAAGGGTTAACGCGAATAGCGTTTTAACATTTTGCGAATAAACTCCTCCAAGTGCATTTCAAAAAGTCATGTGACTTTGATTTCATTATACCACTGTGTTCCCAACCATTAGGCATCCACCTCCGAAAGCAATGAAAGCAATGAAAGCAATGAAAGCAATTATTGTGTTTTGCCTGCTCGCTCAGAGAAGCAAGTAATTTATCATATATAAAACGTATTATATTCAGTAGCTTCTCCTAGTTTTCCTAGTGATATTTAGTG
>JAUMHP010000048.1:8186367-8196774 GCA_032361065.1 Enteromius trimaculatus | reverse complement strand
AGATAGATAGATAGATAGATAGATAGATAGATAGATAGATAGATAGATAGATAGATAGATAGATAGATAGGTAGAAATGAACTGAAATAGCAGAGAACTGTAAATAATATTTGACCTCTTTTTCGCCTTTGAGCTATCAGCTTTCCACTGGGATTACTCTCAATTCACAAACTATTAGAGCAAATTGGAATGTGCTCACCCCACAAATCCAGTAAACCCATGTAACACATTCATAAAGGAAGCTTTTCCCACTGACATTAATCCACCTCTATTCTTCTGACTCAGCCTCTGTTTGCATTTTATAAAATCAGGAAATGAATTAGATTAAAAGGAAATGGATCAGTAAAGAAATGTATCTCATTATGGAATCAGGATTAAGTATGCCATTGGTGTATCTTTATAAAATTTGCATTACTTTGGAAAAAAAAGAGTCTATGTTGGGATTCTAATAACCTGATAAGTATTTTAAAAGTACAAATCAATATTTTAAAGATATAATATTAGAGAATTATAGACAAAGTGATTTTGAAAGAGTTAAGGATAAGCAGGCATCTTTAAAGAGGTTATTATGAATGTGATTCAAAAGCTTTTTATGTAGAGTCTCTAGCTTCTATGTGACCCTGCGTACGTCAGAAAGAAAAACAGACCAGCACATCAGTCTCTCTGAATGCTTTAATGATGATACAGTGTTTGTGAGCTGTTGAAAGCAATTGTACAATAGAGGGAAGGGAGACAGACCATCCATGGCACATCCAGAACATACCATGGCAGTATTTACTTTGGTTTCTTCCAAATCAGATATATACCAATACAGTTTCTAATGTCCAGCTAATGAGCTGGTTCGTTGACTTCATCTGAGGCTTTATTTATATTGTCTTTTTTGCTGCCTTTACATTCTATTATCTTTTTCTTGTCTTACTCATCCTAACCCCTCTTTATCCCATGCCTCCTTCTCATGACCACTTTGCTTCGGCTATTCTTGACCAATTATACATTATACATATCAATTTATCCAAGTCAACTCATGACACATATGACACTCATGGTCCATATGTGTGAATTATTTGAGAGATTTGCATGTTTATCTCAATTCCATCCATCTTTCAGTAGAGTATTATTAAATAAGTTATATAAACAGTTGTGTTCATAAATTTACATACCCCTTACAGAATGTGAAAAATGTTAGCGATTAAAGCAAAATAAGAAGAATCATGAAAATGGCATGTTATTTTTTTGTTTAGTATGTCTCGAAAAAGCTTTTCATTTTGATTTTTCATTTCAATTAACAGATGTTTGCGTATACTCCGCAAGACAAAAATTACCTTTTAAAATGTTTACATACCCTTACTTACCCATACTGTGTGCCATTTCCTGAATAATCTGTTTTTATATTTTGTGGTAGTTGCTCATGAACCCTTTGTTGGTTCTGAGCAGTTCAAGCGCCTGTTGTTCTTTGGAAAAAATTTCCAGCTCCTGCATATTCTTTGGTTTTTCAGCATCTTCTGAATATTTGATCCCTTTCCAAAAGTGACATATTTTCACACTAAGGACAACTGATGGACTCAGCTATTACAGTTTTTTGTGAAACTATTTACTGATGTTTAAGAAGGCAACACAATGCAAAAAGGGTTGGGGGTGTAAACATTTGAACAGGATGATGATGTATAAATTCTTCTCATTTATCTGTCATATTTTTCATGTACTGGACTTACATGTTTCCCAGAAGACAAACAATAAGTACAATTTACCCTGATCAGCCAATTAAAAAAGTTTACACCCCATGTCTGTCAATGCATTATGCGGCTTTATTGAGCATCAAAGGTTTTCACCTTTTATGGTAGTTAACTGTCCTCAGTGTTAAAAGATGGAATTAAAATCAGTCAATGTTGGAAAGGGATCAAATATGCAGAAGATGCTGGAAAACCAAGTAATGTGCAGGAGCTGGAGGACTTTTCTGAACTGCTCAGGACTTACATATGTTTATGTATATGTTTCTATTTGTTAAATTAATTTTAAAACATTAAACATAAAAGAACCTGGCATCATTTTTTTTCTTTATTATTATTATTATTTTTGTGTGTACACATCTGTTCACAATCAAAAGGAAATATAAAAAAACAATTTTTTTATGTAATTGATTATTTAAACAAGTATATTAATGCACACATCTAATCATAATATGAGTATGTTATAATTAATAAACATTTTATTAAAATGAAGAATAATTTTATGATCCTCATTTTTTGTTTTTAGTTTTTTTCTGATTGAATTATATGAATGAATTATTTTCATTCATTTATTTTCTGAATACAACCATTTTTGTCTTTTGTTTTTGAACTGAATTGGGACATTTCTTTGATTTACTCTAGGATATGTCACAGGCAGGAAGGCACAGCAAGCGCAACCAAAGCATTCAGTTAGACACAATGCCAGTCTGAGCAGTCCCTTGTGGCTGCTTTTCTCTCCTTCTGTCTCTTTCTCCTTCCCAACCCTTCCTGCTCCTCTGTCTCGGCTCAGTAGAGCAATGCTTTGAATAATTTATCCAGCTAAAGGGGTGCTGGTGTGGGTCTGACGCCCGATATCGCCTTAAAGGGACAAGCTTTTAACTAGAATTAATACTGCTAATAATGATACAGGATAATGCAACCTATAGATGTGTCCACAATACTCATACAAAAACAAATCCAATCTTACTATTACGCAATATTCACAAACGTATTTTCAGCGTGAGTGATTCTATGAAGTCATGCTTGTTATTTAACACACACAAAAATAACTTGTTACAGGTCAAAGAACTTTTATCTTCCTGCTGACACTCATGTAAAGATCAATGAGGGAGGTACATTGACCTTAAAGTGAAAGCTTTTTGCTGTCAGGACATACACTGAATACATTGAAGACATGGAGCCAGGATCGACTGTCAGTGTTGTGCGGAGCCAGAGGGTTTTGTGTGGAGAGGAAATTCGACCTGCAGTTATCATAATAAAGGAAGGAAAGATTGATAGCATTCTGCCTGATTCAGAAGCTTCAGCGCACATGGCTGGAAAGGTGAGCTAAACCATGAGAGTGAGACATACGCCACCTGCTGGAGACGACAAGCACTGCAGTCCACAAGTTTAACCCAGATCACGTCTGTATGGTTATTCACTGAAATTATTGAATTTTTTTTTGTTGTCAATTTCAGTCAGAAAAATATTACAATTTTGTATTTTGTTTTTCATTTCTACATATATTTCATAGGAAGAGCATGGCTAGCTGTCAAACATATAAGTCAAGCCGGTTTCAAAACCTTCCTAATTAAGAATATTTTATGGGAATTTTGTTCTTCAAACTAAAATACACTAATTAAGTATTAGTGTAACTAATTATTAGTGTGTAAAAAAGTGAATCCAATAACATTACAACAATGACATTACACTGGCATTAAAGGAACAGTCTATTATATTATAAAGATATTTACCAAAAGGTTGAATTATGTGCTCATTACAAAGTTTTTTTTATGTATAAAGTACAATAACAGTTGACTTTGAAATGTATCTGTTACCTTTTATATTTTTTGCTGTTTAATGACTAGTTTCATATTTATTTAAATTTAGCTTAAAAAACCTTGTTTATCCATTACAACAACCTGTGCCAACAATGCAAACAAATATCTATAAACAAAGTGTTACCAAATGTATTAATTACAATATTCATTGGTAAATAAAGTAAGTTTGTTCTTTATTTTTAACATCCCTATTTGGATCCCTTACAATCTAATAACACGTCAAATATTTTTCATTCCTGTACTAACTAGACGTCATCTGTCTAACAGGTAGTGGATGTGGGGAACAGTCTGATAATGCCAGGTATAGTGGACTGTCACGTTCATGTTAATGAACCAGGCCGTACCTCCTGGGAAGGGTACTGGACCGCCACACGAGCAGCTGCTGCTGGAGGAGTCACCACAATTGTAGACATGCCTCTGTGAGTATAGATTTTCAAATTACCATTCAGTATTACTGATTAAACTGACTTTTTAATTATAATGGATGACAGATCTGTAGAGCTGACAAAGTTACAATTCTCCCAGTCTCCCCCACTCCCTTGGATACTGCTTAGATGTAATATAACTGAGAAACAGTTGATAAATAGCATAAAACTAACACAGTGATTAATTCATGGTACACAGAAACAGCATCCCACCTACTACAACTCTTAGAAACTTTCACAAGAAGCTACGTGTTGCTACAGGACAGTGTTTTGTAGATACAGCATTTTGGGGAGGAGTTATTCCTGGAAACAAGGTACTAACATACTGTACATACTGCACCAATTTAAAAAAACCAAGTATTCCTGGCATTCAAGTGTTGTCCAATCAGTATAGGGAGTGGTAGGTAAAAGGCTGAATTATGCTTTCATTACCAAGGTATTTTCACAAAAATTATAATAGCTGTCGGTAAACAGAATGCTTTGATATTTATCTGTTTAGTTTTAGAGTTTTTTTTTTTTTTGCATTTTCTTTGCATTTTTTAATAAATCTGTAATCCAAGTAAAATGATCCCATGATTCATTCCAAAAGACTCCAAAGAGTTGCATCAAGATATAAATATGACATTTCATAGAAACTAGGTCACACTACACAGAGTAATGGATTCTCAGACTCAGTTGGATCCATTTGCAAGGCTTTATTCGTAATCGTTGACAAGCAGAAAGTATAATCCAGCGAACAGGTATAACACAGTAAATCCAGCAAAATGGTCAAAAAACAAGCACAAGTCAGAAAGGCAGGCAGCAGTAATCGTACACAGGGAAAAACTGTCCAGGAACATACACATGAAAGCAAACACGGAAAGAACGCTCGGAAATAACGCCATGAGGGCAGTTAAGACTTCGTAACGAGTCTGTAAAAGCCTGGCCTTTAAATAGGCAGGTAAATGAGCAACACCTGTAGCGAATAAGCCTAGGTGCGTGGGAAACAATGTCCTCAGGTAGGCCGTAGAATCGAAAGACCTGGTTCAAGGATTGAGCCGTCTCCCAGGCTGTGGGCAGTTTCAGTAAGGGGATGATGTGACAGGCTTTGGAGAATCGATCGATAATGGATAAGATGGTAGTGTGGTGATTGGATGGTGTTAAGTCCGTGATGAAGTCCACAGCGATGTGGGACCATGGTCTCTGTGGAATGGGCAAGGGCAGTAGAAGACCTGTGGGCCGTAGATGTGAGGACTTGGATATGCTGCAGGTGGGACAGTTCTGGACAAACGTTATGATTTCTTGATTTACAGTTGCCCACCAGATGCCGTTGGTTACGAGCTCTGTGGTTGCTTGTATGCCCGGATGGCCCGCACTGGGGTTATCGTGAATTAGATGAAGGAGACATGTGCAAAGAACCTCAGGTACATAAACTCGTTCAGGGGTACAGTTGGACGGAGCAGGGGTGTTTCTCTGTGTTTCGTTGATCACGGACATAATGCCCCATTGTACTGAGGCCACAACGAGGGAGGGTGGGATTACGGAAGTGGGTTGAGTGTCCTGAAGGGGAAGATTGAATTGACGCGAGAGAGATTCAGCTTTGCCATTCTTGGCCCCGGGGCCGATATGTGATTTTAAAATCAAACCGTGCAAAGAACAGAGACCACCATGCTTGACGGTAGTTAAGACGTCTGGAAGTTCTTATGTATTCCAGGTTACGGAGTTCTCTGTCCTCGACGCCATAGTGACTCTCAGCCTTGTTCAGTTTTCTGGAGAAGTAGAGCTTAGGTGGGTTGACTTGATGTTTTGAAAGAATGGCACCAATACCAGTGTTGGATGCGTCCACTTCGACAATGAACCGGTGTCTTGGGTCGGGATGTCTCAGTATGGGGGCGGACGTGAAGCGAGCTTTGAGATCCTGAAATGCTTTCTCACTTTCTGGTGAGAGGCAAGTTGTGAGGCTCCTCCTCTGATCAGGGAAGTTAGTGGTGCGGCTACCTGACTGAACCCGCATTAAATCTTCAGTAGAAGTTGGCGAAACCTAACTGTGCGTTCACACCGCCGCCGGCGAGAGCGTCAAAATTCGCCCGGGCCACTTTGCCAACGACGCTGTACAGAGATTGTTTGAACGCTCTGACGTAGATTGAATGCTTGTCTTATATTTAAAGGGGCCGCAAATCAAGCAAACTTGTTAAACTTGTGCAGACTGACCACAAGGAGGTATAAGTTAAGCTCATTAAAGATATTGAATGTTAAAGGAATAAATGAATTGATGAAAAAAACTTCTTTGTAGTTATGTTTTCTTTCAGTGGTAAAACGTTGCCTATAAATAGTATATACACGTTCTTATTAAACGCATAATGTGATACCGCCTCTCGCCGCCGGCTCACATTGAAAATGAATGACTTCCGGCCACCGCCGATGGTGTGAACGCACGGTAAGAATCTCTCTGGGACAACTTACCACCGTTGACACCTTGTTGTCATCTATGGTAACCCCTCAGCACTGATGATGTAACTGAGGAAAGAGATGGTGGTGAGATGGAATTCGCACTTGGGAAGTTTGGCATATAACTGATGCTTAATGAGTCTTTGTAGGACCAATCACACATGCTGAATGTGGTCATTTACATTTTACATTTATTCATCGATGTATACAATGAGAAATTTGTTGAATGAAATTTTTATGGTTAGTTCATTGAGGGCTCTGTAGTCCACGCATGGGCAGAGTGATCCATCCTTTTTTTTTTTTACAAAGAAAAAGCCTGCTGAGGCTGGAGATGTAGAAGGTCAGATGAATCCTTTGGCGAGCTCCTCCTTAATGTACTGGTTCATGCAGAGAGTCTCGGTTTAGGACAGAGGGTAGATTCTGCCTCTGGGGAGCGTAGCATCATATAGGAGGTCTATAGCGCAGTCGGTATCCCAGTGAGGTGGTAACTGGGTAGCCTTGACTTTGCTGAAGGCCATGTGTAAATCCTGATATGGTAGTGGCAGAGTTTTGAGCGATGAGAGTTCCTTGGGGTCAATGACTGCAGAGTGCTCAGTTCTCGGAAGGCTGGGTGTTGTTGACACATGGGAGACCATTGAATGACTTTTAGTTCTCTCCAGGAGAAGAGTGGGTCATGGGTTGCTAGCCAGGGAATCCAAGGCTCAAAAAGTGACTAGGAGAGTGCATCACGTGAAATTGCAAAGTCTCTGAGTGTTGGGCATTGATGATCAAAGTCAGCTCCATGGTTTTGTAGGTAACAGAGTCATTCCCTAGTTGCCGTCCGTCGAGGGCTGCCACCGTCATCGGCAGGGTACATTACATAAAATTTCTGATCAGTGAAGTTCCCCACTGCCCCAGAGTACACAAATGCTTTGGTCTTGATATTCTGGTCTTTAACTGGGATGCATGCATAAAGGCTTAAAGAAGATGATAGAGAGAAGTCGCTTACACGGTAGTTAGAGGAACAAGGGGGTCTGGAATTGGCCGCCCTGGCCGCAGTACAGACAGAGACTATTCTTCATCCACCTCTCACGTTCCTCCTCAGTGAGGCGGGTGAAACCGATCTGCATGGGCTCTTCGCTGGTGGTGTTAGGGTATACTGGGAAGGTCGATGTGTAGCGGCGGGGCTGGATTGATGGATGACGGCAGTGAGGGCTTGCATAGAGTGGGTGAGCTCTTCCGTCATGCAGGTGAGTCGATCTAGTTGCTAGTTGCTAGCAGGTGAGTCGATCTAGTTGCTAGCAGGTAAGTCGATCTAGTTGCTGTGAGGTGAGCAGCGAACCCTGTCGGGGTACTTTCGCGACCACGCTGAACAAAGCCACTGGATCCGGTTGTGGTGAAGTCTTCTATAACGGATTCTCAGACTTAGTTGGATCCATTTGCAAGGCTTTATTGCCGAAAAGAATTGTGGATCTGTCGGTGACGCTTCACTGGTGTTGCTCCCGGCAGAAGTTAAGAATTTTTCAACTTCTGCTGCAAGCAACGCCAGTGAAGCACCTCCGACAGAAGCGTCAGCCAATCAGGATCGCTCTATGCAAATACCTGTTCAATCCTGTTTAAGAGCAGCAAACTGAGGCTACATTTTAAAATGGAGAAGAAACTCATTATTGCGGTGGGCAATCACCCGGTTCTTTATGACCAAACGCTTTTTATGTACCAGGATTCACCAGCTATCCCTAATGCAACCAAATTGGCATCCATGCTGAATGATAATGAAGCTGTATCCGAGTTTTTGTTGTTGAGTTTCTAATTTCATTGGCTTAAGTTTCTATGACCATGGGGACAGTGCCAAACTTCAGCCAAGCCTTCCGTCAAGCGTTGACGCTGACGCCCCGTGTGAACACACCGTAAATCTATAAACTAAGCCAGAGATAAACGTGGACCCTCGCGTCTAATCAGGGATTGCAGTGGCTGATTAACACCTTCACAGAATATTTAAATTAGAATCATGTCAGGGAGATCAGAATCTTTGACAATAAACAAAAAATCCTGAACATGATCTTCCAAAGAAGATGAAAAGCATGTGAAAAGCATCGCTGTCGTGTCCATACCTGGGCAGATTACTCTGGCACCGCTGCTGGATCCTGTGATGGCGAAATCTTCTGTAACGAAAAAGACGGAGGCATGCAGATCCATTTGCAGCATTTATTTAACACTTGTGGTCAGGCAGGCAGTGGTCATATACGGCAAACAGAAATTTATAGGGAATTTAACAGAAAATTATAGGGAAAAAAATTCATGCATACTTATTCCTACTGCACACATACACAAAACTATTAAACTTAACAGTTATAATAGAAGTACAAATTCTAAAGAAGCAAGAACATTTACTTTAAACAGCTATCTACATGTTTTCTCTTGAATTAATCAGTGTTTTTAAAGGCATTAGTTGAATAAGTGATTCAACGAATTACTCCTAAGGATTACTGTGTAAAAAGGTGTTGCCAAAATAACAATAAATTGCAATATTATCTTTGTTTCTCTGCCTGCATGTGTCTTTCTGTTTGTCCGTTTCAGATGGAGCTGAGGCCGATGGTTCGTGCTGGTGTTGCTGGATTTAAGTGCTTTCTAATTCACAGTGGAGTGGATGAGTTTCCTCATGTGAGCGACGCTGATCTACATGCAGCTATGAAACAGCTCCAGGGCACAGGCAGCGTTCTGCTGGTGAGCCTTCTTATTTTCTGCTTGCCCCATCATCTGAATTCACAAAACATTTCTGCCATAATGAATACCTTATAATCAGTACCAATGGTAAAACTGTGCACAACTGTCAATGAGAAAAATGCAACTGGTCAGACATAATTTATTATAAGGCATAATTACAGAAATATAATAACGGAACTAAAATTAATGAAGCATATTTGGTTTAGTTTCACGCAGAGCGAGAAGTCGAGCATGCAGCTGCTGAGAAAGGGGGTATGAGACTGATCATTTCCATTTAAATTTCAATTCAAATTTTGAACATTTATTATTTTTATATGGAAATTCCTGCTTTACTCTTCTTACTCAGATCCACATGAATATTCCACCTTCCTGAGCTCTAGGCCTGACATTATGGAGCTTGAGGCCATTCGTACCGTCACTCAGCTCTGCTTACAATATCAGTATGTTATGATGAAACCAGTTTATAGAGTGATGTCCTCAACTTTTGATGATCTCATAGCTGCTTCTGCACACTATGAGAAGTCAGCCAAGAGAAGTCAGTGTTTTTCTGTTCTTTTTATCAGAGTAAAATGCCACATTGTACACCTGTCATCAGCCCAGCCTCTGGAGCTCATCAGGGCAGCAAGAAAGGCTGGAGCTCCACTGACTGTAGAGACCACCCATCACTACCTCAACCTGTGTGCAGAGAACATTCCAGCATGTGCAACTCAGTTTAAATGCTGCCCACCGATACGAGACACAGCCAACCAGGTAACAATATGCATTACAGACAATGAAACAGAAAAAGTTGGTCTTGATAATATTTCTAAAATGTAAAATTTACATTGAAACTCATTAAAGTAATTCACAACCTTACAATTACCTTACAATTAATTACTTTTTTCTGTGGAACACTAAGAATACACATTTTCACCATGTAATTACAAGTGACAAGGACTGGAGCTTTCAAACATAATAAAAGGATATTAAACCACCACCATAAAAGTGACTTATGCACTACATCTCAGGTTTTCTGGAGTCATACAATATAGCTTTGTGAGAGGAACAAATGAAATGTACTGTACTGAAATATTTTTTGCCTCCAGTCTCATTTGATCTCTTGTTTGTGAATTAATTTTGACCAGTTTTTTTTTTTATCTGATCAACAGATTCATTGTTTGTTCAATGAATTGTTGAATGTTTGTCATGTTCAGACTGCAAGCAAATCATTTTTTTTATCCAAACCTCTTTTCACGAGTTCAGGCTTGTCGGCTAGATTAAAGCGAAGCAGATTTGGCGTGCTGCTAAAGGAGGAGAAACTCAGGG
>JAUMHP010000048.1:8160222-8170256 GCA_032361065.1 Enteromius trimaculatus | reverse complement strand
CCCCAAACCCCCCCCCCCCCCCCCCCACACACACACACACACATACACAAAAGCACTTAAAATTGTTTAAAAACAGAAACTTACAATATTAGCTAGCAGTTATGTTACATTTTTACTTAAAAACAAACATGATTTGCATGTTTTCACCTTTGTTTTTTTCCTGAATTATCAGAAATAATGGAACCTTATAAGTATGCATTTGTTGTATTATATGCTGTATATCTTCTATTTTGAAAAGAAATACAATAAATACAAAGTGCTATACAAGGAATAATTCAGTCAAAATAAAAGTATTTTCATTTACTCACCCTTGCTTGTGTTGGTCTTGAGCAGGTGGTTTTCTTTCTCCTTAAATTTGTAACCAGCCTCTGTTTGCCTTTTATAGATGCACTTTTTTTGTGAAAACAGGCTTAATTTGTTTGTTTGTCTGGTGCATTTCTTGAACTCTCTTAATGTGAATATATTTAAGGTCCCCCTGAAACATTACTGTTGTGGTCCGTGCTATTTGCAGCATGTTTCTGTATTTGCAGCGCCTTTTCTGTGTTTGGTTGCGTTGTGAGAAATTGCCGTTTGCATGTGTTTTCTTCTATATTCATGCGGTTTTTTTTTTGCATGTGTTTTCTTTTTGTTTGCATTTGTTGTTGTTTTTTTCCTGTTTGCATGCGTTTTCTTCTGTTTGCATGTGTTTTTTTGATTAAAACAGAAGTTTGCTTTTGTTTTTTCCCTGTTTGCATGTGTTTTCTTAAGTTGCAGCGCGTTGAGCTCTCTGGGCCACCGTAGGGGATTTGTGAGGAAACGCATTTGATTTGTCCCTTTGCGCTCTCCGTAGGAAAGTCTGTTACGTATGCGTTTTTTTTTTTTTTAACAAAAGTACCGCGTAAAGAGAACAGGGCCTAGGAATGATTTGCTAGCCATTTTCAGCAGTCGCTCCCTGTTAAACAGTGTTTTAAGAGCCATGTCTTGCAGAAGAGGAGCTCTAATTGTTCTTGAGGGAGTAGACAGAGCCGGGAAAACCACGCAATGTCAAAAACTCGTGCGTGCGTTACAGCAGAGCGGACGAGCCGCAGAAATAATGCGATTTCCAGGTAACGTAAAGACTCTGAAATATTAAAATGATAGTGAAGCATCCGGTAGTTTTATAACCATTTCAAAAAACTAAATAAGAAGTTAACTTGGCCGTCTTCGTTTCAGCATTTAAAGAAGGCAGTGATTTGTTAGTTAGCTCACTGGGTTTGCGTTCAATTACGTTAAGTGTTTGTATTTGTTTTTTTTTGTTTTTTAATGCAGACAGAACCACTAAAATCGGTCAGCTGATCAGCTCATACCTGGAGAAGAAGAGTGATTTGGAGGATCACACTGTTCACCTGCTGTTTTCTGCAAACAGATGGGAAATGGTGTACGTTAGGTTATCTCGCCACAGTTTTATGTGTGAATTCATCTACATAAGTGCATGAATTGCTTATTAATTCATCATTCATCATCCTGTCTATCTGCCAAACAATCAGTCTGTTTTCTGTCTTCAGGCCTCTGATTAAACAGAAGTTGGAAGAAGGAATCAATCTAGTGGTGGACCGTTATGCGTTTTCTGGAGCAGCTTTCACTAGTGCCAAGCCTGTGAGTGTCACTGTTAAATATAAAAATAAATATTGTATTCATTTATGAAGTATGTTCATGTACATTACTGTTAAGAATATTGAGGTAAAAAATTAATGTGACCGTAAAGACTTTAACAATATAAGTATTATTTTGTATTAAATACTAATTTTTTTATGTATTGTAATATTCATCACACATCACAAAGCTGACTT
Organism: Enteromius trimaculatus; assembly: GCA_032361065.1. Classification (NCBI taxonomy): domain Eukaryota; kingdom Metazoa; phylum Chordata; class Actinopteri; order Cypriniformes; family Cyprinidae; genus Enteromius; species Enteromius trimaculatus. The sequence goes on along the minus strand of JAUMHP010000048.1, from coordinate 8,168,448 downwards.
TTTTTCTGTAGAGACATTTAGTTGTTATCTATATGTTCAGGGCTTCTCTCTGGAGTGGTGCATGAATCCAGATATTGGACTTCCAAAACCGGACCTGGTGATGTTTTTGCAGCTCAATCCCAATATGGCGGCAAACCGTGGAGAATATGGAATTGAACGATATGAAACCAGCTCCTTCCAACGAATAGTGCATCAAAGATTTGAAGAGCTCATGCAAAATGCCTCCGTCAACTGGAAGGTGGTTTATTTTGTAAACCTAATTATTGTAAACTTACAGCATGTAATCTTCATATAAATTTAATCTCTATCTTTCAACCTCTAGGTAATTGATGCTGCAAGGACCATAGAAGAGGTGCACAAAGATATTAAGGCTTTAAGTGAAGACATTATCCGTTTAGCTGAGAATCAGCCAGTTGGAGAGCTGTGGAGGTGAACGGATCACCCAAATTTTTAATAAATACATTTTAAATGTGTTTTTCTGTCACTAAATACAGAAAGCACATACTTATTGTTTTAATTTTTTAATGATTTGCTTAAATAAATATTCATAAAATAAACTTGTGTACAGAGATTTCAAACATCAAGACAAAATCATTCTTGTATAGTTACACAAGCCATCCTACCCAATCTGCAAATGCACAACCTTCCTTGGTTGTCATTTACAATTTCATACAGGTCCAGAATTTCACTGACTTTCATTGGTTAAGAGTAAATGCTAAATCAAATCTGATTAGCAGGTCTCCAGACCAAAACCATAAAATGTGTTATGGCAAACCTGTGTTAAGTTAAGGGGGTAAAAAGGCACCATATCACTTAAAAATTAATCTATAGTGTTAAGACTCAAAATGAATACACATAAATGCGACTAATTACATACATACTGATGATCCTGAGAGCCTGTGACCATGACACCTGACCTCGGCTCACTCAGGGTGACACAGAGCAGTCAGCATAGCTGTTTAAGAAGAAAGCTGTGTGTTTGACGCAGGTGACTATGCCACAGTGGCTTTGGACGTCAATGGTATCCTTCTCTTCCGTCTGAAGAGGCTCTATCACAAAATTTTGAAAGTCTGGCAAACGCAACTGTTCTTCACAAGGACAGGATTTCAAATTCTTCATCCTCAGAATCAAAGAAGCGTTCGAGCCGGTCTGAATCTGAAAAGTCTGGAATTGAAAAAATATAACCAGTGTATTTATAAATGTAACTCTTTGCAACTCAAACATTTGTGAACAAACATGAGAGATCACCTGGAGTGAGATTAAGTACATCTGCGGTAATTAGATGAGATGGCTGACTGTCTACCAATTCAAACATAGGAAGACCTCTACAGTTTGAAACCTGCACAAGGTAAAAACAAAGAGTGGTCCAGAGGTGCAAGCATGAACTGAGGCTAATCAAAATTTAAAGGTGATTTATGGCTTAAGTACCTTACGAATCTGTGCACACCAGTCATCAAAATCATCCTCTGTTTGACAGAAGAAGCCCTAATGGACAAAATATGGCAAAGGAAATTTTTGCAGTTATTTAACAATAATTGTATAGAACAATCAAGCCCACATTTTGATCAGGTGATTGATGATTTGGTACTCAAGAAAGATATCTGCTTTATATTTTTATGGATACCATGATGCATTTTGAAAAACTCAAAGAAAACAATTTATGTGAATTACATTTATTATTATTACATTATAAATAAACTCGCATTTGAATGAATGCATTTTTGCTGAAGAAAAGTAATCCCCCACCCACCACCAAATTTGTACTTTTTTTATATATACACACACAGGACCATTATAATTAATCAACTTTTTATAATGGTCCTGTATATAATTATTTAAATCCAGAAATCTGGAATTAATTAATTACTGCCAATGATGTGTATCAACATTTGAACCAAAAAATACATTTCACAATTATTATTAAAACTTTATTAAAAGTTATATGGGACTGAAAGGGTTTAATCAGTTAAGTAGTACTGGGTGAATGTAAATGATACTGAAATGAATAATTTGTGTCTTACACATTAAGCTCTACTTACAGCAGCAATGGAGGGGTCAAGCTCACAGATGTGCATTCGGCATGGAGGGTGCTGGCAGTGGTACGAGTCGTCTAGGAACTGACCGTCTTCATTTGGGTCCACAGCTGGCTGAGTGGTATGAGGGTCGAGATAAATGAGCTCATGACCTGGAGGGTGAATCAATAAGAAAAGATAATGAAGCAGTTATATACAACATATATCCATATGGCATTTCATATTTCTATAATCTGTACTAAACCACAGATAAAGTAGCTGCCACAGTATAACAGCAGTGACTTCAGATAAACAAAGATGTGTTTGTATTACTTTAATAATAGGGTCTTCCCGTGTCAACACAACCAGTGGTTCCCAGCTCAAATTTGAGATTTTGTCAATGTTTTTTTTTTTTAGGAAAGATAAACATGTAGGGATGAAATCTAAAAAAAAAAAAAAAAAAAACTAAATGTGATGGATGAATATTTTCTGTTTTGTAGACAGTGGTTAAAATGAGCTTTGGAGTCAAATTACAGGATGGTAAAAATTACTTTAGAAAGATTGCAGTATCATTATAATATTTTTATATAGGGATTAATATGTCTATTGATACAATTTCTTAACTTTAGCTATATTTGATCCATTATACAGTGCTGCTGGAAAGTTTATGAACCCTTTACAATTTTATTTTTTATATTTCTGCATACATGTGACCCTAATCTGATTTTCTTACAAGTCCTGAAATTAGACAGAGACAACCCAATCAATCAAATCAGACGAACATATTTTCTTTGTCATTTATTTATTGAGAAAAATGATCTATTGTTACATATCTGTGCATTGCAAAACATGTGAATCATGGTACCAAATTAACCTGATTCACATACACAAGTGCCATAAATAGTCTTTTTTTTTTTTAAAGTGTGCATGCCTGTAACTCAGGTATTTCTTAATTAGACGTTTTCTTTTGTGGTCTTCATTTTTAAGGCCCCTATATGGTTGAGATATGATGAGCCCAATGTGACTCTGTGACCGATTTCTTCAAATGTTAGTTACTTCGTATACAGCTGATACATATTACATACACAGAGCAATCACATTTGTTCTAGGGATGCCCGATAATGATCAGCCAATATGTAATGCGCATCTTGTGAGTAAAGCCAGTTCTGTAAGCAGTGAAATGTAAATGCCATCAGGTGTGTGATTTCACATTGAGCTGCATGTACTATACAGAGCCCTTGTTCACTAATGAGTGCATTTCCGCATTCATTATCAGTGTGAATTTGCGCAGCTCGTCAGTAAACAACTTCTGATTAACCGATGATTATAGCGCATCCATAACTTGTTCTATGTCATTGCTTTGATAGAGGGGAAACAAGCTACAATTCTAGTTTCAGCATTAACATTTTATTTAATATTTTGGCTTCCATCACCATATGATTATCTTTCATTTGTAAAAATTTGAGCTGCAAAAATAACAGCATTTGAAAAAAGAAATAATTAAATGCTCAAAGCACATTGTATTTAAACCATGTTTAAATGAATGTAGTCTGAGGTGCACAATAATCAATATGTTTTCATTAAGCAATATTTTTGTTCGTAGTTTTAGGAATCGCGTCGCACATGAGACACGCCACACATATATGTTAGCATTTATGTACACACTATTATTATTATTGCTAATAACAAAGCTATGCTTAATTCGCTTACTTTGCTACCCGAACTGACTTTTAATAGTTTTAGCTTGAAAAACTCTTACCTACAAAGCCAATGAAGTAGTGAGCACTGTTCGGCTTCCCACCTATTACTCCTAAAGACTGAGGCATCATGAAGCATTGCTGTGGATAAGACACAAGCAAAAAGTCCAACAGTCAGCAAACTTGAATAGGTTATCATTAAAGTAATAACAGATGAAAAATTTGCATCTTACTCAGACTTGCTGTCTGATCTTAACGCTTGAGTGATTTATCTATTCATGCGACAGACAGTTAACGTCATAGATTTACCTTGAGTGGTTCAATATATGCCTCATTGATGTCACTGAGACCCAGTCTTAGTGGAATCAGCAGAACAAGCGGTTTCCACAGAGCCGTCTCCTCTTCTGCCAGAGCGCAAGCTCCCTCCAGATCGCCATTCATCTCCCGAGGCTCTTCAGCCGCACATGCACCCCTGTCAAAGTCCAGCCACGGCATACACAACCTCTCTGCGAACAGCCAAGGAAAAGAAAAAAGTCATTTACTCTAACAGCCTTGAAAAAAATATGCCATCTTAAAATGTGTAATATCTTATGACCCTTTCTGCCCAGTGCATGTTTATATGAGCAGCTATAATTGAGCTACAGCAGTTTTCGAAGTTATGCTACAGTTAATATCTATCTGTGAATGTGTGAATGATACATGATACATATGTCACCTTTGTCTTTTGAAACGAGCACACAATGTCAAGCTGAGCTACTTTATCTACGTCTGACTGTAGAAACCAAACTGGTGTGATTTCAGTTGGATTAAAGTTATTTAAAAAAAAAAAATTATATATATAAATATAAACAAATTTGATGCCATTTATCATGATATCTTTGGGGCAATGAACTTTGAGCTGTTGCATGGATTTTTGAAAGTGTTACAAATAGAGCTTATTTATAAAAGTAGCAAAATGATGCGAAGACATACAGTAAAAGACTTTCAGTAAAGACAAATAAAACATTCTACCTCAAACTATGCAATTTGATGTGCTTTTTAGCAGCAGGCACTGGCAATCTCCTTAACACTGATGAATGCTGCTTAACACCTGGAGGTTTTGGATAAAAACCAACTCCCTTTGGCCAGAAACTTTAAACTGAGGACATTTTAGTAGGACAACAACCCAATGCACACTAACAGAGTAACACTGAAGTGGCTTAAAATGAAGAAATTGATGCCCTTGAGTGGCTTATTCAGAGTCTTGACCTCAATCTTATTGAACATGTCTGAAAGGAGGAACTGCTTCACTTTTAGTGTTTTTGCAAGGATGAATGTGCTAATCATGTTCCATCACACTGTGCAAAATTAAAAAAACAGCCAAAGGCTTAGAGTGATATCTTGTACCATCTCTGAAAGGGTTTCAAACAAGTACTAAATGGGGAAACCTATTACTGATTAATTAACATTTATAAAAAAAAAAAAAAAAACTTTTTCACTTCTGCAACAATCAAAAGATTATATTTTGAGGAATGCTGGATTTTAAGGACAATTTAGGCAAAAAAACATATAGCAAAATATTTTATTTTATATTCAATGAAACCAACAAAGTCATACAGGTTTGGAACGACATAAAGGTAAGAAAATAATGACATTTGTTGAGTGAACTATACTTTTAAATATAGCTACTTTCATTGTGCTTTTGGCTACTATTAAGAGCAATAGGCTATATAGTCAGATAAATTCATTCCCAGAATTCCATAAATTCGCCTCTAAATTAGTGCAGCAAAAAGCAAACGCAAATGCCTAAGCCTACTAAAGATGCACTATGAAAGAGAACTCACTGATTTCCTCAATGACCACAGTATTGTCCATAGCTACATGAACTGCCAGTCGGCTCCAGGAGTCAAAAACTGCCAGTTTCCTAGATGGGCACAACATAAAATTATGCAAAGACAGTAAAGCAAAAGTAGTTTTTATGAGGATTACTAAGCTTTAATAACATTTTCTGGTTACATTATGTACATAAAAAAAAGGAGAATGGCTTTTATTTAAATTTTGACTTGGCCAACTTACTTGAGTACCTGTGCCACTGTATTTGGACCATACCACTGGCCTATAGACTTGCCCTCACCAACACCCATTTGAGCTGAGGAAAGCAACAAGCAATGTCAATGCAGTAACTTACCCATCAAAAGAGTAACTTCAAGTTAGAGTAGCTTCAAGCATCAAGTAGATGAGGAGTAGCACCTATTTGATGGATGGAATAATAGCTGTCCTTCTTGTCAATGAAGGCATTTAGAATGCTGATATATTCTGCTCTCTGCCGCTGACCTGGACTCCACGTCCAGTCTAATAAAAAAATACAATCATCTCAGACAACTGCACACAACATAATCACAAACATGATGACACAAGTTTGTCTTACCTCTACCTAAGTGCCTGCAGATCAAGGCCTGCCCAAGAATCATCTGTCCACATCGAAGCATGCAGCCCCAGCCGGTGTCTGAAGTGGGCCCAGTGCCACCTGTAACATCACATCCATTTACAAACCATCTGTAAAACTAAACAGACTATCCAGATCAATAATTAAATGCAATACTTAGATAGTTATCTCAAGATTCTGACCAATTGGCAAGAAGTTCTTTCTGTACGTAAACCACAAACGTGAGGTGACGTCTGCCAGAATCTCATCCTTCTCTGGGACACAAAGAACATGATGAAACAAGAGACAAACACAACAGCAAAAAAACCTTCAAGGTCTACTACTTCATTACCTGTAAGTGCGCTGAACTGCTTTCCCAAGATCCAGACGGGCTCTGAAGTCTCTGGGAAATCTTCAATCTCTCCAAAGCGCAATGAGTCGTATGTGAGAGTAGCTGTTGAAAGAAAAGTCAATGACCAACTGGAAGTTCAATAACAAAAAGAGATATAGTTTTGGACTTTTCAGTTGTTATTGTTGTTGTTGTTTTTTGTATTAGCCATTTATCTGTCATTACATATTCTACACCTTATAATCATATTCGAGCTAACTTCTGCTACTCATGTTTTAACTTTTACATATGCCTTTTAAATATGTTTAAGATTATAAAATAATCCTATATTGTGGACAAATATTAATTAAAAATGACTAAAACTATATTTATAAATTAACCTTAACCTAGATTAATAGTAATTTATAATTTATTGTTGATACCTAATACATTAAGTAATTAACAAATTGAACTTTATTTTAAAGTGGTACCTGATTTCAGCAGTTTTACTGCCTTTTTACCGCGGTGTACGTGTACATTGTCCCATAAGTTTTTTTTTTTTTTAAACGACTACAAAATTGTTGATTTTAATGGATGACATGCACCAAATGGTTAAAGACATAACACAGTATGTTAAAGTCCCTATCCTATTGCCAAACAGAATAACAGAGTATGCAGAAATTGATAACGACAACCTCTCTACAGCGTTTACAGCTGAACAGTATTATTCGTGCGCTGGCACGCTCCTGTGATGTCCAAAAGGTAGGCAGCTGACCAGACTCTAAAACCCAGCCAATACGGATAAAAAAACTGTTTTGACGGGTGCCAGTAGCGTTTTGGTGCAATGACATCTAACGTAAGAAGACAATTCAGTGTCCATCCCTCATCTGACAGCAGACTGTTCTGTTTTGCCAGCAGTTGGGACATCTATGTACCATATTTAACGACAAATCCCCAAACTGTAGAGGCGGCCTCTCCAATAACAGGCGCGTACTTCGTTGACGACAGAAGAATTCTGCTTTTTAACAATTTCATGACATCTGGGCAGATGAAAGAAGTGTAAAGGAAATTGGTTTCTTGCGGTTTTCTTACCTGCATCCATCCCGACAGTGATTCAGCCTATCTTGTTTGTTGAGTGTTCCTCATACTGCACTGACCAATAGGAAAGCAGTTCCGCTTTGGTCAGCATGCGTCATTACGTTGATAACCAATCAGATTAAGTCAATTCATTTTGGGGTCTTTTTGACCAATAGAATATCTCCAAAGGCGGGACATGTTATTCTCTGGGAAGTAGATGTAAACAAGCTAGAGTATTGAGAAATCCGAAAATATATCAAGAGGAATGACCTGCTACATAAATGTACTTGGTGCATGTTGGCATTTCTGATTACAGATGTTTCGTGTCCAAGATATTTACCATCAAACGCATCTCTGACGCTGTTGCGTAAAAAGTATAGTAACGCCTGCATTTGTTTCAAGTCGCAGTCCGTGCTTTAGTCTTTAACTAAACTGTTTATAATATGAATTTTAATTATGTTTTCATCAACCCTAACTGAACAGGCATGATCTTTTTGGACTGGAATAGAATTAAAAACACATTAAAGGTAATAATTATTCTTGGAAAGTTTAGATGAAGTAAAAGAAAGCTGAAGGAATGTCTGTTATGCCCCTTTAGGTTTTTCTGTAAAGATCAAAATATTTGGGTCTAATTTAATTGTATGTTATTAAAAAAATTATATATATATATATATATATATATATATATATATATATATATATATAAAT
>JAUMHP010000048.1:8141542-8158376 GCA_032361065.1 Enteromius trimaculatus | reverse complement strand
TGGGTCTAATTTATTTGTATGTTATTAAAAAAAGTATATATATATATATATATATATATATATTACAAATTCAGTGAAATATATGTTTTTGTACATCAAGAACTAAATCAAATAAATCGCTTAAATTTAAATACCATCATCACCACAATATTACTCTTTGCGGTGTCTTAGGCACTTGTAGTTCTATATAAAACCACTAGGTGTCAATGAGTTAAAGCAAAATGGAAATAATCACGCAGAAAGTTGAATTATAAATAGATGTAAAAGTAAACACGTATAAGAAGTTGACAGTTAACTAGCCAAATAAGAAAATTTTCTTTTTTGTAACATTTTAATTTTTTATGAACACAGACTATCATACTCTTTCATGTATGCCAATAGATATGATAGTATGTAAAACACTCATTTGCATTGCTATGCTTTGTTTACAGACTTAGGTTACAGGCCTATTCACTACGCTAGTCATTTCTGTGTTGTTCTCAAAGTCAAAGTTTATTTGCCTGGTTAGGGGTAAATGAAAGCACATGTTAAGAGTGATCACCATAGTAACAATATCTCGAACTATGCCATCTGATCTATACTGCATCCTCCCACTAGCTTTCCACCAATTACACTAATGTTGTGTATTATTATCAGCATGAAGGCTTTATTATTACGTTAATGGTTTTTCCAACCTGGGGTAAAGCAGGGTTAATGCATTTAAAAAAAAAAAACAACAACAACAAAAAAAACTGAACAATACAAGAGAACAAAATAATGAAACAATTATAAAACACCAAGATTTAAGTTATTATACTGACGGCTCCATGATATCTTACAGTTGTTCAAGGTGGCATCAACAACACCAAATACAAGATTTGGGGACAAAATTATACAAAAAACAAAATAAAAGGACAAAGAAGAGAGCGACAATACTTTGAAAAGATAATTGAAAGGTTCCGACTTGAATCATGAACGGAAATGCTACAGACATCCCAAATCTCCCGTAGCCTATATTGATAGCGGCTCCCTGATACCCGCGAATTGGATTAAAAAATACCGGAATCTAGACCAACTGAGTAAGATTAACGTTCATTTCTACATCGCGCATCTTATAATGCGTGCACAAGGAGAAAGAGTGAGATACCGTGCGTGTATGTGGAACTGTGCGCGTGTGCCTGTTCATTACGCGTGCTAGACAGAGAGCTCCCTGATTGGTTTACTGAGCAAAATAAGTTAATCAGCTTTCAGTGTGGGCGGGGTTTTATTTCTGTTCTAGGGGGACCGAAATTATAAGTTAAACTAAAAGTTAAGTTAAATTAAAAATATAAATTAAAAGAAAATAGAAAACCCACTTCACCTTAATATTACAGTCGTGAAAATAGTTATGTGCTATTCATGTAAAAATCACGTATAAAAGAGTTTTTGCAGGTTGGGATGTCTGATGCTTTATCCATTTGTCATTACGAGTCAACCAAAACTACTTTGTTTTCACTCTTCCACAGTCATTTGCATACAGTAGTTTGGAGTTTTTCCTTGGGGAATACAAGAATACAATCCTGGTATTGATCTCCACTTCATGCAGATCTGTTTTGTCATGAACTTCTGGTCATTTTTCCTACTGCATTGTGGACATTTGCATTTTGAGATCATCAAAACCACTTGAGACAGTGAAAGACATAATAATAATAATCAGAGAAACTTTCTGATTGGACAACATTGGTCTAGGCAGCACTGGTCCAAGTACATAAACATTGTATCTCACGCAAATAAAAAGGTCACAATAGCTTCCTCTCAGCTGTGTCCCGCCGGCCATGGAATTTTGCATATCAACATTGGGTTCATTAAAATTGGTAACAGCAAGGAATGCCTTGAGTGCAAGAGGCCAGGTTAAACACATAACGGTTCATCTTGGAGAGCAAGAATATCCTTTAAAGGAAAAGTGCAAACTTTGTGCAAGTGTAAACACATCTAGAGCAGTGAAAGGCTTAAGCAGTGACTAGAAACTCCTTCTGCCAGTCATGGGAGAGTCCAGCTGTCCGTCACTTGTTTGTGCCGCTCTTTATTTTTCTCTCAGCAGGTAGAAGACCACAGCCTTGAGGTAGTGACCGCAGGCAAAGGCAGCTGCCACCAGCCAATGAGAACGGAAACTGGGATCTGTATTGACTACACACTTTGTGATGTCCGTCTATAAGAGAACAAAAATAAATATCAAATGAACATACTGAATAGTGCTGATAAAAACACAATTAAATGCAACGCATTCAAATATAAAACTTGGTATTAAAACTTTGTTTTAATGAGTTCATCTGACATTAACAAAGAAAAAAGGAACTGCAGTTTGCAAAGAAATATGTACCTTTTAGGCCAAAGCCAACATTCAGTAGTTTAAACGGGGCAATGCTGCATGCTCAAATGTATCAGGTTTGCCAAATGTTATGAAAGCTATAAATTGGCCAAATACGCATTCCAGGGATTAGAGTTAAGTATGTTTGGATTTGGCAAATTTTTCCATTTTTTTAAGAAGCAAATTTACCCACATAAAAGAGATACAGTAATGTTATATGATATAATATTATGCTCACCAAGGCTGCATATATTTGATGTAAAGTACAGTAAAAACAGAAATATTGTTAAAATTTTATTACAATTTAAAGAAACCGTTTTAAATTTAAAATTAATTTGCATCTTCGTTAAAGTATAAATAAAAGAAAAAATAAAAACTTCTGGCAAAACAATTTAATTGCACAATGATGATATTTTGTTTAAGCCTGGGTATATTTTAAGATGTGAAATTGAAATCAAGAGGCAACTTTAATGAGAGATCGGGACATCCCTTAATTAGGAATTACTCGGTGGTGTTTCTGTGTTTGTGAATAGACCCTTCATTCAGCTCCCAGGGCAATCCCACAGAGCGAAACATGCAGAATGGCACGTAGACACGGCTACCCACATCAACAACATGAACAATATCATCTACCAGTTTCTGCTCTATACTATTATAGCCTTTCGTTTAGTGTTCCTGATGGTAAAGTCCTTGTTCTCAGGTTGAATTCAGTCTGTGGGTGTGCCCCTGTTGCACTAAAACTGCAGTTGCAAAACCAGGACACTCCCAAGAGAAAAAAACACCTTAAAAATGTTGAGAATGATTTCGCCTGAAGCAACCGTTACAACTTTCACTTACCCAATTTACCAAGCACTTTTTCATGCTGTACCTCCACCAATAATTCGAAAGTCGATCCTTTATAAATAATGAATGTGTTCTTTGTATTCTCACCCAAATAAGTGATAGAGCATCAAACTTGTTGACCTAGATAATCAAAGATAACCGTTCTAATTAATTCCAGTAACTATGAGATACTCCTAAGAAGGATTTTCCAACAATTGCATTACATTAACAAGAGTTTATGACATAAACAAATGTTTATTACGTAAACAACTGCTTTCTGTTATACATTTTAAAAGTGTAATTCATTTGTGTCACATGATCGTTCAGAAATAATTCTATATAAAATGATTTCGTGCTCAAGAAACATTTCTTATTTTTATCAATGTTGAAACTCATTTTGCTGCTTAATATTTTTTGTAAAAACTGTGATCCACCAAACTTTAGAATGGTATTGCAATTAAGTAAAAGAAAGTGGCAAAATATTTCAATACTAATAACAATAACAATTTGAATGATTAACTATTGTAATAATTTAGTACTAAATCATCATATTACAATCATTTCTGAAGCATCGAGTGACACTGAAGAGTGGAGTAAGAGTAAACAAATCTGGAATAAATGACATTTTAAAATATTATTACATTTTAAACAACGGCTTTCAATTTGATCACATTTCACAATATTACTGTAAGTTAATCAAATAACTGCAGCCTTGTTAAGAATAACAGATCTTAAATCTTATTACAGTCACCATTATTATACGGAATTTACAGTAAATATAATATAGTAATTTATGTACCCTAGAAATGTTTTCATATGCACCAGAACTGATTGACTGATCGGCCTCAAAAGGTTATAATCTACAAAGTCACAAAAGCAGGTGTAGAAAACTTTGTTGTTGGCATAGCAGAGCATATGGGCCCGCTGTGAATGCAGGTAGCTTGTGATGACCCTGGCACAGTGCCATGTTGAATCTGCCTGAACAGAGACAGTCTAATGAACAGACACTGCAGACATGCCTTGCCAAACCAGCCACACATACAGCTCCTTATTCAACAGGATCGCTGAACTGTGCTGTCTTTCTGAGAGATTGTTTCGATTCCCACCCATAAGCTGCATGGACACTGCATTTTCTGACAGAAAGGCAGAATTCTGTGCTCTTTCAGGGCCTTAGCTCAGATCTATATACACACACACACACACACACAACACAATGGTGCGTTCAGTGAAACTGAAAAAGTGTCATCCAAAAATCCAAAAGAAGGTATTGGCAACCAATTTTGTTGACCACCCACTTTCATTTTAAGGACGTTTCTTAAAAATTTCTACAGCCATTACTCTAGTCTTCAGTGTCATGTGATCCTTCAGAAAACACTTAGTTTAAAAATAGTTCCTAAAAGTGAAAAATAAGGTGTTGCACCTGCTTTAAAAAAAAATGTTCCACAAAAACATTCAAATAAAAACACAAATAAGTGGTCTGCTAACCATAAGCCATGGAAAATGGTGAATCCTAGCAAATCGACTGCTTATTGCCGACCAATCAGAATCAAGTATTACCTATGTTTGGGCCAGACACATGATACATGCATACTTTATTTTGTTAATGAATTGTACTGAATTGATTCATTGCTTACCCAGCCTCCTCTCCTCTTTAACCATGACACAAGGCTTTTGCGAACAAACTCGCCCATACAGTCGACAATGGTGTGTACCATCGCTGGATGCCCATGCCGAACACAGTCCACAGCTAGAGCTCCAGCCACAGCATACAGAGACACGATCTTTCCCCACGTCACACCTGTAGAGAGACCGATATAATCCAACTGAATGCTGTCCTTGTCCACGGACGTTTATTCATGTACTGTTGTAATTGTGTATAAAATAACCAAATGAGTCAGGAATATTCCTGATAATCCCTCCCTATTTCATACAGAACATTATTATTATTGTTATATAACTGCCAGGTAGGCCATGAGCTGATGTGTCAGCCAGAACTTCTTTAGCAGAACAAATGTCCGCCTCGTGATGCCCATCAATCTCAGTATATAGTATGTGTGGATGTAACATGTTCAGTGTACTTAACAGCATAATGACTTCAATAGCAGTTGAAAAGGTACAAATGCTTTGCTTTCCCTCAATCATAAACGCATTAGGGTCATGGGTCTGAATTTAATGAAAAGGCTCTCTGTACTATCAGGCTTCGTTAAACAAGCGGGCATTATGATTTATCAGAGCTAATGTGATAAATGGACTCCTAGATACAGTTTTAAACTTTTCAGCCTGGAATGAAACAAAACGTAATAAAGCTGAAAAACCCTCGCTGGGAACATGAAATGGCCAGACATAAACACGTCAACCCAGGAACCTAGTCTGAGACTAGCAAAGACAGGAAACACAAAGGCAAAAGGAAACCATACTGAGGCATATGTGAGATAAAAGCTGGTTTGAAGTTCAAGATAAAAAGGAACATTGCCTCCCTCTGTCTCTTGTAAGAACATTATGTCAAGTTATACAGTTCAGAGGGAATATTACAGTTTACAGCCAACGGGTTTAAAATCAAATGAAGAAGACATGGTTTAAATAAATGTAGATGCACACTGGCACGCAAAATACTGGTATATTCCCTTCCTTTTATGCAAGAATACAACCATCTGTCTATGCAGAAGCGCTGTCGATGCCAAAAAACTGTGACTGTTAGATTTAATGTTAAATAAACACATTGAACCAAGTAATCTGTAAGGAAATTAAGTATTGAAGAGTTATTTTGTTTTAAATAAATAAATAAAAATAAATAAATAATAGAAAGATCCTACAGCTAATAAAAAAAATAAAATAAAAAAATTGTTCCATTCTTGCTGAGAGAATAAATGTGGGCCTAATTTTGTAAATTGCTCTAATTGTTTTGATTAAATCCGATTGTTTTGATCAGAATCAGCTATACAATTTAAGTAGATTTAGTTAATACACCAATGCATTAGCAAAACACCATTTGTGCAGCTTGAATATTATTTATTTTAACTTATCTAAGATATGGTCACAGTAAAACTGAACACAAATTATCACTGAAATAATTCATTTAAAAAGCAAAAGTGAAGTATGGTGTAACCTGATGAGGTGGAGAAAATGAAAATAAAGTGAAGGGGAAAAAAGCAATACGCACATATTTTTCTATGTGTTTTACATATAATTTAAACATACGTATTACAATATATAAAGTAAAGTGTAAAAAAACATTTAAATAAATCTTAGTTGCATAGCCATATAAAAATGTGCAGAGTCAAATGAAAAAATGCTCCTTCAAAGGGTAAAAAAGAAAAAGGAAATAACACCAGCTGCACTGCTTCAGGACAGGTATGTGTATAGCCAGGAGGTATAAGTGTGCAGTATCCAGCAATTGTGGGAAAAAAATCTTTGTTGTCCTGCTTTGACTGACATGAGCAATTATGTTAATACTTAAAAACAAAGAATGTTTTTTTCTGAACATGAGGTGAACATGTTACAGCGCATCTTAAAAGACCACGGTTTACTAACTCTAAATCTGGAAGGTCAAATAAGGGTTGAAGTTATATGACCTAAACCGAATCCCAAGGGCTTGTACTAAATTTAAGTGACTTTCAGAGAACTTCCATGGTGCCCAGACACTGCTTACTTTCAGCAAAAATCTATATTTTATGGTGCTGAGAGTTCTCTGGTCAAGCACTGTGTATAAACGACAGAATGGATTACGTTTTATCCTTTCAAAGTAGAGTATAAGTCTCTAAAAAAAGATAGTTCAGCCAAAAAATTATTTACTCACACTCATGTTATTCTAAACCTCTAAACTTTATTCTATATAACATTAAAAAGATACTCTAGCAAATGTTTTAGTTTCTTCTTCCATTCACTGAAAGTCAATGACAACCGATATTGTTTGGTTACCAACATTTGTCAAAATCTCTTCTTTTGTACTCTCACAGGTATTTAACACCATGACAGAATGCTTATTTTTGGTGTACTGTGTCTTTAAGGAACTGTGGACAACATCTTTAAAAACCAAACGCACTGATCAGTTTACATACTACGGACTGATTGGTTTAATATGTCTTGTCCTAAATGTATTTTAAGACAAAGCATTGACCAACCTGTAGAGAAGATTTCTGCAGCAACGGCCAAAAAGGCATCAGAGACTATATTCTCAGAGGCAATTGTGATGTTGAGCTGTCTTGCTACGTTGCGATACACATTGGGTCGCAGGTACTCCAGCTCATCACCTAGGAGACAGAGAGATAACTGTGTTTTTATTTTCCCTTGGCTCAAATGATCAGTTTTCTCAGCATAAAAAGAGACTGTCAAGAGTCATATCGAACAAAACCACTAATTCAGAGAAGCTTGACAAAATTACCGTAATCTAACCTTCAAACCTGCCATTAAAAGCATTGCTTGTATCTTTTCTTCATTATTTTGTATTAGAAGCCACTTATATAGCTGCGGTTATACTGCAATGGTACGATGATGAAATTGCCCGTTGAAGGAATAGTTCCCCCAAAAGGTTTGCAGAAAATGACACTACTTGCACACCAATGGTTCCTCTGCAGTGAACGGCTGATAAAAACATCACAATAGTCCACAAGTACTCCACACACCATCAATTGCATCATTTAACATATTTTAAAGCAAAAAGCTGCTAGTTTTTAAGAAACAAAATCCATCATTAATGCATTTTAACTTTAAACCAAGTGAACAGCAACAAACTGAGGGTGATTGAATACGTCTACATTTTCATTTTCAGATGAACTCTTCCTTTAAATAATTCTTCAGCTATGTCTCACCGATCTGAATCATCCGTCTTTATGTCAGTGATTCAGGCGGGTGATGTCTATGCAAGGTTTTTCAAGACAGTATAGGGTTAAATGTGGGTGGGAAACCCTCAGTCATTCTTGTGATAATGATCAGCATGTTTGCATGCTTTGTCCATAAAAAGCAGCTCCCCCCTGTTACACAGTTGTCTCAAATTAAAATGTTTGTGCTTTGCCCTTTTAGGAGAAAACGGGTTCTTAAAGATGAGAGTCCTACAGATGACAGGCACGTGGTTTAGGAAACTCACAGTGTGTCCGATCAACAGATGATGTGAGATTAAACGTTACTGATAGTCATTACATGAAATCTCATGAAAGGGCAAAGAATGTCGGACGGCATAAAAGGAAAAAGAAAGGAATGTGGAAGATAGTTCAACACGGTACAAAAGGCAAAGTACTACACAGACAAATCTTGTTAGAGCGTTGTAAAATATTACACAACCGCATGGCTTGGCTTTGAGGAAGCTAAGAAACATATGTTTACTTTCAATTCTGGACATTCATGAATGCCCCGTTTTTTCATTTATTTTGGTATGAACCAGACAAGCACAGCTGAAGGAAGAATAAAAATTGACAGGAAGTTCTGTGCTGATTAAAATAAATCCATAATATATCCTCAATATATCAACCCACAGTTCAAACAGATACTGTAGATATACAGTACCTTAGTGTATGTTATTGTATTCTCTCTCTCTCCCTCCATTTGTGTACCATTAATCATAAATGTATACATGAGAAACGTCAGATGTCTTACCTAGCCACAACAGAACTGAAGACACCTCAGCCAGTGTTCCTCCGGATCCATGCTCTGGTTTAGACCATCCGATTCCAGCCCGATGGAGTCTGGAGTGGATGTAATCCCTGCACAAGACTTTAGACTGAGACACGAGCTCCTTATCCGTGGGAGAGCGATCAAACACCTCCATGACTTCAGACGCAAACACTGACGAGCGGCGCAACATCTCCATGCCCTTCATGAGTGGAGATCAATTACGATCAGCTGACAACCTCCTCCACCTTTATCGCCGTGTATGGAAGTGTTTCTTCTCCACCCTCTTCGGTTTCCAAAGTCTGATGGCGCCCTAAACGATCTGCATAAAGGAGAAAACTCGCGTGTCTTAATATAGAAAAGACTCGCTCTCTCTTTCTGTTGAATGAACGTGAAGCAAAGAAAAAAGCAGCGAATCAGTTATCAGTTACCTTTGCTGGTCTTCGAAGTTCATTTAGATCTCCAGAAATATCCACATTTTTAATGACAGCGAACTGGTCTCTCTACAGATCAGTGAGGTGAGCTGCTGTCAGGAGGCAGTGCTGTCTCTGGTCTGTGTGGATGGGCTACACACATGAAGTCTCCTTCTATGGAAAAGCTCTCCGTTAAGGCGGAGATAACCAGTAATATTATGGCTTTGATTATCCGCCTCTGGTGTGTAGACGATTTGAAGAATCAGAGAGCACACTTATAAAACGAACATCTATCTATCTATCTATCTATCTATCTATCTATCTATCTATCTATCTATGTATCTATGTATCTATCTATCTATCTATCTATCTATCTATCTATCTATCTATCTATCTATCTATCTATCTGGATTGATTACATAGCCTATAATCTAGATTATGTAATCAGATTACTTAAAAAAGTTGGTAGGCTACTTTTAATTGGATTAAATTACTTGTAATCAGACTAGGGGTAGGCCTGCTTTTTTCATGAGTAGCTACATGATTACATACAGTATTATTCAAGAGCAAGAATTTATATATATATATATATATATATATATATATATATGCTGTTTATATACACACTATCTATCTATCTATCTATCTATCTATCTATCTATCTATCTATCTATCTATCTATCTATCTATCTATCTCTTTGTGTCTGTCTGTCTACAGTGCATGTAGGTTAACCTCATTGCCATTTTAAGTATGAAAATTGCAAAATGTTGCCAACCAAGATTATACAACATAAACCATAAATCCTTCTTCCAAGAGAATAGGCCTATAGTTAGTTTGTGACCGACAAAAAGCACACTGGATTAAAAAAAATTATTTTGTCCATTATTTGGTATCAGTTTTATGATATAAAAAACGGTTTTGTGTATAAAATATTTGTTAAAAGTATTTTAATGTGCATACAGTAGTTGAACAAAAAAGGGTCATGTTACTCCAGTCCCACACATCATCTTTGAAAGAGTTGTTCTGCCAGTCATGAATGTTTTTTACTCTAAGCGTGTCAGTTAGAATTCATTAGAGCCACCCACCCAAACAAAACAATGGCTTTCCCAAAGAAACATTAAACCGAGATTTGTTTTGACATGTCTAGTAATTCCTTCGAAGCCAGAATATGCAAAACATATCAAGTTTCCAATGCTGAATAACTGATTCAGTGATGGAGTATAATAAAAAGGCTTATTCAAGCACAATACAGTGAACTTCCTCAAAAGCAGAGACAGAAAAGTAGAACAAGATCAACCAGGCAGTTCTGTTCAACACAGGAACATAATGAATTGAAAGCTGAAGTGTATCTCAGTGGCACACAATGATACAGTTCCTTTTTCTGACCACATTTGAGGCTTCCTCTGTATCCTAATTTGACAACTAAAATATTTTATCTGATTCTAAGGCCTATTAAAATAGCTTGTGACAGTTTATCTTGTTCAGACACAACTAAATACAGACAGTTGGAGGCCAGTGCTGCTATAGTTTACATTTCTTTCATTTCCAATGAATAATGAGCCGCAGTAGAGACTAGAAAATCTTCAGTAAGTTCTAATACACCACACCTCTGAGGAATAATGCTTAAGTTTTCGGCAGAAATCCTTCATGCCTCTGCATGCCCATCACATGACTTCTCATCAGGTATATCCCTTCTTCATATCTTGCTTTTCATAATGGAAATAAAGATAGGACAGGTCACCAGAGATAAAATATTAAAATATTGTCAGTTGACAAATCAACAATTACTCTGAAACCTGAAATAAACATAAATAAAAAAAAATTTATCCTGGCTTTGGACAATATTTCTGTATAATACTGCTCCCTAGAGGTGAAAGAAGGAAGCTACGCGATAACAACACAATCATTTACTTACCACAAAATTATTTACTTACTACACAATTTTTTTCAAGAATAACAATGTAATTTGGTGTGAAGTTAAAATACCTCCTGTTTGACGGTAAAAAGGAAATAAAGTGGAATTTTAGCCTTTGTTACAATTTTTGACAGAAAAGCAAATAATGATTAATAAATAAATATATTGCCACAAGGACTAAATAAAGATTTAGGTTAGAAAACAGTGACCGTAGAAAATTAAACTATATTTACAGTGAAGACTAGCCTACAGGGGCATTTTTTCAATAAAATAATGGTTTATTATGAACATTAAAAGAAAAACAAATGTGAAATGTGATATGAAGCTATTATACAAAATGTAAAACAAAAAGAAAAACGTTTAAGATGACATAAACAAACTAAACAGGACACACTGAAATGCAAACTGTCCCTAAATAGAATTTACATAAATTTGACAGAATATCTAATCACAGTTACCACTAAGAATATTCATACAGACTGAAGGATCGTTATTTTTGTATAGAAGTAGACCGGCTCTAACTTACTATTAAAACAAGGCAGATCATGTTCTGACTGAACACAAAATGAACTAAAAAAAGAAAAAAGTACTCATTGATCTCAAGCTATTATGTCCCTTATCGACAGGCTTTCTATAGAGAGATAAAAAATAAAAATATCTGCATGAAATGAAGAACAACCACTGTGATACAAACCCCAGAGTGAAAGTGACCTGCACTTTGCACATACATTGCACAATTAATCTTTATGTACACAATAACAGGAAGCTGAAAATATGATTCATAATATATCATTATATATAAAATATGATTTGCTCAAATAAGGTCTATAAGGTGATATGCTTGCCATATTAGCCTAAATAAAATAACTTGACTGTGCAACTGCCTATTTCTTATATGATAAACAGCAAATGTTTAAGCTAAAACAGAACATTTACAAATTATACTCCCATGTATAAGTTTCGAATGTCTAAAAACTATTATTGGTTGCATGACACACACAAAAAGCGCACTCAAATATCCGGCGTGGTGAGTGAAAAACTACGGTTCCCAGCTGCCTTTGTGCTTTGAAGGAACGCACGCGCTGAACGCAATTCCTCTTAGTCAGAGTAGCGGGGTTCCATAGACCGGGGTGAGTCTTCTGTGCTGAGCATAAACCGTAAACAACCTTACCAAAGACTGAGTGTCAGCTCTGATGTGTGGACTGGATTACATATTAAAATCCTTGTAAACCATAGAGCTGATCAGCTTGATCCGCTGGCATGATTTAGACAGGCGTGGATTGGGAACAAGCTGTTCCTTTGGTGTGTGACTGTCCAAGAAAGAGAGAAAGAGGAAAAATCTGAGGAGAACCCCCGAACTGGAGGTAGATTCAGCTGGACATGGCACACCTTCAGAACATTCGGAACCAGGTAAATCCAGAAAGATGAAAACGAGTCCTGAAGCCACCCAGGCATGGCTTTCATACCGAGGCATAACAGTAACTGTTCTTTTTGGATGATTTCTTTTTGGATGATTTCTTTTTGGATTATTTCGCGATAACTACAGGCTGCCTGAACATTATCCCGCTTATTACACGGCTACTTGCCACATAAGGAAAAACATACATATGGACATAAATATGAATTTGAAACAATCTGAATTAAATTAACATTTTTATCCAAGCATCAGAATCAAGCATTCCAGAGAGCCGTGTAATAATTGAACTTAACATTGCTTAATATAAGTGTCTTTGCACTAGTAAGCTTTTGTAATTATAAATTCCACAACATAATATGTTATAATATAACGTGGTTGCACTGAAAAAGTGGTGCGGTAATTACGTAATAATTACTCTTGCTTGTAAATTGCAGTAACACATTAAACGTGAAATATTCGTTTTTGTTTGTAAAGCATACTCCAATAACGTCTACATTTTATTTTTACAGTTTATCAATATATTGTACTGTTATGTAAAGTGTGATGTTTAAGTATATAGGGTGCACCGAAAATGAAATTTTGGGCAATATCATAACTGATAATTATTAATCTTATTTTTCTTTTCTTTTCATGGTTGAAAACTGATATGATAGCCACTATGATTTATGAAAAGTAGCCTATCTAAACTACATTTCCAATCTAGAATGCTGATTTTGTAACAGACAGTATGGCAACCCTTTAAAAAGGGAACTTGCTAGTTTTTTAACATTGACTAATCACTAAAAGCTAATTAACTAATAACAGTATCTTCTTGTGATGGCTATTATTAAGTTGTTCTCTATATTTTGAGCAACCCTGCCATGTCACAATACTCCATGAAATCAATATTTACACAAACTGAAGTATGGACTGCATGCGTCCAGCTTGGCCTTTCAGCCCTGTTACCCTGCTTATGTAAAGTAGTAGTATCAAACTTATCCTAAAATTTATGTCAAATATTATCACTAAACTTCATAACCCAAATATTGTCCCAAGGGAGCTAGAAATGTTATAATTTAGGCTAAAACTGCAACCCTGTGTCACACGTTCTCAAATGTTGTTTTACAAAGGGTTGAAAAGGGTACAAAGAGTCACTGTTAGACTGTTTCGAGTTTCTTCACATCACTATTTTTTGACCACCATAAACAATAGGACTTTTTCCAGTGAAAACAACAACATTTTATTTAATATGTGTGGTTATTATAAACCGAACCAGATGATGGCATCCGTCTATGTTATGTTGGCCATGCAGATGTTTTGTAGGTCAGTGTGATAATTGCAGTGTATCATGTTTTGATGAGAGTTGAGGCTCAAAGTGACACACCCACCCATCGCACAGGTGTAGCTGGCAGAATAATTAACTCGTCTTTCTGAGAACTGTTAAAAATACCCTGCTGATCTCATTTTATGGACCCTCCAATGGGTGGTACTACCAAGAATAGTAAAGGTCTGCGTTTTGATTGCTCAGTGTTTCAGAAAGGTGCAATAAATGCGTGATGAATGCGGAAATCAGATGTCCAGCTGATACCAAGACAAGTCTTATCACCTGAACTTTGATTCATGTCGTCAAAAGAGCTTGTTGCTGTTTTGATAAACCAGTGCCACTTCCAGATGGATTGTTAGTACAGTTCATCTTTATGCTGTACCGAACAAGGAAGCAGATGTTTCAAGGGATTTCCTAGTGGTTAGACAGCAGAAAAATGAAAAAATTGCTTAAAAAAATACATGGGATTTCTAACAATTCTCTTTATAGATTCTCATCTTCTCCGGACCTTCATTGGAGTGATGATTGGGTATATCTTCCCTCTTTTGTTGCTTGAATAATAGGACAAGATATTAAGTTCATCACGTGTTTAAAGAAAACAAAATGTTGGATCTCATCTGGTAAGAATTTGTCTTTTTCTTTAGAATTCATGTTTGAATCCTGAGGAATACTTCACTAAATTGGAACGCATTGGTAAAGGCTCTTTTGGAGAGGTATACAAGGGCATTAACAACCGCACCAAAGAGGTGGTGGCCATTAAGATTATTGACTTGGAGGAAGCAGAGGATGAGATTGAAGACATCCAGCAGGAGATCACGGTCCTAAGCCAGTGTGACAGCCCGTATGTCACCAAATACTTCGGCTCGTATCTAACGGTTTGTGGAGATTTCTTTCTTTCTGGCACAGCTCATATTATAGTACATGCTATTTCTGTAGTTTAAAGGAGTTGTTTACTTTCCTTTCAAAAACACTTGACTTCCTGGTAACACTTTACAATGACATTTGATCAGTTTGGGCACTAGGTATCATTAACTAAAATAAGCAATCCTTTAAGATGGAAAAATGCTCATTTCTACATACACAATTACATTTTGTAACAGTCATATACATTTGACATGACCCTGTTTTAGGAATAGTAATGAATTAACAATATTCCTTATTGGTTCATAGTACTTTATTATGAAGTGTGTCTGACTTTCTTCCATGAAAAACAAAATAAGGACAAAAAAGGTTTTTTTTTTTTTCCCCGTACAGAAAAAGTAGACAGTGATCAGTGTGTTTCAAACTATAGCTGCTATGGTCAACTGAATAATACCAAATAAAACTATATATATATATATATATATATTAAATGAAAATGAAAAATGAAAAACTTGGCAACTAAGTAGAAATACTGGAAGTGGAATAAGTTTACATCGAAGTACTAAAGCTGCTAAAATAGAAATAAAAATGAAAATTATGTAGAAAAGAAACACTAACACTTAAAGCCTTTATGTGTGTATAAAGGTTCATAATATATATATTGTAATGCCTTTTTATAAATAATTGTAACCAAGATTAAAATAATATTTACATTTGTTTGTTATGTTTTAGTGCATTATACTTTCTAAAGTTCTAAAAATAAATAGATTTGAAGTATTATAGTGATTTCCAATTTATTTATGAGATCATACAATGCTTTACAAGGCGTAATTAATTTATTAAATCTATTTTTAAGTGTGACAAATGCACAAACAAAAAGTTAATACATTTTATATTAAAATGAGAACTGAAAAAATCTTGTTTAAAATGTTAACTACTAAAAATAAATAAGTAAATAAATAATACTAAAATTCATTATTTGCAATACTAATGCAACTTTATTATTTTGTTGTTGCTGTGTTTTTCAGGGGTCTAAGCTATGGATAATCATGGAATATTTGGGAGGTGGATCAGCTCTGGACCTGGTGAGTTTCATTATATTTGTGGGTTGTTTTAAAATGAGGAATAATGTCGGAAAATTACTTCAGGGAAAAAGTGTGGAAAATGTCAAGGGCACAGGAAATGTCACTATATTTAACATCCTCTAATGTGTTTGTGCACAGCTAAGGCCGGGACCTTTAGAAGAAGCGTATATCGCCACCATTCTCAGAGAAATACTGAAAGGACTCGACTACCTCCACTTAGAGAGGAAGATTCATAGAGATATCAAAGGTTAGCCTCCAAAACTTACCTCTGTTTAGTTCATTTTAGTTCTGTGAAGTGTCCTTACAATAATAACCCTGCTTTTTTTCTACAGCGGCCAATGTGTTACTCTCTGAACACGGAGAAGTCAAGCTGGCAGACTTTGGGGTGGCTGGTCAGTTAACAGACACACAAATTAAGAGAAACACATTCGTAGGAACTCCTTTTTGGATGGCACCAGAGGTCATCAAACAGTCTGCATATGACTTCAAGGTACAAGTCCTTGTCGTTTAGCTAAGAGGTATCATGTTCAAGTTCTCCACGTGAACATCTGTTAACAAGTCAAGGCTGCTGCTGTTACGTGATGAAAATAAGCTCAATTAAATATTCAGAGACAGACAGATGGCACAAGTACTGACCCCCACTTTTTTGCCCTTTTTTCTTCTCTGTGTCTTAGGCTGACATCTGGTCGTTGGGTATCACCGCCATCGAGCTGGCTAAAGGAGAGCCACCCAACTCAGAACTTCACCCCATGAGAGTCTTGTTCCTCATCCCTAAAAATAACCCACCCACGCTGGAAGGGTCCTACAGCAAAGCCTTTAAGGACTTTGTGGAGGCTTGTCTCAATAAAGATCCACGATTTGTTAGTACCTCTCTTTTTTAACTTTATTAAAAAAAAATATATATATATATATATATATCATCATATGAGAAAAATAATCTTAATATATTATTCAGATATATATATATATATATATATATAAATTTTAATATTCACTTAAATATTTAAAAAGAGTAATTGATATTAGATATTTAATAATGTTAATTTTTCTTTTTGATATTCACTCATTTTTATATATTTATTTTTTT
>JAUMHP010000048.1:8126763-8141442 GCA_032361065.1 Enteromius trimaculatus | reverse complement strand
TTTATTTTTTTCTATTTTTTATTAAACAGTAATTAATATTAGACATTGTGCATGTTAATTTCTCTTATTTTTATGTAATGCCATCATCTGATGCCTAAATCGAATTTTTTTAAAAATATATATAATTTATTAGTACTATTAAATGTAAACTTTATCAGTCTAATATACATTTATTTAAAGCTGTGCATAATAATATTTTTGATGTTTAAATTCACTGGTAGAATGTCAAAAAGGGAGGGAAATATATATATATATATATATATTATGAGCAGTTATTATTGGTTAATCATGCCGTACTAAATAATCTTGTATAAAAATATCGATTTTGTTTTTATTGTATAAGACAGAATTATAATTCCTGCAAATCAATTAAAACTCCGCCCGTGTTGCCATTAGCTTTTACTATATACCGGCTAATTAAACTTTAAAACATGAGGCAAACTGCTTTTAATTTTTATGATCTAACAGAGACCGACAGCCAAAGAGCTTCTGAAACACAAGTTCATCACCCGCTACACCAAGAAAACCTCACACCTAGCAGAGCTCATCGATCGATACCGCCGCTGGAAGTCAGACGGGCACGGGGATGAGTCAAGCTCTGATGACTCTGACATGTATGTGTGTGCTTTACATTTCTAGGTGAGCAAGTTTGCATACAGTATGTTTACTCTGTGTGTTTTCACTCAGGGACGGGGAGGGTGATGACAGGGACCAGGGTCCCATGTGGACTTTCCCCACTGTGCGGCCCACTTCCATAAACAAGTTACAGAGAGGTTTCAATCATTTAGACAACAAGGTAAGCATGTTCTAAACTCAGCAAAGCCGACACAAAATCTGTACTATATAGAGAGCATAAAGGTGCTTAAACAGACTTTGTAGTGCCACAGAGGCAGCATATGTCCTGTACACAGCAATCTTAGTTGCGGTAAATTAATTAAAGTTGCATGCATTACATATTTCAGAGCCTTCTTAAAAATGCAGCCACAGTTTTTATGATGAGATTAAGTGTAATTCATGTTAATGTACAGAATGAGTGTTAAAATCATGTACAGTCTTACGTATAGAGTGGAGCCATATTGTGATCAAATGACCAGCTGAAAACAAGTCTTAGAAATTGCAACAGTGCCTGTCCACTTTTAAGCCGTCTTGGTTCAAAAGGTGTTTTCCAATAGTGATAAAAGAAACAATCTA
This sequence comes from Enteromius trimaculatus, assembly GCA_032361065.1. NCBI lineage: Eukaryota > Metazoa > Chordata > Actinopteri > Cypriniformes > Cyprinidae > Enteromius > Enteromius trimaculatus. The sequence continues at coordinate 8,140,251 of JAUMHP010000048.1, read as the reverse complement.
TGAACCAAACCAGCCTAGCTTACAAGAAAAACAAAAAATTATAACATTATAAACTTTCATTTGAGGCACAGACAATATTAGGAAAAAAAAAGATTACAAGACAGATCAGAACATATTTAAAGAGGGAAAATACTATAAAATCTCCTGAAGAATCGTAATTGATTAAAAACAATGCAGATATGTACAAAAAGTAATTATATAAAGATGTTAAATATATTTTATTTAGTAGAATTTATATATTATTGTTCATAATCAGTTCCACTATGAAAGAAAATTGATGGGATTTCTACTTTCGTAAACCCTGACTGTTGCATTCCATAGTCGATTCAAATATTCAGCCGTAGTACTGAGCCTTGTGGTACTCCATACAAAACTTGTGCTCGACGAACAAATTGATAACCGTCAGATAAGTTCAATAATTCGAAGATTTGAAAAAATGGCAGTTCAGTTCCATTAATGTCATCATTGTTTTCGAGGCAGCACTGACGACCAGTAATCCTGGTTATGTATTGAATATGTCATCAAAATTTGAAAAAAAAGAGAAAAAAGTGTTAACTATTATATATGGGGCACAATTTAAAAAAAGAAAATAAACACAATTATTATTTTTTTTTTTTACAGACATCAGACGTTATGAAGAGGCAGCCAAAGTCACCATCTCTAAAAACGTTCATCACACCCATCTTCAGAGAGGTAAAGAATTCAAAAACATACATTTATGCAAGTGAGCCCGGACCTCCCGCTGTATCGCCAAGTCAGAACACGTGAATTATGTTCTGCATGCAGCTGAAGGAGAAGCGGCGTGTTAGCGGGAATGCTGTAAGTGCCCTGGAGGAGCTGGAAAATGCATTCAGCCTTGCGGAGGAGTCCAGCCCTGGAATCTCGGACCGTTTACTTAATAACGTCATGGAGAGAGTGTGCAGGTAAGCATATTTAATACACAGTCTAACTTATGTGTCAGTACACACAGTTTCTAATTGTATTTTGTGTCGTTGTCTGATTATGCCAGTTTTTCAGGTCATGCTGATTCTATGCTATAAGTTATTGCATGCGGTACTGAATCTTCCGCAGGAGTGAACTCTGAGACTTCCTGTGTCTCAACCCTGCAGGTTTACGCTCAACGGCAACGGCATGCCTTCAAAACGATGAGGTCCGCCTGACTGCTGGTCAGCTCCGTCCCGTGGAAAGACTATCCTGATCGCTTCATGTGCTGGTCTTCGATGCCCACCTGCACACCACCAGTCATTCCATCCCAGCTTGTATTATAAATGTTTTTACAGGTTACTTTATAGAATTTTGAAATGTCTAAATGAAAATGTAAAATATGAAATGACGAACCAGGATTGTGTGTATTCCATTAAATGACATTAAGTACTTTGAAATGTAAATGCACTAGTGTAAAAAGTGTTTAAGTTTGCATTTAAGAGATAAATAACAGGGTGAAATGTAGGAAAAGGCTTTATGGGATAGCTCAGCCCCAAAATTTTCATTCTGTCATCATTTACTCACCCTCATGTCATTCCAAAACCATAAAACTTTACCCTTATTAAAAATCCATGGAACCAAAACGTTGATGTTCCAAAACAGAAAAGAAAAGAACTGTCAAAGTAATCCTTTTCCTTTTAAATTGTTTTATAATATAAACAGATTTAACTTAGGCTTTTATTCACATAGAAATATTGATCAACTCACATACACTTGAGCTTGTTTACTATATTTGACGTGCCACATATATGTAGGTCGATCAATGATTGAGAATAAAAGCCTACATTAATTCTTATATTAGTTTGTATTATGAAATAAAGCAGGGTTGTTTTAATGTATAATTTATTAAATTTATTCTGAAAAAGCTTTTATTTTTATAATTTTAGTTTAAAATTATTTAGGGCTGTCAAACAATTGCAATTTATCTATTATTATTATTTTTCTTTTTACATAATGTGTGTACTTTGTATATGTATTATGTATATATAAATACATGCATGTATACATTTAAGACAATTCTGTTTACACAAATTATTTATATATCATCAATTATTTTAATATAAATATATATACACATGGAAATATTTTCAAAATATATACTGTTTGTGTGTGTATTTATATATACATATTTAATCATTTGACAGCACAAAAAAAAAAGTCATTTTGTTGTTTTTATTAGTTTCTTTTATAGAAAAATACATTAATAGAAACTTGCATTTTTTTGTGTAACTTAACTAAATTTTGCCTTGGCAATAAACTGAAATAATGTTTTTTTTGGGGGGGGTTTTGTGCATCGAATATTTATTTTAGCCTTAATTAAATTAAGACAAAATAAACAAAATTGTTAATTGAACTTGAATTAAACCATTCAATTAATATGAATTATGTTTTATGAACATTCATAAGTGTTAAGTTGACCCCCATAAGTGTTGAAATGGTCTATCAGTGGATTCATTAAAATATCTTCATTTTTGTTTTTAAAGTTAAAAAAATCGTACAGGGTGAGTTACTGGTAACATTTTTTTTTTTTTTTAAACGAACTAACCCTATAAATGGGACAAAAAGAAGAGAATGAAATGTTTACACAGTTCAGTTTTATTTCATATCCCTTCAATGTCATAACATGAAACCTACTACATGTGGTGTGTACAGGAGCAACGCCTCAGCAACATGCTACACAAAATAAATAGTAAAAGCTGGAGAGAAGCGATTTCACCAAAACTCAGTTTAGTGCCTCTCAGAATGAGACAGGAAATTGAGGTCTTTGAGTAAACTCCCTTTTCTCGTGCTTAGCAATTCGGGATGGAAAACAACGGTTCATCCGATCCTCTTATTGCCAGATACAGAAAACGAGGAAGAAAATGATTCCAGTCCTTGCATAAAATGTACAAAAAAAAAAAAAAAAGGGTGGAGACCATGAGCCCACACAGTGCATTAGTGAATTAAGAGGGATTCTAAACACATCGGACTAGCTGAGCTCATGTCGAGATGATAGCTGCTTACAGTATATCGCTATGAGTACACAAAGCAACACTGCTTAATGTGTGGCCGACTAACTTTGGCCAACCTTTTCAGGCTTATGCAAGACTTCTTCAGGTCTTTGGTCGGACCCTTTACAGCAAGTTGAACGGACAAAGCCAAAAGCCTTATAAATACAACCAATAATCCAAAAAGAGGCAAGAAGAAATCTCCCAAATCAGATGTCGTACAGATCTGTCTTCATAAAGTGAAGCCGATAAGTAAACATAACACTGTCACACATGCTGTGGAGCTTCATCATGCTAGTAAAACAACAAATAACTGGCCGTCTAACAAAACCAGACCGTAAAGTATACATAGTGAGATATGCCTTGCAAAAAAAAGAAAAAAAGAAAATATTGTTTATCAATAGATTGTAGGGAAAGAACTTTTACATTAATCATTAATATGCTTAAGAGTGAATGTAAAAAAAGCACATATACAATATAATAAAAGGGGAACAGGCCGTTTTAAGCCATTTATCCCATATTCAATTTTGGGATTTAATGGCTGACCAAGGCCGATCTTGCATTGCTTTGACAAACCTTGAACTTCACCAGACCATTTCCTCTTCCCTGTGTGTAGAGGGCAGAAACTGAAACACTGTGGATGACCTTCTTCCACCATAAAGGGGTTAGTTTAGACTTGATCTTATTATCTGTCAAGTATCCCAAAAATCAAAACTAGTGACATTTGTGAGTACATCATTTACAACATTACATTTAGTTTGGTTAGTGAATATGTTTTGGTCAGTCTTCACTTTAAAATAAATATCTGATTAGTTTTCAGATTGAAAGAAAATCAATGCTGGGAGCTTTAAAAAAACCAAAACAAAAATAACAAATCAGAACTGAAAAATCCCCTAAATAGTAACAGTCGCTTAATAATGACCTTCAAGACATGCTTTAACCTACGCTGGAAGAGGACAGCACATACTGTACAAGTCATTTCAGCTGCCTCGTCGTCAAAATAACATCTCTGTTCCTTCCTGTACCTACATCTCACCCTCAGCTCTTCTAAAGTGTGAAGGCGCTCGATCATCGAACTCCAGTTTCTGAGCTCCACTCTGTAAATGTGCTCTCTGACCAACCTTACGCATCGTTTCTAAACCAGCGAGACACGTTTTACAGAACTAGTCCTTCATCTCACTTTGCTGCACCAGCTGGACTTAATACAAACCTGTTTGTCAACACTCCATTCAGTAGTATTCAGTCTTCTTGTGGGACTAGATGTCTACTGAATAAACTTACCAAGAGTTACCAAGAGTTGTTAAATTACATCCTAACGACAGACTCATCTTAGCAAAGACCTTAAAACCTGAATACAGCAATAAGTGTAACCTTAGCGAGAGAAACACAAACATAACTTAATTCAGTCTAACGTGTTCCTAGAACAATTCTTTCAGTCTAATGTGGTTCTAGAAAAGCAAGACGCCCACTTTTTGTTTCATCAGCAAGAAAAGATTTAGAGAAGAGAATTACAGAGCGCTTACTTTCTGACCAACTTCTTCGAGTCTGAGGTTTCAATAAGCTGCGCAAACTCCCAGCAAGCAGAGAGCTAACAGTCCAGAGTCAAGAATCAAGTTATGATGATGATGATGATGATGATGATGATGCTTCTCAGAGCCGAGAATCAGAAGGGATAAAATGAAATATTGATGGCGTGTTTGGTCCTGGCAGACAGTGGGCCCAGCCCTCAGCTCCAGGAGATCAGTCTGACACACTCAGCTCCCACCGTTCATCTCTGCTTGGCCTTTGGGTACAAGCAGACTGATGCGTCCCGCGGCGCTCGCTGCACTTTTGATCACCTCCATCCACCTGCAGACACATCCCAGAATGTTTTAGCTTACCAAATAGTCACTTCTTCCTTTTGTTATACTTAAAAAAAAATATTAGGGTAGAGATTTGTGTATCACACGGTTCACGGGCATTTTCCAAATCATAGTGATCATCCATATCCCCTTGTTAGTAGGGACATAAGTGTGCAGAAAACATGCGTGCCATTATTTAGTCATGTGGAATAATAATAACATTCAGCACTGTTCAAACGTTTGGGGCTAATAAGAATACTTTTATTTAGAAAGCATGCGCTGGAATGATGAAAAGACATTTATAATGTTAGAAAATTGTTTATATTTCAGCTGCTTTTTTAAAGATTTATTTGTGAATAATAACATGTGGTACTTTTTAAACATTTGGGGTCAGTAAATTATTTTTTGTGAATTAAATCAATTCAGAAAGGATGCTTTGGATTAATGAAAAGGCATTTATAATGTAACAATTTTTTCAGATTTTAACTGCTTTTTTTTTAAGATTTATTTATTTTGCCTTTCTTGACTATTTTAAAAAAGAACCTTTGTTAGACAGGAAGTAAAGAGAGAGAGAGAGAGAGAGAGAGAGATCAAGCTTCACACAAGACTCCGCAGATCAGCACCAAGTGTCTTTTTTTTTATCTTCCTATTCAAATAATTCTGAAAGAAATGCATCACGGTTTCAACAAAATCATCAGAATCATACAATCATAAAAGTTTGTCTTATACACCAAATCAGCATATTCGACTGATTTCTGAAGGATCATGACAGTGAAGACTGGAGTAATTGCTGCTGAAAACGTAGCTTTGCTGTAACAGGAATACTGTATATACAATGTATATACAATTTTGTTTGTGTTAAAATAAGTTTTTCTAAATAGTACTAGCATTTCTTTTTCTTACATTAAATCATCAAATAAACGCAACCTTGGTGAGCATTAGAGAGTTTTTACGACCGCAAACTTTAAAATGCCACTGTACATTCATTTAATGAATTGCACTTTCAGAAATAAGGTATATAAGGTACCTTCACCTTAAAGGTACATATTAGTACCTAAAGTGTAACTATTTGAACCTAATAGGTACAAAATTGTTCCAGTCACAGCTTTTGTACCTTCGTTTCTGAGAGTGAATCATTTCTTCATATGAAAACATAATATAAAACAAAGAACAACCAAAAAAAGTTAGGCCTATATTTTTAAAGTTATATATTAACAACCATACCTCTCAAATGTATACTCGCTCTCTGCCCTGAAGAAGTAAACATGGGATTTGAACTGCAGCTTGAAGACGTACTCCTTATGGATGCTATCCGATTCCCCTGGAGTGCTGACTGTGTAACCTAGCAACGGCAGACTGGCCAGGGGGAAGTCATCCTGGAACAAAAACAAGAATTCATTTTAAATTCTCCATTCCTTTAGACCTCCAACAGGAAGTTTAATCTTTCAGAATGAACATCAGACACATCAAGCGGCTGTTGTTACCTGGTGTGTCTTATAGAAGAACAGGCAGAAGTTGGTGAAGACGACCCAGAGTTTCTGCCAGCCGTTGCTGTTCTTGAACTTCCTTAGGAGGTAACCAGACAGCTGGTTCTGTAATGGAGGGTAATGGGACGCTTTAAAATTCAACTGCTACAACACAGCAAGAACCCCTCATTCACAAAAGACCATTAGTGCTGCATTAGAGTTTAATGAAATATACAGCTGTACAAAACACTGGAAAAAATAAGCTGAAGAAGAGGGACCATTTTTCCACAGCAAGAAACTAGAACAGAAAAGTCTCAATTTCAGTGGCAGAGCTTAAATTCTTCCACACGCATTTCTTACGAGTGTCTAAAACGAGGGTCACAATGAATTTTCATTCAGTTTCAAAAAGACTTGTTAATTTGATGTCATAAGTGGCAAAGAAAGCTAGTGATGCAAATGTACACATCTTAAGTGTATATATATATACATAAAAATAAATAAATAAATACATAAATAAATAAATATATATATATATATATATATATACACACACTCAAGATGTGTACATTTGCATCACTAGCTCTTATTTATAAAACACTGACTAGTTTTAAATAAAACTAAAATATAATTTAAATATTCATAAAAAATATTTTAGAAAACAATCAAATTATCCTGTTTTGAAATACTTTGTTGTTTTTATTTTTTCCACAATTTTGTTGCACAACATGAAAAGAAGTTGGTTAACTCAGTTTAAAAAGATTAAATAAATAAAGTAAAGGACAAATAAAAAAAAAGTTTATATTTTTTTACAATAATTTAATTAAGAATTTTCTTTATGATATAGAGTATCATCAATTACATTTTGTAATATATAGCCCTATGTAAACCGAAAGACAGACAGACAGGTGTATATTGATTTAATGTTAATGAATTTTTAAATAAAACAAGAATGAATTTAGATAATTAAGGATGACTTTAGTTTAATGTTTTGTGAAGGTCTTCAAATCTCGAGGGTACAACTCCTCATTGGTACCTGGTTCATGCGCAGATAGTCATTGAGAGAAAGGTTCTGGTTTCGGTACCAGCACACATGAGTGATGGTGTTGGGTCTCTGGCCCTGACTGAGAAGGTACCGAGGGGGGAGCTCTGGAGACACGGCTGGAGAACTGAATACTGACAGCAGGCAGGCAAACAGAGCACAGGCACAGGAAACGATGTAAACAGGAAGGAAGACAGATAATGTGGTGCAGAGAAAGTGATGGAGACAAAAAGGACAACAAGGAGAAAAAAAAAAAAAGAGAAGAACAACAGAAGACATAAATGTGTTAGGAAGTTAACTTTCAGTCCCAAAGTGAGGACAAAAAGACTGAAAGAAATGTTAGAAGAAATACAAGAAAAAAATAATTCATTCATTCAAATTCATTCTAAAAAGGTAGTTATTGATGGACAAATAAAGAGGAAAAAATGTTACAGACATAAAAACATGGAAGGGGGAGGGTGGAGAAGCTACTGGATGTGGCGTAACTGGAAAATATGAGGGTGAAGAAAAAGGAGACAGTAACAGAAAAAGATCCAAGAGTCTTCGCCCCTCATTCACAAGCTTCGGATGCAGTCCAGACCTCAACAGCCAGCCTCGGAGATGTGTGTGTGAGTGTGTGGTTGTCTGTCATTCGAGTGTGTAAAGCTCAAACTGAGTCAATCTCACAAAACCTCTTACAGCACGAGCCAATTTTCACCCCAAAATGAATCGTTTAAACTAGTATTTTAAATGAGTTATAAAACACTTAAACTATTATTTAAAATGATTTTATACGATTTTTCTACAGTTATGATAAACTGGAAATAATAAAATTACCTAAGATACCTCATTGCGTTTCGGAGTTATAGTCCAAATAACATTTGGCTAACGTTAGCATACATGCTAAGTGGCCTACTGTTTCGCACCAAAAATCAATGTCCACAGATTATTTTTGCAGTGGTTTGGTTCATGCTCAAACCCCTAAAAATATAATTGCAAATTATATTTTTTCATTATAGTATTGACAATTCAGGGTAAAAATAATAATAATAAATGTAAATACAAAATTTATGACAAAAAGAAACTAAAACATGAAAAGAAAGAAATAGTAGTCTTTTTTTTTTTTTTTTTTTTAATAAAAAATATGCCCCACACATTTCTTTGGGAAACACGCAAACACATGCTATAGTCAACGTTCCTTTCATTTGTACACTATACTGTAGCTATAGTCAAGACTTCCCTCCATAAAGACTGTAAATGATTGTATGTGTGTGCACGCATAAGTGTGTAAATGCTACCTCCACGGCTAGGCTGTGGTCAGACATAGAGACGCTGGTGTTGCGGTGCCAGCACACATGCATGGTGGTGTTGGCCCTGTGGTGGCTCTGCTTGTCCAGAGAGCAGCGGGAAGAGTTCATGTCATCCTCTGACTCCTGCTCCAGAGACACCTCATCTGACGATCCTTACGATTGTGTGGAGGGAGAGGAAGACAGGAGGAAGAGGGGAGAGAGAGGGGGAGCAATTGGAAAGGATGGGGTTTACATCTACTTCAGGATCAGTGATAAGGAGGCTAAGGGACCAAAACACATAACTTCCTGCACAGTGGATGAATGCATTGTAAGCAGGCTAGAGGTACTTACTGTTGGAGCGATCACACAGGCTTGGGTCCAGCTGAACATCAGATTTTTCCTGACATTTCTTTGACAGGTCAATAGCCATGTTCAGATCTTCAATCCATTTGTTCATCTCTACTTTGGAGCTGTGGAGGAGAAAGAGTCTCTTACTGAAAGATGGCGAACAGCAAAAATAAATATTGAAGGAATAATTCACCCAAAAATGAAAACTCTGAGATCATTTATTCACCCTCAAGTCCTTTATTTTTTCTCCTGTTGAACATATAAGATATTTTGAAGATTGTGGGTAACAGTTAATAGTGACTTGATTTCCATGGTGTGGAAAAAAATATTATGCATGTCAATGAGGACCAGAAACTGTTAGGATACTCACATTCTTCAAAATGTATTTAGTGTTCAACAGAAGTAGAAACAACTGGGTGAGTAAATTATGACAACTCTTCATTTTTAAGTGTGCTATGCCTTTAAAGTAATTTTTTTTTTTTTAAATATAGGAATAATATAATATTGATAACAGTGATGAAAACCCCCAGAAATACTGTAATATGTAATTTTCAAATATCTTTATTTTATTATATTGTCATATACGCAATTTACATATGATGCAATTAATTCTCGTGATAGCAATGCAGAATTTTTTGCAGCCATTACTCCAGTGTTCCGTGTCACATGATCCTTCAGAAATTGTTTTGATATGCTGATTTGGTGATCAAGTAATATTTCTTGCTATTATCAGTCGCTGTGCTGCTTAATATTTTTGTGGAAACTGACATGTTTTTTTTTTCCAAGATTCTTTGATGACAAAAAATAATTGATTTATTTTTAAATTGATTTCTTTTGTTGTTGTAAAAAATAAATGAATAAAATGTTTTTTTCAGTTACAATTTATCCATTTATTGGATCCTTGCTGAATAAAAAAAACCTTAAAGATTTAAAGCTTTTAAATGGCACAATATTCAATAAAAGTGTATAATATAATTGAACAGCATTTTACAAGAATCAATTTTAAATTTGATCTCATGATTTAAATAAGCTGCCATTGGTAGTATATTTACACAATTCTTAATAGTTTATTTACAAAATGTACAAAACACATCCTTGTTACACAATATACATGTATATATTATTCTAATAACAATATATTATTACATAATTACTAATCCTAACCATATAGTAAGTACATGTAGTTAATTTATATTCTTCAGCACTTAAATGTATAATTGAACTTTAACAAAGACACCTTAAGTGTAACCGACTATTCTTTATTTTCTAACATTAACAAAAAAAACAAAACAAAAAAAACTCAAAATCCTAATTTCTCAACCAAACCAAGCCAAAAATTCATCATGATTCCCATCCCTGCTTAAATACAGTGTGAAAGCACGTTTTTTTTAATACGCACTCACCTAGCTGCCACCACAATTGTTCTCTGAGCAGAATATATGGTGAAACAGTGAGGAACAGACCACTCATTCTCACTCTCCTCCACCTGCAAAACATTTACAATGTGACTGATCCCATCCCAAAGTGTCAATAATCTACTTGTTAACATCCTAACTAACAATCAATCAATCCTCATTTCTATTGATGCTTGGGATGGACGGCAGAAGGAGCTGTGAGGGAAATGCAGAGATTTTAGGCAGACTATCGAGGAGTTGTTTGGGAGTGGAGGATTCTGGGATTTTCCTCATACTCACCGGAGCGTCCAGAACAATGAGCTGCAGGCAGGAGCGAAGCACAGACAAGTCCGTTGGAATAGTACGTACAATAAAAGTGTTTCTCATTTGGTAATATAGACTACCGGTTTGTTTTTGAAAGAAACCTCCGAACACAAACACAGTAAATAACATTTGGAAATATAATTAAAAAATTAACAGAAAAACATCCCAGACTACACCTCTCCTTTGCATCTTTGAACACGCATCTTCTTTGAATTCTGGGACAGCTTGTACATTAAAATTTTAGCTAACGGCAGATACTACAAATAAGGCCTGAAAGATCACTGCTTTAAGAAAACAAAGCTGAGACACAGTGCAGACGTTTCAAGGAAAATGCCAGTGTAAACGCCATTTATCACCGCCTGCCTGCGTATTTTCATCTGAGAGTTCCCCAGGAAGACACATTCATTTTGACTTCACTTAAAAACTGCATGCTGCTGAGAAAGCCCTGTTTAAAGATGGACAAATCTTCTCAGCATTGCACTTGTGCAGACTGTTTGGACAGAGTCATTTATTAAAAGGCCTTTTAAGGCAAACTGGTTGACATGAGAGATGAGGCATTTATTTAAAGATTCGAAATAGTAAAATTAAGCTGAAGTGCGCACAATTCTGTTGCAGGGTAAAAACATCTGACTTTCATCAGTCAAGCAATTATGATCATTTAGCTTTTTATAACATGCATATTATGTTGAGAAAAAATTCTGAACAAATATGATGAGTGAATGATTAAAAAACTCAAATGTTAAAAACAAACAATTAACTGTAAAAGAATGACCAAAAGAATCAGTGAACAAATCATTTTCCTGAATAGAATCAGAAGATTCTAGTCACAGGGATTATACAAAACCGAAGCAGTGAACACACTGTGTCCGAAAATGCCTGATACTTTACTGTCCTGAGACTTTACTTTACTGAGAAGAGCTGTGCAAGACACGTAAGCGGCGCAACTTTTGGGTCGCCCAAAAAGCATAAAAAATGCAATTCAACAGACTGCATTCATACTACGCACACTATATATAACAATTATTTATAAGTGAAGCTCTTCATCAAATGTAGTACAAAGTCAATGTGTTTTCAGGCAAAAAGCAAGATATGCCAAGTTCTTCCGTGGAGTTAATTTCGATTTGGAGCTGAGTTTTGACTCACAGAACCACCGACACAAGAATCAATTCCTTTTGGCATTGACTCCCAGTCATTAGTTGAATTGAACAAATCACAATGTCAAATCCAAACTCTAGACATTTGATTTCATGATTCGTTAATGCTTTTCTGATTCTCGTGAAGATGAGCCACTTCCAAGCATTTTGGTATACAAATCATGTGACAATGATCATCATACTGCTGTTTGAAATGTGTAACACTACATAACGCTTACTGTTTGGCATACCGCAGCGGTTTACATCATTCAGTGTGCTTTTTGCTAGCATTCCATTTCAAAAATAATTCCTGGGAATACTCACAATCATCCCATGCAGGGGAAGCTGTCCATGAACCTTGAACTGATTGCTTGCAGTCACCCCTTTGCTTGTGTACAGCAGCATGTCTGAAAACTTAAGATGGAAACGGTTTAGGTCAACACAGACAGAGTTTAAAATCAAAACTGCCAAAACAGAAAAAAAAAAAAGTTTAGACTTACAAGAAAAAACATCCTCTGCTGCAGACCCTTCTTGGTGAGCTTGTAGAGACAACCTTCCCTGATAAATTCCTGGAGGAGGAGTAGGAAAAGAAATAACTAGATAGCAGACTATCAATTGTACTTTGTCATGTTTGTCACACAACACTTCATGACTTTAATTATAAAGCAGCAAATTGTAATTCGAATTTCATTCTTTCTCTGCAACTCATTTTGTAAGATGCTCATATGTACGGCTGAATCGATGATGTCTATTGTACGGCTTCCAAACTCTAACCGCTACATTACTATCATCCTGCCAGCGGTGCACCACAAAGCTTTAGGCAGAGAAATGAGATGAAGTCTGCCATGGCAATGAGTGTTTGTATCGAGGTTAAATAACTTTTCCAGTGAAGAACATTGCTGTTACTTTGGCCATTATAACCCTCTTTTAAATAACTTTCTCGATAATCCATCTATTCTGAGTTAGGTGATCCAGTATCTCATAGATTTATTGATATAGTATTTTAAATTGTTCTCTGATATTTACTTAGAAAGTATGCGGCTTAAGGGCAAAAAAAAAAAAAAATTCAGACACTGTTTTACATGTCCATTTTCAACCCAAGGATTTGTCTTTAGAATTAAATGGTCTGTTTTTGGAAGGGTCATGATGTTGAGCTCTCCTCTGATTGGCCGTTTCACAGTGCAGCTAATTTCAATAGCTCACATAGCAGAAAAGGAAAAACAGGGAGGAAAATATATATTTCAGTAGTTTCTCTCGCAGTTATATCCTAAGGTAATTATAGTGCATATAAAACGATGGAATCAGGGCGCCGCTATTAATACACACGATTGCATTTCTGTTTCACTTTAGCAATCACTTTTGGCTCATAACTTATATCAAAAAATATTCTGGATGCCAGTTCATCCACCCACTTCGAACCAAAATAAAAATGCACAAAGTAAAATCTCACTCTTCCCGGAGCGGTAAGGTTCTCAATGCCAATCAGATCCCTCTGAAGTTCTGTCAGCTTCTGAAAGTTCTCCAATCGAATCAGACTGCTCTGCAGCTGAGTAGCAATCTCTGCAACTTCTTTCAGAGCCTCTGCAAAAATTCAGTGTGCAAGTTCATTACCAATCATGCTCAGATCCTAAAAGAAAAGTGTTAGGTGTTCCACTAAAAAAAAAGGGGGGGGGGGGGAAATGGCATTTAAGACTTAGCTGGAA
>JAUMHP010000048.1:8108559-8126753 GCA_032361065.1 Enteromius trimaculatus | reverse complement strand
GCAGGCTTGCCTTTGCAGTCATCGTAGTCTCTGTGCGGGGGGGCGTAATGCTTACACAGACGCTCCAGGATGAGTTTGTAGTGCATGAGTCTCTGGATGGGCTTCAGCAGGAAGGTGTTGAGGGGCAGGTAGCACACCTTCTGCAGCTCAAACTCTTTATACACGGTCTCCAACTTCTTCACACGCTTCGTGGCTTTCTCAAGCTCTGTTAACACCTCATCATGCTTCTGCAGATAGCCTGTGAACTCCTGAGATTATGAAGGCAACAACCCCATAACATAAATTATAAATCATCAAAACACTTGCACCAAAACTCTTACTAAAACGAAAGTCATTCTTGCTTGTAGAACTGAACTATAACCTCACCTTCAGGGCACACATGTTGTGCAGCATAACATCTCCAATTCGTTGATAATCTCCTTTAACATGAGCGTTAGAGCGCCCCTCCCTGTGAACATGAGAACAGTCTCAATGGCTGAGATATTATAGGATTCCCGTAATGAATCCTTTGAGGCAAAAATCATAAGAAATGGTTTAATAATAAAAATTTGATAAAGTGAAAATATTAATCATGCAATAGAATGCAGGTAATAGATTGTATACAACAGATTTGTCATGGTTTAGAGGCCTTAGAAATTTGTGTATTAAATATAACGCAGTAGGTCATATATGCAAACAAGCTGCAATCTGATTAAAAAAAAGAAAAGAAAGGAGAAGAACTTTGTACCAGAGAGCCAGCCTTTGGTCAATCTCTTTGAGAAAGCCTCTGTGGAACTCATAGATGGGGTCGATGTTGGAGAACAGCAGGGTCATGAGACCCTCAGGCATTGCGTTTTCTTTAATCACTGCACTGCGGAACCACTGAGGACACACACACATGCACATTAATGTGATTACACAGTTCAAAGGCAAAAGATCAGCTAAATTAAACACATCAAAAGATCATAGATCATCACAGCATACATTGTACAAACAACTGTCACACACTAAACTTGTTACACTCATGAGTCATGAGCACAAACAGCTCTGCTCACCACTGTGATGACCTCCAGATCCTTCAGGTACGTCCTCTCTGTTGTCAGAATCTCTTTAGCAATGAAGTAGGCTTTGTCGGTGGGATATCTCTGAAAAGAAAAGCATACTTAAAAACACTCTTATGTAAGCTGTATTAAATTCTCTAAACACGGCTTCATTTGGCAAGTTAATTCATCTATTTTATGTTATATAAAAGGAATATAGATTGTAAAGCATAAAAAGTTAATGCAGAACGCAGAAACAACTTTCAACTTTGAAATTAATATCTATTAAAACTTTGATAACTTGGAACCTAGAAAGGTAGAGTAGACCAGGAACCAAGAACTGAGGAGTTGACACAAACTAACATGGAATTTAAACTTCAACGCACACAGTTGAATTAATTCAAAAGGAACTTGCTGTAAATTATATGTAGACCTAGAACCAAAAATCTATCCATGAAATTCAGGTATAGTATTTTATACAGTATATATATATATATATATATATATATATACACACATACAGGTCTGGAGAAAAATAAGAGACCACTGCAATTTACTCCTAAATCAGTATCTATCTGAGTATTCTAAGCTCTCTAAGCATTTCATGCCAGTTTTTATTACATTTCTACACAAACATACTTTGTTCTGTTTATTGAGGTTCTTAATTGGTGAGCACCTGAATCCAGTTGTATTTAACATGAAATGTATAAAAAGCACTGCTGTAATCAACACTATCCTCTTGCAGTGTGACCAGCTGGATGGTAAAAAATGCTAGAAGTCTTTCAGAAGTAATTAGAAATGTAAAAATTAACACTAAACAAGCCAAAAACTGTGAAAAGAAAGGATTTAAATCCAAAAAAGGCCTCAATCCTAGTTTTATTGGCACAAGCAATCAGCGAGCATCAAGTTGCTTCTATCCTTAATATTTAAAAGACGGCAGTTTACAAAAAACGAAAAAACGTGCGTTGTTTTGTATTGGTGGTGTATTGGTGAGATGAACTGTTTTAAGAATGAAACCCAAAAGAAACAGATTTTTCTGAAGTGGTCTCTTATTTTTTTCCTGAGCTGTATATACACTACATATAGAACGCAAAACACAGACATGAACATAAAACATAATGTAGAAGTAAACCTTGTATATGCAACCTAGAATTTATGCAATAGCCTTTATGTATAGCCTTTCAGGGATATAGACCTAGAAATTTACAGTAATCTTAATTAGAACCTAGATCGCATTTTAACCCAGCTTTAATTAACTTATATTTCATATTTCAACTTATATTGTATGTTTCATATTTGCTCTGCAAACCAAGGTCCAACCATTCACAGGGTCATTGTCATAACCTACGATCTAGTAAGTTCCATCCCAGACCATGCAAGCCAAATGGTTCTTTCTAATTTAATCCAATCCAAGGATGCTCTAAGCTGGGCTTCAACTGTAAACTTTCTTGAACTCTTATTCAGGCCCGGGCAGGCTGGCATGCAATCAGTGTACCTTCCTCCTGCCCTCTTCGTCTTCCTCTAGTCTGGCAGTGCCCACCTCATTCAAGATGGGGCTCTGCAAGGGCGAAGGTGCCTGGCCTGGAAGACTGAGAGTGGACATCTGGAAAGAGGGCGACAGACACAAAGGACCCTTGATGTTGAAGGGAGAGAGCTGTGGGCTATCAGTGGCAGTGTCTACGGAATGAAGAAAACAAAGGAAAACTTCAGTCAACACTGTTTAGACCATGATAATAGTTTAGTATTAATAATATGAATTTAATTCTAAATAAATTTGATTCTCAATAAAGTTTAGATGTTTATTAAACATTTTATTTTTTATTAAAACAGAGGAAATAAAATGTATATAAGCTTATTAAAATAAAAAAATAATTTTTTTTTGCAATAATAGTAAAATGTTTAAAAAGTAAAATCACAGTACAAACCTAACAACCACCAAGAATGATCCATCAACTACACTTGCAATATTTTTCTAAATTAAAAAAAATCTTTATTTCTTAATAATAAAAAATAAAACACTTCATGCTTTAAAATCTGTTATTTCAATAAGAATGTAATTTTTTATATATATATTTAAAATACTTAAAAAATAAAAATACAAAAATTAATCAACTCTGCCACAGCAATTCTGACAGAGCAATACACACACCTGATATATAGACTATCGTTCACAAATGTGGGGTCAGTAAGATATTTAATGTTTCTATGTAATGTTAATGTAATGTTTTAGATGTTTCTTCTGCTCATCAAGCCTGCATTTATTAATTACAAATCTTTAAAAACCATTAAATAACTTACTGACCCCAAATGTATACATGGAGGAATCAGAAGTCTGTTCTCACACATTCTGGAGCTGTTGTTTACAGAGCAATAAAATGGCAATAAGACGGGGAGGAGAGAAATAATTATTATTTTTTCCTTCACATCATGCTACTTCATTGAAAAAAAAAAAAAAGATAAGAAACCTGAAAACAAATTTAAGGTAATAACACGCCTACTGTATGTAAAAGGAGATAAATACAAGAAGGTGGAAATGGTTTCTTCCTCAAAGAGAAGCAGCTCACGAGGGAATACAAGAATGTAGAGGCTGGGCATAAACAAGGAACTCCAGATAGAAAAAGGTGGCTTTACGACCCGGAAATAATTCCGGCAGAGGATTATCAGCGATACTGCTGGGCTGGTGAGCCGGCAGTGGTTTACAGTTTAACTGGAG
Organism: Enteromius trimaculatus; assembly: GCA_032361065.1. Classification (NCBI taxonomy): domain Eukaryota; kingdom Metazoa; phylum Chordata; class Actinopteri; order Cypriniformes; family Cyprinidae; genus Enteromius; species Enteromius trimaculatus. The sequence continues at coordinate 8,123,021 of JAUMHP010000048.1, read as the reverse complement.
TGTCCCAGCGGGGATGACATAGGAGAAGAGGGGAGGGAGAGAAGAGGTCCGGAGCCGGGGTTTGGCAGCCAGCCTGAACAAACACACAGGCAGAGCTCTACACTAGAACGAGGCTGTGGAATGTAGCATAAGAAGTGTATCTCTAAAACTCTAAAACAGCAGACAGACTCAGGCTAAGTTGAGTCCTATCGGTAGTTCATTAAGCTATAGATGAGAAATGCATATCGACACTGTTTAACAGAAAGTTTTTTGTTAAGAAATTAAGTGTTAATACACGAAATGCATACTGAATTATTTACAAACAGTACTGTTTTGGTCAAAAATTCTACAAAAGGACAACATTTTTCACTTTATTTCAAAGGTCTGACTTTAAGCTGCTTAACTTCTCTGTTAAGCACAGATAATGAAGACCAGTGTTTTTATTTTTTAACTAAAACTAAACTTGCAGTTAAAATAAAGCTAAATAATAAAGCAATTAAAAGTTACCTTGGCAACTGACTTTAATAAAAAAAAAATTAAACAAACAAATGATAAAGTATTAAAACTAACAATGTAAAATGTAAATCAGAATTCAATAAATATTTTTATAGCATATTAATAATACTAAAATAACACTGATAAAGACTATTTCAGTATATTTGTGTGCTGGAATGTTGATGAACCAAAAAGAAAATTAACAAATAAACATCTGATATGGGTTTATTATTAGCACTGTTTACAAATCCATCTTTTTTACTTCCTGATGGCTGGTACAGTATTTGCAACAACCTTCACTTAGGATTTTTAGAAGCTAAAACGGATAAAGTTACTTGAATTAGTAACAAAAGACCAGGGCATTACTTTACACAGAAGTGAACTTATCCTTGATTCATTGATCGTTCTCTTATTTGTAACATTTATCATATAGGATTCAAGGATTCAAAATGATGCCAGATACATAAGCTTCAACTAGATTTAGCATTCCTCCCTCTTCCTGCCCATCGACTTGTTTTTCCTCTAGTATTTTAGCTCAGCCACAAACTCAGAAGAAACGATGATAAATAGGTGGATCTAGATGTTGCTGACACTGGCACTGATCCAAGCCATTGAGAACAGCTCCTTTAATATAGAACTAATCAAAATAACACTGCAAACCACAAATCCTGAAAAACCCATTAAGGTCACATCCTCATAAAAAAAAAAAAAAAAAAGCATTCCAGTAGTTTAAGAAAACGGTATTAGATTTTAATGAACATCATATTATAGCTGCAGTAGGTATGGACACAGGTTATTACAGGGGCTAGTGTAGTTTATGTGTTTAAGTCATTTGCTGAACTGATATTATTTTTTTAAATGGTACAAAAAAAGCCTGAAATCCCACTTACCCAAAAGTGATTTTTTTTATTTTCAAAGGAGAAAATATGAAACGGACACACATAAGTACACTATTTTCACATTAGTACATTAAGGACCTTGTTTTTATATAGCTCTTAATTTCAGAATTAGATTTGGAGGGGAAGGGAGGACTATACTGAGGAAGCACGAAGCAAAGCACAAGGCACATAAAAAAAAAACTCAGGTTAAACTCTCTTTTGTGATCAGATCCCCAAAGTACTAGAAAAACCTTTTTTTTTTGTATGAAAAACATACAAAAATATTGTTTCTAATGCAGTATTGGGATTCACTGTTACTTAAATTTGTAACTTAATAGAATTCCTAATTGAAATACTTTAAACGTTTACCTAATAAAAGCCTAACAAAATAAAAATTCAGCCAAAACATATTTGTGTGTGCAATGTAGATTGTTATAAATACCATAAAAGTCATTTTAATTTGAGACACCTTCGATACCAATGAATGTTTTTTTCCCTACCATATGTTGCATCTTTTATAAGAAACTCTTAAAAAACAGCCACATAGCAAAAAAAAGAAAGAAAAAAAAAGTGCATGTAAACAAATCAGAACACATCACTAGTAAAAAAAAAAAAAAATGCTATTCATCTGCGGGCAAAAATAAATGTTGGGCTTCAATACTTACTATGGAGTGTATCTGCTATTAAAATACAGTGTATTGTGTTTTTAATTTGTATCTGAATTTGTATATGAAGTGCTAGGATGCTAGGAGTGCTAAAAATGGTTCATATCTCGATCTGTAATACAGAAAAACTTTTTAGGTACAACAGTGCGATATTAAAGAAACACTGATAGACCATACTGTGTTTATATATTAGTTCAGACTCAAGAACAGTCATGCAAGTGGCACACATTCACAATCTGAGATACTGACGTCTTGAGGTAAATAAAAATTGGTTTCTTAAAAACAAAGCTGCTTTGGTTTTCAAAAGGACTGTGAAATCTATACCTCTTTGCAGCTTTAAAAAAAGCAAATTGTTCACTATGGATAATATGAGAGAAGACGGCTAGACTAGGTTTTCATTAGTGCAGGCTTTGTGACAAAACAGTTCAAATTACAGTATTATTTAGTTAAAAAAAATAATTAATTTGTACTTCATTGGTCACTTTATAAAGTAGATCTGGCAACACTTAATAACGGTCAATACAAAGAGAAAGGCAAAGTCATTATGTCCATGGCTCCTGATGTGAAGGAAGTGCCGTTAAGTGGATGGCCAAATGGTGCCTTGCCCAGAGTTTAAGAGCAACCCAGGCCTGCCCTCGCTTGTGGGAGTAGAGAGAGGCTCCAGAAGTTTAAATCCAAGATTAAATGGGCCATGTTTCGCTTGCTCTCGAAATGACAATGAGAATGCATTCTTATGGTTAATACTAAAATGCTTGTTTTGTTTTGTTTTTTACCACAAAATAGTGTTTAGTTAAAATATAGTTTAGTTAAATGTTTAGTTACCGTTATGTTCACCGTTTTGACAGAAGACAAAGGGTGGAGAAAGCAAATGCAACACATTTTGATCATTAAATGGGAACGACAATGAAATGCAAAAGACAGAAGAGCCTGAATCACACAGTGAAGTAAAGCAGAGTAATATGGCAGGATATTAAATGGGATTTCAAGAAAGAAAGAGGAAAGGACACAAACGGCATTGCCTGCGTCTCATTTTGAGCTCACAGGACTCAATGTACTCATGGCACCCAGACAGAGTTATTCACTCCAGACCCCAGAACAGAAACCCAAGGCATTTATGCGGTCTGGATGTCATACAAAAACACAACTGCACAGAGCTGATGTTACCTATTAAGGCTCTGTGTTATAGTTCGCATCATTAGGAGTGTCGCTTATATAATGCATAAAGTGAGGCATTAACAGGCAATTAAAGATCAAGTACAACCTTGAAAAGAGATACCAAAAGGTAATAAGCACAGACAAAAGAAGTGTATTGAAAGCAAACCTGCAGTACTTGTAGAACAAACCACTGCAAGAACATAGAGGATACACCAAAGTGACAAAGAAACGAAAACACTTCAACAAATTATAACACCTGAATCATTTTGTAGAAGCTTTCTGATAAAACTGTAATAAATCAAAAGGCACAACCAAATAGCCTTGTTCCTAAACCTAAAGTAAGAAATGTTCGCTGCACTCATAGAAATGTGCCAAAACTGGACGTACTGTTAATGATAAAAATCTTTTGCTTTTTCAAACTAACTATCACTCAGGTTTCTCTAGGTCCACATGCTCCTATGTGCATACAATGTGCATGAAGTTAGAAATCAAGCTCTAGATTACATTCACTTTCTTAGCAGTGGTATTGACCGCACATTACAATACTCAACCACCTACATTCTTTGATGGATAGTATAATACGCTACTGCTCAAAATTTTGGGGTCAGTACATTTTCTTTTAAAAAAAGAAATGAATACCTTTATTTTACAAAAAGACACAATAACTACAGTAAAAGTGACAGTAAAAACAGGTATGTTACAAAAGACTTCTGTTTCTTTTAAATACTGACAAAATCGGCATCAAACGTTCCACAAAAATATCAAGTAGCACAACTGTTTCCAACACTGACAAGAAATGTTTACCGAGCACTAAATTACATTATAAATAAGATATATATTAAAATAGAAAGCATTTATTTTACTCTATAGTAATGCCACATTTGAACTGTATTTCAAAAGCATTCAAATAAATCTTACTGACCCCAATATTTTGAACTTTAGTTTCTCCATTTAGTGTTTATTTATGTGCAGGCCATGGGTTAATGGCTGCAATAGCCTAAAAGGCCTAATCATAGGATTACACTGCAAAGCAACATGCACGGATACAGTCTGAGCCTACGTTTCTAAAACAGACGAAATGCTAATTAAATCTGCATACGACTCAAATTCAAAGAATTTGAGGCCATACACGCATGCAACAACGACCATCTGTGCATGTGGCTGTCAGTGTAAATGCAGTCCATGCAGCCCAACCAGAATAGCCGAGATGCAATACATGTCTGAAAGGAAAAACACCAGGGGGCAGAGTGGAGCGGCTAACTCTAAAGCAACAAAAACAATAATAACACTGGCTCAAATTTGCTCTTAGCAGCAATGGCTGTCAGGTCCACTGCTAATTAAATCACAGTCCTGAGTAGAGTAGTTCATTACTGGAATAAGATTTGTGCAGTTATCCTGATTCAAAAGTACCTTCATACATGCATGTAAAGCTTATCTTTCTATTGTATATTTTCTCTTTATTCATTTTCAGCAAATGAGTTTTCCTCTTCAGACAATTAGCTCAGTTGAATGAATATTTACTATGAAAATCAAAGTTGAACTCACAAACTCATTTTAGGACATTTATAGCAAATATTTAGCAAGATACCAATACCTAAAAAAAAAAAAAATGTCAAAACATTAGCAAATTGTGGTAAGCTTCAAAACTTGACAAGTTAAAATTGTCAATTAAACTTACACTTTGTTTAGATTCCCATTTTATTGCTTTTAAATCATGGGTACGGTTTTATTTGATTATTTTATTTAATTTTTACTTTACTAAAAAATTGTAAATTTCAGTAAAATAATTGTTATTCACTAAGTCTGGGGGATGTTTTCTTTACCCAGGCATACTGGATATTTCATCATTTACTGGGTTTAAATCGATAAAAAAAAAATACAATACTACTTGTACCATATTACTTTTTCCTGCATGCCATGCATCCCTAATATGGACAATCTTTTTCTTTTATTTATAATTTTTTGTATTTTAATATGTAATTTGATATGCTTAAAGTGGTAAGGATATCATATCATATCATAGGTGATACAGCCATTTCATTTTCTTCTCAAAAGGTCACAGCGCAACTTTAGTTTGTAGTCATCCAGACTACTAAGATTAAATGTAAACGGATAAAAAATGATTTAACTATATAAAATCAGAAAACTGCTAATTAATCTTACTGTACTACAACAACTCATAGCACATTCATATTCAAAAACAATAAAAAAGAGAATGAATTAACACCAAAGAGAGATAGAGGAAGCACACTGGAAAGGGCACATAAGAAAAAAAGTGGTAGATTAAAGCGCTAACAGGAGGTGCCAAAAATATAAGTACTGATTTTATCAGGATAAGGTGGACAATTAAGTGCTTGCTCATATTCTGAATTAAAAACCGATAACTGCTGCTGCTTAATAGGGTGACGCTACATTTTAAGATGGGTGGGGCCTGGTGGGGGCTCCCCAATGCCTAGAGCCCTGAGATTTTGGCATTCCAGCAGGAAGCTGTCTAAATCTGCCCCACTCACTAGTGGATTGCCAAAGAAGAGGTTCTGATCTGGAGGCAGACCCCCATCCGACCCCCAGTCGGAGTCGGAATCGGAGCTGCCGTCAGCCGAGCCCTCTGTGGTTGTAGGTGGATAACTGAGTTGCTCCAGCTGCTCCACCAGATCGTTGAACTGCATGGCCGAACTGTCTTCTGAACGCACCGAATACGCAGGGAAGTTCACCATCGAGCTGGCCTCAGATAGGTTCTCAGAACCAGGCAGACGCAGGGAGGATGAGGAGTCGGGACCTCCGAAACCCAGCGAGAGCGAGTCGCCGACAGAACCTAGCGGAAGGATATCCAGCGAGCTACACTCAGACCGATTGTTGACTAGAGAACTGGTTTCAGATCGGCCGAAAGCGCTTTCAGGGAACATGTTAGCATTACCGTTGAGGTCCTCGAGGTCGAGAGCGTATGCAGCGGGCTGAACCGGGACTCGATCGCCAAATTCGAACCTCTCGGGATTCTCTTCGTCAAACCCGTAACAGTAGGCCTCCGCGCCGCCAGCGTAAAATGAAATTTCAGCCGGGTCGTCATCTATATACTCTTCGCTAACATGCAGCTGTGTACAGGACATCGGGATCTGGTACGATATTTGTCGAACGCGCATTAACTCTGCCTCAAACGCTTCGGGTGTGAGGAAGCCCGTTTTGGCCGCACTGCTTACGCCACTCACCCCTACTCGCTCGCTATCCTCATTGCCATTTTGGGAGGGCCGTACACTAGGGGAACTACTCTCTACACACACAAATGAGGGGCCGCAGTCTCCTGCTGCCTGGATATGAGTGGCACCTGGGAAGGCGTAGGAGGATTGGGAGTTGGTCTTGATGGAGTCCTGCTGCATTGGGCTGGGGGCTCTGATGGACTGCTGCGTCTGCTGGAGATGTATGAGCTGGTTCGGGGTCTCCATCCGTATGGGAGAGCTGGGGGCATGCAGGGAGTGGAAGGAGGCGGTGACAGAGGAAGGAGGTACTGGAGACCTTAGACTGTCGTTAAAACACAGATTCTGAAACGGACGGGTAAGGAAAAGAGAGTGACGGATAAAAAAAAAAGACAGTCAGTTGTGATTGTTCTTCATGTTGGTATTGGCTCTGTCCTTGATTTAAGATTTTACTGACCTGTTTTGGCACATCAGAAGCCAAGGAACGTGTCGACATGCGAATCTTACTGTTCCTCCTGTAAAAACAGCTTAGTCAGTGCAAAAAACATACAAGCACCACAACAAAGGGGCAGTATAAAACTGCTTTCAGGTGATATTTACCTCTGGTAAGGAGTTCTTCTCAACCCGCTCTCCCTCACATACTCAACAAGCTGCTTCTGCGTCCTCCCACTGTCACATACACACAATGCTATTTAACAAAGCAAGTAAAAGCTACATTTTGTAGTCACAATATTTTGCAATATATACTACCATTTAAGAGTTTAGGGTTGGTCAGATGTTTAAATGTTTTTAAAAAAAGAAACCTCATATGCACATTAAGTCTGAATTTATTTGATCAAAATTATGGTAAAAATGCGAAATATTATTAAAATTTAAAATAACTTCTATTTGAATATAATACTCATTTTAAAGATGAGTTAGTCCTATGAAAAAAAGCTGAATCTTTAAGAACATTTACTATTATTATTATTATTATTATTATTATTATTATTATTATTATTATCAGTGTTGAAAACCGTTGTGCTCCTCATACAGGATATTTGTGGAAACTGGATAAATCTTTCCAGGATTCCTTGATTTATAGAAAGTGTAAAGAAATTGTAACAGAAATCTATGGTAACATTATGATTTTTTTTTTATTATGATGTCACTTTTTATCAGTTTAATGTGTGTCATCAGTTCTATCAGTTTTCTCCGACTCATTTAACTAGCAAGTCTGCTATACTGGTCTAGAAAGACAAGGACAGTTACTAAGAATACTAAGAATCAGCACTATGAAGCAGATCAGGAAACCCTACCATAACTACACCAGGGGGAGAAAATAATTGAACATTTCTTCTGGACAATCATCGCCTACATCAATATAATCACACATGTGCACCTGTATCTGAAGGAGGATCCTCTGCTGAAGAAGACGGCTTTGGTTTTGGGCTGAGGCTGATCTAACAGACGGAAAAACGAGTGATGCTCCACACAGTTCTTCCAAAAGATCTTACACTGATCTCGACTGCCCATTAGAAATTCCAGCGTATCCTGATGAGGACCCTGTGAAACAAAAGATTGAAAAAAACTGAACTTCAGAACTTCAATCTCAGATGAAAGGCAACAAGAGAAAGCATATGGTTTTGATTCTTAGCACTTCATGTAATTGATCCCGACAGAATAACAAACGTCACTCTGAATACATTTAAAAGGTTTTCACGGGGTTAGAGATGGATGGCCCCATCCAACCACGCTCCTGAGCATATACATTTTCTACACTTGAATCTGTGTGTTTCAGGAGTGACTGATTTCACAGCATTGTATTTCTCCCAATTTTGTTGGAGGCATGTATTAACAGTCTTCGTTGTCATATTAGACTACTTTCTATCCTCTTTAAATTGAGGCAGTGTGTCTATATGTTTGTAAATGCACACATAATAATATTATATAATGTATAAAGTATATGTGGATGTAAATGTGATACATACATGAACTTCTGGGTGCAATTTAATTAAAAATCGCTTCCTCTTAAAGCTCAGCTTTCGAATTTTAGACCAGTTGAAGGTGTTGATTTTGGTGTGGCCCTGGAGAAAAAAAAAAAAAAAAAAAAAAAAAAAAAAAAAAAAAACATACATACATATATATCAGCTGGATTTTATACGAATGTCACCCGAAAATGTATTATATTCAACAAAACAATAAAGTTGTGCTTGTACCTGAAAGACCTGCAGGCCCATGTGTGCGACAGCCAGGTTGATCTTGGTGCCTTCTCGGTCAGCGGCGGGATGAAAGCGAACCCCATACATCTCCAGTTTACGAGCGATCTCCAGAACCTGGAAATCTGATTCTGCTGGGGTCTGCCCACTACAGGCGAGGAAGCAAAGACAAATAATGACATCTTTTGTAAACAAATTAAACATACTACCACAGTAAAAGGAATCCAAAAGGAAAATGTTATTCTAGGCTACAAAACATGCTTTTTATAGTGGAGGTTTGCAACTTTTACATAACTCCACAATTTAAAAGACAAACATCTTCTGTACTTACTTTAAAGTAGTGTCATTAAAACATGTTTGCCATGCATTTATTCATTCTCCAAACCATTGTATTGTATTGTATTTTGTTTATAATATATCAAAGGGCTGGGGTCAATAAGATTTTGTTAATTCTATTTAATAAGTAAAATAAACATATAAATAAATCAGTCACATCTCATGGATCCCTGCAGAATAAAAGTATGATTTTTATTTATTTATTTATTGAAAAGGTAGTGCATAAACAGTACCTCACTACCGTATGTATTCTATTCAGTTTAGTTTAAGCTTTCCCAATACATGGTCTATTTTTTAAATCAGCTTTGCAGAAAAATACTTGTTTATACAAACATATATACACATACAACTCTTTATATGGGATATAAGTTCTAATAATTTCAAGTAGTTTCTATGTAAAGTGTGGGGGCTGGGCAAACATAATATTGAGCAGTGTTCTGGCTAATCGTGGGCACTGGGCAAATGCTAGAGCAGTGCCAGATCATCAGTGCACTCTAATTTTGCTCATCCTTTAAGCTGTGCAATCTGCTTAAGCCCCTCCCCTTCCCTTGTGGCCGTATGGCTAATAAAGAGCCTTGAGCCACTGGATTACAATCACAGCCTCACAGCGCCACTGACACGGCTGACCTGCAATACTTCTCTCACATCCAAAGCCTCAGATTAAATGCACCGGAACTGCACCATTACAAAGAGTCAATAAAGATTTATAAGATTTAACAAAAATTGACAATCGTAAAGCATTATTTTTAACAGTGTGTGACTCTCTGACATTCTTACTCCTAAATATGGCAGAGTTAACAGTCTTATTAACAGTTAGACTTTTAAGCTTGAAAAAAAAAAAAAAATCTAAAACTCATAACACTTCTAAGTATCACTCATGTCTGTGCCATTAACGGTGCAGAACAAGTTATGTCTAACATTTAATGGAATAGAATGAGCATCAAATGCATCCCTAAAGATGAAGAATCTGCTTTAAAAAAGAATATGTGTACTTTACATCATTACTTATTTACTTCGAAGATGATTCATTCCGAGCGTGAAGAAAGATAATCTGTCCCATATTATCATATGTCTAATAGAGTCTGCAAGCTCTTAAAACAACAGCTTTCCAAAGTTCAAGCAGAAAGAGAAACTGCAGTCCACCTTTAACTGCCTCTAAATCCCATAAACCGCCACACACAACAATCACTTACACACTATCAGATCTCTTCTCACCAAATAAACTGAGCACCAAATGGAAACAGACTGTCATTCAAGATTACCAGGGGAGTCTGTATTTAAAGTTCAGTTAGATGTTCAGCATGGAAAAAAAGGCCTCTAATATCACGCAAATGCTTTCAACTAAACTGGACATGAAAAGGATAAACCTACTTTTGTGCCATAAATTCCCTATACTGATTCCCGGTGGTCAGCACAGTGAAATTTACAAATGCAAAGCTTGACAGGACAGAGATAAATTAAAGAGAACAATGCACAAGCCGAGACCATCAGGCCAAAACAATAAATGCCTTACATGTGTCTGCGGTGGAGCTCCATGATCTTTTCGTGCACACGTTCCTGATATGGCAGCAGTTTACTCATCTTCAGAAACTCTCTGTCTGCTATGTCATCGTAGTCACCGATCTCAGCTGTGTGGGGGAAAGAGAAAGGTAAAGGGTCAAAGACAAAAAAAAGATGAACACAACACAAGTTCTTAGAAACATACTGTTTATTCTGGTTTTATATAATATATTTGAGCATTTTAAATTGTTAAGGTTTATATAACTGTAATATTACATTTTTCAATTTCAAACAATGCCTAAGCTAGCATAAGAAACTTCCTTCAAAAACACAAAGTAGCACAAATATGTTATTCTGGGGGTTACTTCACTACCTTAAAAAACCCATAACAAATGTCAAATTATCTGATATTTCAAGAGACCTACAAGATTTTTGGTTAAAAATGATCCAAAATCAGTACTTCAGCAAATACATACAATGCTGATGTTGTTAACATTAACTATATGAGAATAAAAACAACAATAATAATTTGCATATATTGATGTGACATGAGCTTACTGATCGTTACCCTTAAATAACCACTGGTAGAGCAATTGTAATGCTGGGTCAGAACAAACATGGCAGACTTGTTACTTCTTCATATGGCAATACCAGGTGAAAAAATTCTTTGGGTCATATACTCCAAGACATAGGTTAGAATCTGTGATTCCACACTGGTGCAGTGACTGATAGCCACACATACTCCTCCAAACATTAGATTCATCCACACCAGACCCGTGCCGGTGCACAACCCATGTGTAATAAAGATAATTGTGCAAATAACAGCAATTGCAGGATTTCAAACAGAGATTTCGACAGAGTTATGGACTGCATATTGAAGCCAATCTGCAAAAACAACAGGTTGTGGAATGCACCACTCTATCACATACTGTAATAGTTTGGCTAAACCTCCTCCGCAGATGATGATAAATGTCTGATTCTACATCACTGTCTGTTTAGCCTCACCCACAGATTCACACATTTAGTGTAAATAATGACAGAGGCAAATGCAGGTCTACGCCGAAACTAAACCATAAAAATGTCTACAAGAACCTATGCATTGCCAATCTGGGGAAAACCACAATCTTCCTTCTGATCACAACGTTAAGAAAGAGTGGATGAACTTCTTTTTTTAATCAAGTTTCAGGCCTTATCAGTTAGAACTAGGTCCTTTGCTTATTTTACCACAGATTCGTTTACAAAGAAAAGCCCACTTCAATGCGAGAGTTTCAGAAAGATGAAAACTAAAGACAATGGTGTGTCTTTATATTCTATCTGACAGTAATGACGCAATATATAACTGTGAGTAACTGTTTTCTGACAAGCAACGCAATATCGTGTTCAGTTTCGTGGGCGATTCATTTGCGATACCGAACCCGATATTGCATAGCTTGTCAGTGATCTACGACTTTTGCACTGCGTGGTACGACTCAGCACGGCACGGCTCAGTTCGGCTCGGTTTGCGCTTCCACTGCAGTTTAGTACCGCTTTAAAGTGGGTGGGATTATTCACGTGTCGTTATAGTTGCGCCACCTCTACTGACACCTTTTGCCACAAACAAACACACAACAATGGAGCATATCGATGGAATGGTGTTCTTCATTCTCGGCATGTGGATGTTTTTAACAGCAAGACGTCTGTACTTCCTCAATAGACCACGAAACGTTTTTGGTTAATACAAAAAGGTGCGTTTCTTCAAACAAAAAAAGTTGCGTCTGATCCTTCACTGGCTGTGCTGATTTAAATCTAGCCGGTCTGTTGTGTCTCGTGTTGCAAGTTCAGTGATGCAGTAATGACGATTTTCTCTGGCCAATCAGTGACCAGCAGAGTTTTTGGTAACAGTTCGGCTCGCTTGAACCTTGGCTGAGGTGGTTCTAAAAAAAGGACCAGGTACTGTCCCAGTGGAAAACACCCCAAAAGTGAGCTGTACTGAACCGTGCCGTGCCGCACTATGCAGTGGAAAAGCGCCATGTGTGTATTAACTGCTGCTCCATTTGAAAACAGCTGATGGAGATGTACCACCAATCAAAGAACCAGCTTTACTGTCGAGATGTGCATAAATATATCGTGCAATATAGTGCCCAGCCCTACTGCTTTCTTTACATTGTCACTATTGCTTTGTCTGTAATTTCAGATTGCTTTAACCTAAATCACAACAGCATCCATCTGTGAAGGATGTAGGCTGTCAGACATACACAAATGTTAGCTGACTGACATTATACATACATTGCACCAAATGAGAGGCCAACAGGGCAGCAGTGTTTTCCGTACAGTTCAGTCGGCCCTCTATTAGATCCCTCTTGATTTGCAGTGAAAACAAGTACCTGGAGAAAAAGTCACAGTTACAAGCATCATTCAGCTTGCCAGTATATAAAACATGGATGATGTTTGTGAATGTCCTACCTAGTAAACTCCTCCTGAAGCTGACCAGGATCCGGGGGAAAGAACTTCACTGACAGCCGAAAGAGTGTGTTCATCGGCCCTGTGAATAGTACATATAAACACACAAGTTTTAAAGATCCAAAGATCCTATGATCTCTAAACAAAACATTAAGTGTACTTACGTCTCACTTGTTTCACTATGAGCTTGGTGGGCTCCAGCCAAACCTGTTGAAACAAAACAGTACAGAGTAATAAGACTGGCATTTCAGCTTTTAACCACCTTATAAAGTCTGAGCAATAAATAATACAAATAATCTCTCACTCTTTCAAACTACATCTGTTTCTGGTTTTTTAAGAAAGCACTAAAATTCAAGAACATCTCGGTCACAGAGGCCACAGATGAGATCTTGAGATGCTTGCTGACCACACCAAAAACATATTTCAGGAATTTTTGGAAAGCTATTATCAGCTGTTATTCAACTGCTCCAGGGTATGCACATTCTTAATTCAGACCTCTGTGCTTGCCTGTTTTGGGGTCTTGCATTGATGTGATGATCTGTTTTAATTGTATGTGTCTGCAGAGTTTGTAGACGCCCTGCTCCTCCAACCACATCTGGAGCTGATTGTGGCAAGAGTGTACCTTTTCTCACTCCACCTCCAGCTCCTTCTACTCCGCTGACCTCTCATCTTTTACAGAATCATCACAACAACCCCAAACACACACATTCCACACCTGATTCAACTCCTTCCAAAAAAGCAGCCTTGGCACACTCAAAAACAGATGGCCAACAGACTGTCTCCAGTATCTCAAAATTACTTATGAAAGTTTTTTTTTTCCACAGATAAAGAAATCAAGATGAAAAAACAATGAATTATGGCAATAATTAAACTTCTATGCTAGTGGATTTATACAGCACAACAGCAGTTTGTCAGAAGCCTCTTTAACATTTATAACATTTTTCAGTTCATTTCTCAATAGCGAACAAACAAAAAACCTTAAAAAGGTCCAACTTCATATGAAGTGCCCCTAATACTCAAGTACTTGCATAGTAACTAGATGTGAATCTAGTACGTAACCACAGTGTAAGTCCACACCGGTACATAGTATCTACAGCTGTAATATTTCTGTAACTACACACATGTAACACCCCTCAGAATGGTGTGCAAGTACAAATGTGTAACAGGACATTGGTAACAACAAGTAGTCATGTAACAGGAATTACACAGCTACATTTTGTAACGGCAGTATGTGAGAGTAACTGGAACAGGGGGTGATCGGGGGTGTAGTTGGGTAGGTTTAGGGATATATAAACTGGGTGGAGTTGGTTCAACTCTGTATTACCAGTGTATATACAGTACATGGTAGGACTGTGCAATTAAAAAAAATAAATAAATAATAAAAAAATTAAGCAAAGTGCAATTCAAGTACATGCAATTTCTAAAATTGCATAAGGCTGCAATTTTATCTATTAATTTATTTAGATTTTTATTCAGAATTTTTTATTCAGAAACGGCACAAAGACGCAATTACCTATCATATGTGCATAGATATGATGTATGCGCATATTGACAGTAAATGTTATTTCATTCATTGTGAAATGTTTTGTTATGCACTTCTTATGCACTGAATACATTTAGAATGCATGT
>JAUMHP010000048.1:8075158-8086425 GCA_032361065.1 Enteromius trimaculatus | reverse complement strand
TGTTATTTTAAATACCCCCCCCCCCCCCCCCCCCTTTATTTTGTCATCAACTTTTAATAGACTTCATATTTACCTACTCCAAATTTTTGTATGGTATATTGTATTTCAATCCTAAATTGGCAATTATTGACAATCTATTTATCCATAAATACTATTTAAAAAATAGGATTTAGCAATGAATTTGTATGTCAGTACACTGTAAAAAGGGCTGTGAATTTAACTGTAAAACCCGTGAAATGGTTAATGGTAAATTCCAGTAAAATTTACAGGGAAACACCGTAAACTGACATTCCCAGAATTCCCTGCATTGCGTTTAAAATTTTGTTTAAATTTGATGTTTTTTCTTTGAAATAACTATGTTTCTTAGTTTTTTGTATCAGTCATGTTTATTAGGGTTGTATGTTACATGTACTGTTGTTGAATAAACATTTATTGCCCATTTTAGTTTAATAATTCTAAGTTTAGTGTTTGTATGAATGACGCTGAGCACCTTCTATATGTTTTACTATTCAAAAGCTACTTGTGATGAGCTTCAGTTCATCATGTGACTTTTCATAACCACCTGCATTTGGTAGTTATCAGTGTATTTCAAAGGTACAAAATAGATTTCATTATTTCAAACTCTGTTTTAATCACTATCACTATTTTCTTATTAGAAATTGCGGTATTTAACTGTAAAATTAAAATAAAACCGTAAAACTATTGACAAAACAAAAATTATGATATCATATTTTTCATAGTTTTATACTAGCAACCACAGCTGCCGTTTTTTTACCGTAAATTTTACGGAATTCTTTTTACAGTGCACAATTTTTTGCCATAAAAGAAATAACGGTTTTACTGTTATTTAATGTTAGAATCTCGGCAACCCCAGCTGCTGGTATATTACCGTAAAAATATATATATTTTTTTACAGTGTACCATATCAGTTATTGGCCAAGTTTCTTTCTTTATTGGTATGGGTCAATATTGGATATTTATCATGCACAATCATATCCCCTATATTTAAAGATTTAGATGACCTTTTGTGTCATGTAAAGGCTCATTAAAAACACTCTTTAGAAACATTCATCTTTAGCAAATCTCAAAATAAATATCCATATTCCTACTGTAGAATAATGTTGGGTGATGATTAAATAAATTTGCTGCGTTCAAAATTATTTTAATAATTGATTTGGATAAAACAGCTAAATTTTGTCCATTTGTTTATTTCTGGCCATAACATAATTATCAAAATTCAGACACATTTTAAAATCAGTGCAACCAGTCGAATCTGTCACTTTAGATAACAGAGACATTCGGATTTGTGAAGTGTTAGGAGCCTAGAATGAAGACACCCATAAGATAGAAGATACAATCTTTCTTCCTAGAAAGTAAACATGCAAACCAGCTCATTTGATAAACTAACTGATTTGGCTCTCCTACCCCTTTCTGGTGGCCACTAGCAGCAGATCATTAAAGAGGAACAGAAGTACAGGACACAGTTTTTTCTGGCCAAACATGTTTTCCTTCGAAGAGATTTGCACCAGATCTCCCTGCTTCACAAGCCAGCGGGAGGAAGACACAAGAGGCAGGGCCTGAGACAGATAGAAAGTCCCAAAAACAGACAGACATTGTTGAAAAGAGTAAATTGCGCATTTCAAAATGTATATGTAATAAAGTTTCCCAGCAACCACCTGCAACTATGTACCTTGCATGCAAACTCAATCTTGTTAGCAATCTGCACTATTTCTTCCATCTGTTTCATTCTGCCCACCTGCCAATTGCAAGCTTCTAGAAGCTGTAGATGAAGACAGCACAAAGCGTACAACATAATGCTGCAAACTGATTTTTATACAATAGCAGTCATTCAGAAAATGCTTAGCTGCCAGCTTGGCATTCATACCCTGCAGATCCCCGTCAGAGCTCTCAATGCTGAAGCCTCACAGTCTGACCCTGAAAGGGCCTTCTTCTGGATATTCTGCATTGCATCGAAATGTTTGACATGTTCAGTGAAGTTACGTTTTAAAAACAATGAAACGTTCTCATGCAATACGCTAGTGCTTCTCATCACTCACCTCCATAAGGATTTTAAGTCGTGTGATTCTCTGAAATGGCAGTGAAAGGAAAGATTTGAGCGGTAGGCGATTGCATCGAGGGTCTTCCTGTAGTTTATGCAAGATCTCCACAATCTGAGGACTCTCTTTTCTGACCACAGGACAACATATAATATAAATATATTACATTTTAGACATTTTATTCATAACCTTTGTTTCTAATCTCTGTACAATCTCAGAAATAAAGGTACAAAACCTTTACCTTATAGTGACAACTTTTGTACATTGTAGAATTGTGTGTAGAATACAGTTTGCATTCCTAATATACATGATGAATAAACATCAAGAACTGTTCTTTTACCCAAGGTTGTGTAATGTCTGCTCCTGATATGGCATATTACGGATGTAATTTATATATGCATCAAAGGGTCCAAGAGCGTATTGGTGCACAACGTCACAGATTATGTCGCAGAACACACCTGAGGCCAACTCCAACAGCATCGCATCCATGAAGCTAAAAAAAAGAGTTTGCATGAAATACAGGTAAGTATTTGGACATTTAAGTCACAATTAAAAAGGCCATAATTTAATATCATTATACAACATATAGCTTAAATGCAAAAAAAAAGAGCTTATGAACCACTTTTACAATTATTGTTGATAAATATCCGTAAATGTATGAAGTCACTTCACTTTAAGTTCAAACTGATATATGACAACATTTCAACAAAGAAATTAACCAGAAAGGGTAAAGGGTACAAATAGTAATAATGTAAATTATTATTACAATTTAAAATAACCTTTTCATTTTATTCCTGTGATGGCAAAGTTGAATTTTCAGCTGCCATTACACCAAATATGTGACCCTGGACCACAAAACCAGTCTTAAGTCGCTGGGGTGTATTTGTAGCAATAGCCAACAATACATTGTATGGGTCAAAATTTTTCGATTTTTCCTTTTTGCCAAAAATCCTTAGGATAGTAAGTAAAGATCATGTTTCATGAAGGTATTTAGTCAATTTCTTACCGAAAATATATTAAAACGTAATTTTTGATTAGTAATGTGCATCGATAAGATCTTCATTTGGACAACTTTAAAGGCGATTTTCTCAGCATTTAGATTTTCCTGTACCCTCAGATTCCAGATCTCGGTCAAATATTGCCCTATCCATCCAAATCATACATCAATGAGAAGCTTATTTATTCAGCTTTCAGATCATGTATAAATATTAATTTCGGAAAATGAACACTTTCGACTGGTTTTGCTGTCCAGGGTCACATATGTTGATTTGCATTGAGCTCAAGAAATCTTTCCTATTATTTTCAACATCAACAACTATTGTGCTATTTAATATGTTTGTGGAAATGATGCTACATTTTAAGGATTGCTTTTTGAAGCATTTCTTTGAAATATACGTTTGCCCTCTATGTTGATCAGATTTATCACCTGACCCTTACCATAAAACCTTGAAACTTTGTTTAAAGTATATGAAGTAATATCATTATACACAGGCCAACCATATAATATTTTGAATATGACAATGAACACAGGAAGGAATCAGATCTAAACGTTTCCCCTCTTGCTAAACAGACTTCTGTCCAGTTCATACCTTTGACTGATCTCTTTGATCTTAGCAATGCTAGAAAACAATGACTTTCTGTCTCTTGGTGCCAAAGCGTCTTTCAGCACTGAAGATTCCTGAAAATGTTCCACAGCCACCGTCAAACTCTGAAGATAGGACTGCTCAGATGTGACAACCTCATACAGATGCTGGCAAAAGATTGAAGGGATGTAAATAATGGTGAAAGGCATAGAATGTTGGGAGAAAGAGTGGAGAACAGAGAATATAGAGCAGATGTAATATGTTTATGTAATATGTTAATGTTTATACACTTTAGGTTACCTCTTGAAGCTTTAGCTGTTCCTTACTGAGCCGCCATAGAATTCCACTTTCTCTTACAATGTTTCGGTTTTGCCACAAGCTCTCCACCAACTTTGTCTTAGTATCAGCACACATGCAGTCTCTCTTAGAAGGGTTTTTGATCAGTTTGTCCACCAAACCAGGAAGAGGCAGCATCGTTAGAGAACTTTGAGAAGTTTCAAGTAAGTTCTTAAAGTGATTCTCCCCATCGGTTTCTTGGTATTTTATCACAGAATGAAAATCTTCTGGACTTTCTCCATTGGAAGCACCTAAGATGCATACATTTTCATGTAGTCGTTCTAAATCAGTTAGCTTTTTGGTGTGCAATAAGCACATTTCTAACTGAGAGTTACTCAACATTTTGGGAGAGTGATCTCCTTTAGCCTTAAATACATTTGACTGCTGGGTACTGTTTCTCTCTTTTCCTGAGAATTTTTTGTGGAGCTCAGAAACCAAACCTTCCCTGACAATGTTGCTGATCAATTCAACTTCATTGTGTTCAGTTTTGGTTTTATCGTGGACCCTGAAAGCAGGAAATGGTTTTGACAGCGATACATGTGGATGTGGTTTGCCATTGGGACAAACCTCAGAACCTGGAGAGAACAAAAGAATCATTGCAAGATATGATTTAACGAAGAAATGTGATAACGATGGAGAATTTAGAGTACCTGATTCTGCACGGGGCAGCACTGGTGTGCTGGAGGATTCAGACTGGACTGGTGTTGTGTCTACATTCATATAAACTCCCTCATCAATATCATTAGGTGCTTTGCCAAATAGAAAACACAAGATTCTCCATTCAGACTGCTGAGGCATTGGTTCTCATGCAATAAGAAACTTGAGAGTGCCTTATACACATATACTGTCTAATGTTTGAAGTCCTAGTGATTTAAATTTAACAATAATTAAAAATAATAAGCTGTTCTGCCAACTCTTACATTTATGCAGTTACTAGACACACTTCTCCAAAATGTTTTTAGGTTGTACAAAGTGCCCTGGGGTGTTAGACTCAAAGCAAGAAGGGTCAAAATGTATTTTTGGCTTGAGACATGCCTGTAAGTCACAAAACAAAGAGAAATCAATTCAGATCATTATGGCAAATGAACACTCACCCATCATGGAGATCATTTGCTCTGGCTCTTTGGGAAGAGGTCTGGCAGGTACAGGTATGCTCGGAGGGACTCGATTTGATTTATGTGAGGTAGTTTTTGGACGACTGCACCAGTTTTCCAAATGAGTGTCATTACTCTTTCCATCTGTGGAAACAGATTGGTGAATGTTTGCCAGTGGTTCACAGATTTACTCACATCTGCTATCATGACAGTAGGATGTTGTCTATGCAGGACTGGTTTTGGTAAGGAGTTTATGTTTATGAATTGGAATTCTGTGTGTGATGTACCTAAACAAGCTGGGTCTGATGCAGGTGTCACATAATTCATTATGAAATTATGGACAGGTTGTGATTGGTCAACTAGCAACTGTGTTTTCAGTAGACGAGGTTTTGGGATTGGTTTTATCTTTGGGAGAGCGAGCAGACTGTGAGTGGCAACTCCTTGGTGTGTTTTTTTTGCCAATTTGGAGTTCTGGGTGGCCTGGCGTTGGTGGTCCTTCTCTTGGACATCTCTCCTCAAAATAAATTCTGTCGCTCTGCACCATTTCTCGCCCTTAAGTGGAGGTTTAGGGGGAGAGTAAGTTTTAGACGCAGGAAAGTTTTGGCATGGATACAGTTCTCTGTGTCCATCTGGCCCTGGCATGGCCTTTGGGCGCCTGTAAGGAAGAGCAGATGGGAACAGAATGCTGCTTATTAATTGTCGGTGTAAATTTTGGCAGATGATTATAACATTTTTGTCATGCAAGTAATGGAAATCAAATATCTTTTGATTGTAGAAGTGACTGTGAAATTACATATAAAGATGTGATATAAGTTTACACTATTATGCAATACTTAAAGGAATATTTCACCCAAAAATTAAAATTCTGTCATCAGTTCCAAATCTGTGTGAATTTCTTTATTCTGCTGAACACAAAGGAAGATATTTTCAAGAAAGATTGTGACCAGGCTGTTTTGGTTCCCATTGACTTTCAATGTATGGAAAAAGTAAGTCATTGGGAACTAAACAGTCTTTTACCAAGTCTTCAAAAAAATCCTGTTTTGTGTTCTGCAGAGGATAGAAACTGACAGCTTTTGGAACATGAGGGTATGTTATGGGTGGACTAACCCACCGTAACAGTCCAGACAGTGTGAGATCTGATCTGATTGCACATAAAAGCTCAGACAAACTTGCCTTTATGTTTCTGTTCTCTGAAAGTGATGATGTAGCATATTGGTACAGATTGGCTTTGTATGATTGCATTTCAAAAATAAAGAGAAGTCATTTGTTTTCTGTACATTGAGGGTCATATGGATGAGAGGTAAAATATGTGTAACTAGAAATTGTTACTGAAACATACTATATGCACAGATAATATGATTTCTTTAAGTATTTAATTGCTGATGTAACCAGAAGTTCTACCTACAGTACAACCCACCACACACAGACACTCATAAGCCCACCAGTAATTTCCTTTTTGTGGGCACAGCTGGATCATGCTGTGAAAAGAGCAGCTGTCGGGATTTCCCACTTTTCCCATCTCAGGAGATCCGGTCACACATGTCTCCGCTTGCTGTCAACTCAGCTATACTGTATCATCTAAGACATTCCTTCTAAATTGAGTTGAGGAGGTAACGTATGCTTAGGCTCTTTGTTAACTAAGTCACCTTTATAATGGAATGTGGAAATTTCCCACTTTCCATAAATGACCCAATGATTGAGAAAGTAGGAAAAACTAACCATGCCCAGTAATGAAGTAATGTTTTATGGGCAGGAAAGGCAAGATGAGCGTGTAGGTTCAGCCATTGCATCAGTCAAGAACTGCATCTTTACATTATATATATATTATATATATTAAGATTTTGAGATTAAGAATTTGAAAAAACGTCTCATTACCACCTGTTTTTGGCAGTTTATTATAAAGGTATGAAACAAATTTTAGTACTTTAGTAGTTTGATGTATTTACATTACAGTAGTTAATAGTCATCTAGTAATTAGTAACTCTAAATCTTGAGACAACTGAATATAAAAAGTGTCTGACCTTAGACATTTCCCTGAGACAAAATGATTGTGAGAAAACAATGAAGTCAGTATGCCCATAGAAATCCTTGTAAAATCTCTTTTTCATCAACTTCAAGACACAACAGATAGAGGATAAGAAAGATGCATTGTGGATATGTGCACATGAGAATGAAGGGCCAGATACTACAGTGCAACAAAAACATATGTAATGCTAAGGTTTAAACATTTAAAATGGCTCCATACAAGCAAAAACCATTAGGTATATACTGTATGTATATATATTTAAACATTTTACACCCATTAATTTCACTCTAATGTTTCTCATCTCTTAAACCTCATCATTTCAATTTCATGTTTCTGTAAATACACTTGATATTGGATACTAGCCATATAGTAGATGCATCATTGCATTACAATAAGACATGAACATATATTCCCATATTATATATAAACAAATATTAAAACTAATATTAAGTAAACAAAAACTTCCTCTTACCTCAGTTTGTATTCACCGCTTTTAATTCTGAAATGTCCACCTTTTGAAGCTTTGCAAATGCAAAAAAACGATACCCACAACCAACACTAACTAACATTCACTGATTCTACCTAACAGCGGGAATGCCATGTGATTTCATCATACAACACTATCCCTTGTAACTGCTGAATTCAGTCTCAACTTCAGATGTAGAGAGAGGGGAGGGAAAAAAGAAGATCCGTCCCGACATGTAAACTCAATCAGGTAAGAAGTCTGGAATCCACTCATAATGCATCCTTAGTATATCTTAAACTTGGGTTATTAAAATAAAATACAGATTTTGTTATGAAAATCCTAAAATAAAATTAGTCACACTAATATATCAAAAATAAAGGTATGGAATGGCAGTTATATTTTATCCATAGCTCCTATTAAAAATATTTATTTCTGCATCATTCAGTTGTGTTGTTTAATAAGAAACTTAGGTGTCTATAGAGGTAAGGTGTTTACTTCTCAATATTTTATGAATCTCTTCCATATGGTATTTCACAGAAAAATGGGGTAAAAATAAATATATATTATATCAAGAAAAAATGCCAACCTGTTGTTTGGGGCTTCCAAAAACAAAATATGAACGTATCGTTACCCATAATAATTGCACTTTAAAAAGGAAACAATGCAAAAATGACATTGCACAAGTTTTCATACCCTTAACTCAAAACTTAGTTAAAGCACTTTTGCAACAATTACAGCTTCAGGTCTTTTAGGGTATGATGCAAAAGCTTTGCACATCTGCATTCTTTTTTTGTTTTGCCATTCATCTCTTTAGATTATCTCTGTCAGGATGGCTGGGGACCATCGGTGGACAGTCACTTATAGGTTTCTCCTGATTGATTCCAAGTCACAGCTCTGGCTGGGCCACTTGAAGATGTTCATAGAATCATCCTTAAATAACTCCTGCATTGTCTTGGCTGTGTGCATAGGGTAACTGTCATGTTTGAAGGTGAAATTTCAGCTCAGTCTGAGTGCTCTGAACCATGTTTTTATTAAGGATATCTTTTTATTAGCGGCATTCAGCTTTCCGTCTTCTCTGATCACTTCCCCAGTCCCTGCCACTGAAAATCACCCCCACTGCATGATGCTGCCACCACCACGCTTAACTTCGGCCAACCACCAATTGGCCGTTTAAACCCCACCTCTTCTTGCCGATTGGTTGGCTGAAGTTTGTTATTGTTTTGGTGCACATCCTGTGCCCATAGTGTTTGTTTCGATATTGCAGCCTCAGTGTTGTCTTTCGAGACAACTTGGTTTTTTCCCCAGTGTATTCAGAGGGCAGACAGAAAGACAATCAAGGGGTTATGCATACAGTTTGAGATAAAAATTAAATCAAGCTAAAATCCTGCAACATCTCATAGAGCACCTTTAAGGTAAATTCCTATCAGGGTTTCATGTATCTTTACTGAGGAGAAGCTTGAGTATTGTCACTTTGCCATCAAGCCCAGATGGATGGAGTGTTGCTGTGATGTTTGTCCTTCTGTAAGTTTCTCCCATCTCCATGTAAGATCTTAGAGCTAAACCAGAGTGACCATCAGTGTCTTGATCACCTCTCTACTAAGACCCTTCTCCTTCCATTGCTCCAGGAGGCTAGAGCTAGGAACAGTCCTGATTGTTTCAAACTTTAACCAAAACCAAACCAAAGATCACTGTGGCTGAGCTCCAGAGATGCAGTCGGGAGATAGGAGAAAGTTGTAGAAAGTCAATCATCACTGCAGCCCTCAGGGCTTTATGGCAGAGTGGCCTGACAGAAGCCTCTCTTCAGTGCAAGACACATGAAAGCCTGCATGTGGCTTCACAACAACTCTGTGACTATTCTTGAATGGCCCAGCCAGAGCCTTCACTTAAACCCAATTGAGCATCTCTGGAGAGACCTAAAAATCACTGTCCACCAACGTTTACCATCCAACCTGACAGAACTGGAGAGGATCTGCAAAGAGGAATGGCAGAGGATCCCCAAATCCAGGTGTGAAAAACTCGCATCTTTCCCAAAAAGACTCATGGCCGTATTAGATCAAAAGGGTGCTTCTCCTAAATACTGAGCAAAGGGTCTGAATACTTAGGACCATGTGATATTTCAGTTTTTCTTTTTTAATGAATCTGCAAAAATGCCAACAATTCTGTGTTTTTCTGTCAATTTGGGGTGCTGTGTGTAGATTAATGAGGAAAAAATGAACTAAAATGATTTTAGCAAATGGCTGCAATATAACAAAGAGTTAAAAATTTAAGGGGGTCTGAATAATTTCCGTACGAACTGTACCTATTAGGTACTGTATACATGAAGTTTGGCAGCAGTGGGATATTATTGATTTGTAAGTGAATTGTGAGTGAATCATGCAATATACATACATACATATGTACACACACACAAACACACACACACATATATATATATATAGTCAACATTTGAAGTGGCTGAAAAACTTTTATCAAAGTTGTCCTACAACCTAAAACCAAAATGTGTTGTTCTCTTAGGACAACTTTGATTAACTTTTTGTGATCCACTTCAAATAATATATACACACAGTAGCATGTGTTGTAATCAAAAATACATATAGCTATCCTTTTAAATTATGTTTAAGTCTTTAGTTGGAAGGTCAGTGTTAGTCTGTACATTATTATTTTGCATTGTTTGATAGATGCTGGGCTTCTGGTACGCTTAGAAAAGAGGTTCTCTTCAAAGTAGTTGAAAGCGCTGAAAGAGTCAGCATTTGAGAGGAATCTGTCCCCATCTTGTGGATGTAACTTTGCACTACTGCAACTAGTTGATCTTCACATTATAAATATGAAATAAAAATATGGACCTCAAATGCATATGGCTGAAACATGATTACTCTTCAATAAATATCATATAACAAAATAATTATTATTGATTTAATATATACATCTGAATTTACACCACTAAATATAAGTAAATAAGAAGCATTTCCTTACAATCTTTATAACGATTAACAAAATGATAACATTAACATTCTCTTAAAGTTCTAGTCTTATTCTATAACTTACTGACTGCTCAGGTTTGAGAACTTGATGTAAAAATGATGTAAAATTTTGTTGAACTAAAATTCACAATAACTAATTTGAGAAGATGGGAAGAATTTATTCCCAAAATTGATCCAGTATATATCCTGAGAAAAAAGCTCTATTATCCCTATTTTGCATGTATCCTAAAGAAAAAACAATTGAATCAATGCAATCAAACATATGAGTTGGTAGTATTACGTCTCTCCTGTATGACGTTTTCCAAACTTAAACTGCCACACTGAAAGTGTAGTATTTCAAAGTAATATTTCCCACAAAACCTCACCAGAGCAAATGATAGGCTGGAGTCGCCATGTCACCTACTCTTTTGAGATAATAACATGGGGCAGAGAGTGGATGTCGTGTGCTCAAGCAGTGCTTAAATAGTTAACGAAAAACTATTAAAATCAATAACTTTTTATGCAATTACAGGATTTATTATTATGGGTTTGTTGGCAATTTCTGATTGACTCATGCTGGTTTTATTAATGTCTTACCACATTGTCATAGACATATTATCCCTGGAGATATGATATTTCGTAGGACTTTGCAACATCTGTGTAGTTTGGTGCTTCCATTTGAATACTGCCTATTCAATAGTTTTGTTTTAGGACCCAGATTTCACGTTAAAAAAAATAAATAAAT
>JAUMHP010000048.1:8027525-8065660 GCA_032361065.1 Enteromius trimaculatus | reverse complement strand
ATTATTTTGTCTATTTAGTATTTTTACGTTCAAGAGTTTTGAACCAATATTCCAATTAGACTATATGATTACACAAAGGTCTAACTTAAACGGAGTATTGTTAATGTGAGGTACATAAATATTTTAGTAAAATTAAAGTTAAAATTTGTCCTCCTTTTGTTAGTTTTCAATAAGTTTGGCAGATGATCTGTGGAGAGAATCAAATAAATAGCCTAGGGTTTTTTATTATTAGGCTAAATTTAATCTTCAAAAAATACTGAATGAATGATGTCTTTATATGACATGCATGTTTGCTCTGTTACATTTATTTATTTTTATTTTAAATGATTTATTTCGTTAATTCATTTATTCATTCGTTCAGGTCGCATGACATATTCCTTAACAAAGTACAACCCCTTAACAAGATATCTTACAAGATCTATATATAACTAATTATATTATTTTTTTTATCATTCTATATTAATATGAATTTATTTATTTTTATTTATTATTATGTATTATTTATTATTTAATTTAGCATTTATAATTTGGTAATACTAACACTTTTTTTGTATAATGTCTTGTTTTTATTTTTATATTTGGTAAAACATTTTTCTTGAACTGATCTTGCGATAATGCAATAATTACAATTAATCATTATTATATTATGTTTTAACTTTAAAAAAACGAAGAGTTGGTCAGGTTATTTGCGTTATCACCCCGAAGTCAAATGGCATAGGCTATAGAATATGCATGATGACCCATACTAACCAGTTTGCTTTAGTTAAATAAGCACACCAAATGTATTAGAAAAATAAAACTGTCTCATTAAGGTCATTGCTATGACTGATATCAGAATATTAGCACAGTTTTAAGGTTGAACTGCAGCCCAAAAACAAAGTGCTGCTATTGATTGAGCTATATTCATCGCGTGTCCGCCGACCTTGTCATTTCAGAGAAAGTTCTTCAAAGTTACGAAGCAGTTAAACGCTTTTAATCCCTTTTCATTTAATACAACAGGAAAAGTCACAATAAAGCGTTTTTTGAATAATTTCAATAGAGTTTATCAACGTGATCATTTGCAATTCAGCTGTAAGATATAGCCTATTTTTTTCGAACCCTGAAACAGTACAGCGGCCATTTTGGGTAATGCCCAGACAAGAGATTGTGCAACAAAATGGATGTGACGTGTGAGCTTAATAAGTGTTATACTGAAAGACTTTCAGATACCAAACAACCAGCTGTTAGCTTGGGGTTCTTCCACAGCAAATGTTTAGAAGAAAGTTTATGCTAATAGGGGAAAACTCTTATGTTTCAGTTCGCCTTTTGCGCCACTGGTGCTTTTATTAGGGGGAGGAGATATTTAATAGCCATTAGCCTATTGTTATGGGCTGTTTTGTTAAAATAACAATTTTATTGCTTTGTCATTGTTTTCACACCATACAGCAAAATATATGGTAGAGCCTAGCATAGCAAACAGCAATGCTTTAGAAGTAAAATGAATATGATCCAACCAACCCAACCAACTGCAATATACCCCAATAAGAATTTGAGAAAATTGGCACTTTAGTAAAAAATAAATAAATTAAAAATTAAAACGAAAAAGCATTATTGGTTGAATAAATGCGTTTATTTATTGTTCCTTTTTATTTTGGAAATCAGCAAATATTTCGTCTGAATGTAATAAATTCGTTAAATCACTGATTTTGTTTTATTTTTTATTTTTTTAACCACCCTGCTTTTCTAACTTTAATTAAGCTCTTATATAATTTATAAATAAATAAGATATAACATTCAACAGATCCTATACAAATAAACACAAATAGGGTAAAATAATTTTTTCTCATCATCTAACATTTTTAACTTCTAATTTCTATTTATTTATTTGGAAAGCAAGCAGATACATTATTTAATGTATTATTTTATATTTAGGTATTGTGAGAAAGAAATTATGTGGTGCCCTAAATGTGTTTAACCACTTATCTCACAGTCAAAAGGGATCTTTAAACGTTTTTTTTTATTTCTGAGCTTCATCTAAAATATTTGTTTTTAAGTAATGAATAAACCTGATAATTTAAACAGAAAACAGGGTTACAGCTGTTGCGTTTTTGATAATATTCAGTTGAATGACAATGTAACTAATTTTGAAGTGACTTGATATTAAGTTTCTGTAGAGAATCTATATTTAATATATTTCAAAACGGGGAAATAAAGTTTATTAAATATGTGTTAGCTGTTTAATAGAAAGATAAATAAATAAAAAAACAGATAATAATAAGATAAGTTAGAAAACAAAAATGAAACCAGGAAGAGGAAGAAAAGACTATGTCAGAAACACAAAAACTTTTCAGATAAACATTAGATTTGAAAATACCAAAACGGTTTATAATTTTATAATAATTGTTCTACCGTTTTGGCTGCCAATGTTGTAAAATATAGGCTAAATTATTTAACTAATATTTAGGCTACCACCTAATTAAAACTTTTTTTTGTATGATGATTTAAAAAAAAAAAAGGAAAAAAAATATATATATCAGCTGTTAGGACATCTCTTGTGATATAATTTAACAATATAAAATGTTAGGACTATATGGCATCTGTGTAAAGATAAAGAAAGTTGGTTAGACTGCGTCTCCTTTAAGATGCAATTGAGAAAAGTTTTGTTATTTGTTTTGTATTTGCATGAAAATCATGTTAGGTTATATCCGACCACTGGCATGAACATCATGCTTTATTAGGCTGAATATGAGAAGTATGTTCTTTAAATCGCCGATGTACATCGCCAATCCCAGTTGTCTGGTAAATAAAAGTAGGCAAAAGGTGCAGAAAAGCCATGTGAGAAAACGTTAGTTTGGATAGAAAACCTTACATGCATTTTGTAGGTTTATACACATTTTATTTCATCATTAATTGTGTCATGATTAGAACTTTGCTTTTCATTCACATATGGTTAAATGCGTGTTGTATGATCTAGTCAAAAAATGCAATGAATTCCCACGATCCTCAATTTTATGAAGATTTTATGAAGACCACTGTAAATCTACGAAGACAGGCGAACGCATCTTGTACCGCAACACAGCAATTACGATTAGCCTCACCTCGCAATAATCCTGTTTGCTTTGGCAAAGCGTTTAACTCAGGCTCGTGAGGTCTATTTGTTCGCTCGCCACTTGCAAAGACTGAACGTATAATAAAATACACGTTTGCTCACTTCCCACTGATACTACTAATGACTTTGCCCCCTCCGCTGTGTTGCTTCATCCTGTGAACTGTGGGCAGTTTATTAGTGAGGTTTGGGAATTCCTAATTTTTCTTCGTGCCAACCCCTTGCTCCAGCTCGTTTATTTCGGGCACAGTGCCAAACGTTAGTGCTGTGGTTCTCCGCCCCTCCCCTATAGTCCTACATCTTATTCGTTAAGGAGTAAACGGATTAGGAGCTGGGCAAGACTTGTTGTTTAACACATCCGTCTTAAAACGATTGTACAATGCGCCGAGGGCAGAACACATATAATGCGCAGAATACAGAATTTGAGGTTAATTAAAATCTATTTAGAGCTTTAAAATATGAGTGGTCTCTTGTAATGTAGCTAGTTTAACCTTCAATATGTTGACTTTTGATTGCTAGAGAGGCCATGTAGCAACATTCTGGATGAAAGAAAAAAACAGCCTCAGGTTTAAACAGCCTCTGGAGTGACTCTGCCCCCTGTAGGAACTAAAGCCCTCGCTTTTTGTTTGGATTAAAGCAGGCTACATTTCAAGAACCACTTGTTCGTTTAAGCGCTGTCCAAATTAATTTGACTTCATTTAGCCTTGTTGAGCTTTAATAACGTTGATGCTTAAACTATGTCTGTTTTCGACCATAAATATTTGATTGTAAAAAGTTTTGGCCACGATCAATCAAAACAACAATTTGACGAAAGACGAAATGAGCAGTTGAATTTGACCAGGCAAAAAAATTTAATAAATAAATAAATACATAAAAAGGTAAAGGCCTCCGTCTCCTTAGTATGCTAACTGACAATAAATTGTAAACATGTTAAATGTCAAATTAAACTAAACTGCAAATTTAGCTACTTTAAAATAATGCTTTTGTTACAGTGACAATAAGCACTTCCAATGACTTCTAGTCCGGCACTTAACACATTTTTTTATGTTTATTTATTTGATTGAATTTTATTTTATTTTATTTATGAGTTATCGCTCATTCAGGCATATTTGTCAAAGTTGTTCTGGCACGTTTTTACAAGAACCCCTATCTTTACCTTCATTTTAACTCAATCCTATAAAGGGTTAAAATGTTTTCTTTAGTTGCATAACGGACACCACTTAGCAAAAATCATAAAGTGCCCTTTTCGTGCGATAATCAGAAGTAGGCCGCGGACCCGCGCGCAGGCAGACTATAGAATAAACGGGGGCTCAGCCGTGGCCGCTTGATGGCAGTGGTGGGATATAAGTGTGGGCGTTGAATCAGGAAAGACGTCGTTTTTTGACCGTAATGGTCATATACAAAGCCAGTGGTGAGGCACAATAACCAAACGACTGGGCAGTCAAAAACTGAAATTCACTATTGCGTAAATTTACAACGAGCGAAGAGTTGCCCAATTCAGAACAGTCCGGTTTGCTACTGTATTGTTACAATTTCTGAAAATATTCCGTTTATTACCGACATATTGCTTAGTCTCAATGCTTTTCTTGCTGCTTCATACTTGGTATTGTTAGCTGAATAGGACAATTCATTGGGCAACTACGCAAACCAAATGTGAAGACTTAAGGAAGATGGTGTCAATAAGAAGAGTTAATTTAAAAAGCGTTATTAAATAGGCTAAATTAGTGTATTTGAATATACAAATATTACCCATATTTGACAAATAATTAGTTTTGCTCTAAAAAAAAAATAAATAAATAAATAATTTAGCGTTTCGTCTTAGACTTAATATGCCAATGTAGATATAATAATAAGCTTGCTTGACCTTCTGTTATTTTTAAGCACAGTAGTCTACAATCATTTTTTTAAACATGCAGAGCTTAGCCTAATCGATATGTTAAAAATGTCTCCTATTTTCAAATATACTAGGTGCACGTGCACCCCAAATGTTCTGATTTTATTTGCTTGTCCTGCAAGCCAGGTTTAACAACGGCGATTTTCCTGCGCCTGTAAGTGGGAAAAGCAGCCGCTCGAGCACACTTGTATTACCCGCTGTTCCTTTGCATTCAGCGGAACGGAAAAATCGGCATCCCGGGATTAGGTCTTTCTGACACTTTTGGAATTGTTCCTGCTCTTTCCTCATTTCATACTTCCAGGAACTTACAAGCTCACCGTTCATTTGAGTCACTTTTTTACAGTTCAAGTTATTTTAGCCTACTCTTAAGTAAACATTTAAGGAATCGCTGTTGATCTGTAACCTACTTTAGTTTTTTGTAGGCTATCAGTTGTTGTGTCGCACAGGCTAAAGAGACTTAACATGTATCTCACAGTAGCAGATTTGTCGAATTGACTTTTGAACGTGAGCAAAAACAACTTTTTATTCGTTAAAAAATGCAACCCCTAAACAAAGGCGATAGACATTAATTTCTGTTTCAACACAACAGCCTGAAAGTAGGCTGTTGCAAAGATGTTCAGTTCAGTTATAAATTGGTTATGTAACTCCTATTGTCATAGCTTTCATGCCTTCATTCTTGTTTAACTAGTTTTTGTGTGTCCCTGAAAGGACTTTGTAAAATAGAAATGGGAACATTTAAATGTGTGGACTCGAATGGTTGACGTCGGCCTGCTGTAAATGCGCGCGCACTGATGCTTCGAATGTCAGCGTGCGTTCAACTAACAGTATTTCAAGGCCCACAGAACAAAAATGGATAAGACCACGAAACATGGTCTTCAGCGGAGTTGATACAAATATGGCTAATAATGATGTTATTAAGGGTTTTCTTTGTCTCTCACTCTTCGCAGCACACACACACACACACACACACATACAAACACGCACACACATCAATCAGTGCTTATCATGTTCATGTTATGTTCGCAACAAGTCAAATTAAACCGAAATGACAGTTTCCTTTTCTGATGAAGCTCTGAGGGTGATTTCTGTACCATTTCCCCTCTCGACTACTAATGCGACACAAATGAAAGCATTTTACAATCAGGCTCACGCGGACCACGGGCTCTCAAATTCCTAGTGCAGGAGGTCCGAGCAGCTCTGCGGTGAGGGATCGGCTTTCATATGCGCGCTTTAACGCAAAGCGTTTTCTTTGTTCCCCTCCTCTCTATCCCCTTTTAAAAAGTTTTTATTTTTATCGCGTTGCTTTTCTGCTTCAACAAAACACGAGTTTCTCTTCTAAAAATAGTATACGTGTGTGTGTGGGTAGCTGACTTAATATGTGTCCTATGGTGTGACGAAAAAAAAAATTAATTGAAGATAAACCTTATGCTGTTTGTAATTTTCTTATGTTATTTATGTGTTTTTTTACATTTTTGCTGTCACACCTTAGTCCAGTTTTTGTTTGTTAACTAGGCTACTTATGCATGTACACATATAGTCTATGATAAGTATACATCAACCTTGTGCTCATGTTCTGATAAAAAAAATTCCACATACACAAACAAACATTACATACCAACTGAACTACACCACAGAGAGAAATCATATTCCATATCTATGTGATTTCTCTCAACAATTCCGACATTATTTCAGACCACAACACCCATTACCAAAGAGAAAGTGGTGTTGCTGCCCTCTTTCCTTTTCTCTCCGTATAGGCCTCTCCAATGTTACACCAGGGGACCAGGGCGCTCTGATTGACAGGCCATGCTTTGTGTTTCTATCGGTCTTTAGAAGCACTCTGCTGCAAACAGACGGATGGCCTGCATGCATGCCCCTGACCTGACAACCTCCTGTTAAACAAAACAAGAATGAGCAAGCTTCTCATAACACATAATGCTGCATGTTTGGTTTGACTCTAGCCAAATAGATTTAGATTTATTTTTCCAAGTGTAGCCATTTACAGACCACATCTAGATTGAAATCTAGTTTTAATATAACTTTCACATGCAATAAGATGCAAAATATCATCTATAAACACTATATAAATGCTGTGATTATCAAATTATAAGTCCACCTTTCATAATAAAGTAATGGAAAATTAAAAAAGAATGAAATGGATAATTAGATCATCTAAAGGAATTATTATTTCACTGTACAACTAATAGGCGTGGGATGATATATTTTTGTGGGTTAAAACCCAGATACGAGTTAGTATTTAAGCACTTAGATTTTTCTGTTTAATGCCCAAAAAAAGGTTACACAAGCTTTTTTAAAAGCTTTAAATAATCTTGAAAAAGCAGTCACTAATAAGTGGCTAAATGGGACTACAGAGGTTGCAGGGGACATTAAACGCATCATCACAGTGTTCATAATCAAGCTCTTGCAAACAATCTTAACTCAAACATTCAGGGAAAATATATTTTATCATATATATATTATATTTTGTATTTAGTTTTTTTTTTTTTTTTAATTGTTCATTTGTGAAGATTGTGATAAACAAAACGTGTAATAATCAAATTTTTATTATTATTTTCTGCTATTTTCAAAAGCTCATGAAGATTCTGTTGAGCTAATCAGGGGGATGCTAATTTGTAGAACACCTTTCAAAGATATATCACCACTGCATCACTCTATTTAAAACAAATACTTATTTTTAGGTATGAAGCAAATGTTTGAGCATGCACTACATGTATTTTGTGTAGAGGTGCAGAAATGTTTCCCTCCTTCCCCTCTTTCCCCCACTGGACTAATCCTCTACCGTGCCTTCCTTGGGTTACCTGCACAGCCTCCGGTGTCCAGAGCTTCTGTCTGTTTGCTTGAACCCAGTCCACACAGTCGTGTATGTCCACGAGTCATACTGCACAAAGCACTGGAGGGTGTTAGACAGAGGAAAGTGGATGTAATGTTCTGAAGAGCTCTGAAATGGTCATTAGGCCTCAGGCTTCACAGCTTCCACTGGGGATAGAGGAAATCAAACATTCACATACACACACATGAGGAAATGATCTTCTCTAAAAGTTCACAGATATGAGCTGATTTTTATATTTGTCATTTTCCGATGAGTGTCTCTGCAAAGGACCGATCTACAGCTTACATCTCTCAGATGTTGGTATTCGATAACTATGTATCTTTATGATTATGTGCAAAAGCCCTTAAAGTAATGTTTTTTGGCTAACCATATTCTGTTACCGGATATTTCTGGAGTCATCACACAATACCTGTTTTATTGGTGCATTTTATGCGCTAACTCCAGGAGATCTCTGAAACCTGCTTGCTCGGTGACAAAAGCGGCAATTTTTTTCCTCCGGTAGTCAAATCCAACATCCCCTCCGACTCAATATCCTCTGCACTTCAGGTATTGATCCTTTACCCTGCGTGTGCGCATGCATTTCCCTGCCATCCCTTGCTTTTTAGCCATCTCTCTCTGTCTGTCTGTCAGAGAGCGAGGAGTGATGAAATCTCTCTGTCCCCGTGGCAACAGGCGGCACGTGGATTGAGGCCAGTGCTAGCAGATGCCTGATCTATGATAATGTCCATTGATAGGAAAATCAATGTGGCATTGATTCTCAGCCTAGTTTTCAGAGGAAGTAAAAGAAAGAACAGGAGTAAAGGAAAAAGAATAAAAAGAGGTGGTGAATGAGTTATCAGCAATATAGAGGAAGGTAAATCTGGGTTTATAGAGATAGTTCACCCAAAAAATGAAAATTCTGTCATTACTTACCCGCGTGTTGTTGTGAACTTGTGAACTTAGTTCATCTTTGGAAAAACACATTAAGATAATTTAGTTAAATCTGCTTTCTGACCCTGCATAGAAGCAACTGACACATTCAAGGCCCAGAAACGCAGTAAGAATGAAGGTTAAAGTTAAGGTTTCAGTTACATTGCTGTCTATGGAGGTCTATAAATCTCTCGGATTTCACCAAAAACATTCGTGTTATGAAGGTGAAGACGGTCTTACAACAGGTGAGCTACGTCAATGAGAACGAAATAGAAAGAAACTAACCTGGAACAAGAGAGACTCTTTCTGCCTCAGTAAATTCAGTCCTGACGGCAACTTGTGCAGAAACCCTATGGATTGAAAATGGAGAGAGGCTTTAAACGGAATTTGAAAGGAGGAAGGGTTGAATAAAGGGGGAAAAAAATCAATTTCCTCCGAGACCGAATCGCCTAATGATGATCTGGAGAAGTTTACATTTTTCTCCTAATTGCCTGTTCCCTGAACATGCAGGTCGGTGCTAATGCTACTGGGTCAACAGACATTTTCACTTAATTGGTGGAATATATTCTGTAATTCAGTTCAGCTCTTGTTAGCGAAATTGGTTTTGAGGGGAAAATGCTTTTGGAAATCAGTATTTACTTCAAACTTTATTTATTTATTTTCCAGAAATATTAGTTATAATGTCTTTATGGTTGCACATTCACCCTATACAACATTTTTCAAGTTTCTTTGTCTGTGTGATTGGAAACAGAAGTTGCTGTGGAGAATAGCAGGATTGCATGGCATCTTGATCACTATGGAGACGCATGGACAGTCTCCCCGCCGCACACTCGCTCCCTCCCCACTTCTGAAGTGAAAATGGGTACCATAGCAACGGCACACACTGTTTACAATATGTACTCTCACTTCGTCACTGGCTGTTGATGGCTTCAATTTGCATGTACATTTTCCACAACCATAAAAGAAATATAGAGATTCTTAGAAATGAGGAAAGGGTCTTTGTCTTGCACTGACTATTAAAATAAACAAGTATTATAATTGCAACAATAAATGTTATGGTCCATTGTTTTGTAAAGCTAAAAAGTTTCATTTGAGATGCAGTCCTTGTTCTAAATACTACTACTACTAATAATAATTTACCAGCTTATTCCTTATACCAGTCTATTCCTACTAAAGCTTTCACTTAATTGTTGATATATCTCCAAATCAAATGTTGTGCCATTTATTTCTTTTTTTTATATTTATTTGCTATTTTACAGAGACAGTCAAACAATATTTTTCGTCTATTAAGTTGAAAGCGTAAGAAGGGAAGAAGATGCTGGCAGCTCCCTGGACCTCATGCTGGGTACACTGTAGGGAAATGGATCCCTTACCAGGAAATCTATTAAATTATGGCCCACCACTGTGCCAGGCTTGGAGCCACTCTCTGTTTTTAAAAATTCCTTATTAGCTGTAATTCAAAAATTATAATCAACATGGCTTGAATATAAAATTGATAATAGTAAGAATAATGATGGTAATAATACAAGGGCCAGGCAGGCAGCTGGTATGAGTCTGAATAGTGTTGGCTTCATAGTCAGAGCTTCTCGTGCTCTGCTCAGCCTGATGGTTAATCTAGCACTATGTCCATCGTAGGGTTCTGCCCCTAGGGGGAAAAAGCAGAGAGGGAGGTGGAGAGAGGGACAGATATAGAGAGAAGGGTGTGCATATACAGAGGTTTCAGGAGTGGAGGGGGGAAGGTTAATTTGCACATATTAAAGAGGGCAGAATTTCTCATTAAAAAGAGATTGAAGTTGATATATGCCGGTGTGTGCCTGACACACTGTACATTCTGATTGTGATAAGTCCTTGACAGAACAAAGAGGGCCCTCCCTCTCCAGTGACCACAAAGGCAGCCATAGTCCAGAGCGCACTAACCCCTCGTTCCAAATGTCCCGTAAGGCGCTGATAGTTAGGAGAAAATTATCAAAGAATTTGAGAAATTAAAGGAGTATTCTGAGGAAGACTATTAATTAATTTCCACTCGTCTCTCCTTGTTTTGAACAAACGCAAAAATCAGTTACAGTAAGGTACTTACAATGGAACTGATACTACAGTACTACAGCATTGCCAACAATAGTTAATAATATGCATGATAACATGATTTTAGCGTGCAAAAGATTTAACCTTTTCTGTTTAAAGTTAAATCCAATTTTACCACGTGCTCGGCATGACAATGTAAAGCCATAAACCTTAAACCAACTGTAAAATTGATATTTTAAACAGTTTTACAGCTTAAATTATCTTTTTTTTTATGTAGGTGCTTTTATACAATCATAAGCTTCAGATTTATTTACTGAATTGTTTTTCTGACTCTAAAAAGATTTGAACCGTCTGGCCAGCATTTTAGGTACTTTATTTTATTTTTTTTTTAATGGGACAAAGCACCTTTTAGGTGAAACCAATACAATAAAATGATTTCATAAACCTAGTGGTATGAGTAATATAACTCAGTCTTCTTGAAATGCAGAGCAAAACAGATCAAAACAGCCATTTACTAAGGACCCATCACCACTCTCCAAGATGACTGTCATTGTTATGCAGTTATTTAAAATCAACCTCAGTGCTAATCCATGTAAAAATGTAAAAGTAAATTAATTGTCCTACCATGACTGTAACCAGTTAATTGCAGTAGTTTCAAAACAGACTCGCTGAACCTAGTTCATTAAAGACAAGAATTTGGCCGGTGTATTTCTTCAAGTCATTTTCTATTACAAGTTATGCAATCAAATCCTAGATGGGCCTTTCACATATTGTGGGGAGAGGCTATTCCAGCCTGGGCCTCATTGTTTCTGAGCTGAAAAGCAGCAGTTCTTTCTCTCGATCCCTCTCCCCGGCCTGACGGTGGCCATTATGTGTCCTGTGCTGCAGCTTGATGCAGACAAAGCACAGCAAACACCACTAATTGTGGGTGTTGTGTAGCTGCCAGTGTTCGAACGGCCCCTCTCCCTTAACCTTAAGCACAGTTTCTCTCCCAGCAAATCTTAAAGCATCCAAACCATTCACATCCATGAGGACATAAAACACATTTTGTTATCTTTTGTCTTGGACTTGATTTGGTCCCTGTCTCTCGTGTGTCCGACACCTGTAGTTACAAACTTTCCTATCATGCCCAAAACCAATAACAATAAAACATGGCAAGCCAGAGAAGACACACAGAATGTCTTAGTCAGCTAATCCTTCAAAACAAGTGTCCTCCGCTCTGTAAAATACTGGCCATGTGGCTCAACAGATGTCTATTGCCAAAGAACTAAAAAACAACCAAACTTCTTTTTTTTAATCAATGATTGAGAAAAGGTGGACTCTGGAGGCTTAAGGGTTTAGATTCTGATTTGTGTGCATGTTTTTATATTTGATATTTATGTCTTACTGTGGTAAAAACTTGATTTCTTTGCTTCTTTCAAGTCGCTGTGCTCTTATAGGCCAGCGAGTTTGTGGGAGGTCTCTGCACTCATAGATTACATTGATAAATGTACACCTGGCATTCGATGACCTCATCCTTTTTATATGTCAGCCTTAGGTTGACCATGTTTTAAATGGAAAATGCTGTGGAATTTACAGGGGTTTTCAATAACAGAGTAGTTGTCATACATGGTGCATTCCCTTATCTGATATATCTGAACATCTATATTTTCCACACTACAGTCGTTTCTTTAAAGTCATGTCGCAAATATGTGCTCCCACAAATTGATCCAAATTATAAGAGGCAGGATAGAAAAAAATAGAGAAATGTTACTGTAAACTGGTTCCTCTGTTGTGTCATTTAATCAGGCGCAACGTTTAATATGTAATATTAGAAAGTTCAGAGTTTATAATACTTGAACTGTTTGTTAATATAACCATCTGTAGCCTATTTATACTTCTCGTAAAAAACGCCAGTTAAACGTACATCCTAAAAATGCGTAGCATTGTTTTAAAGGCATAAAATTTCACAAGCGGAACACACTGGAGGCGTTTAGTCGACCCCATCCTTCACACAAACGCGCGCGTTTATTTTTCTGTCACGGTGGGGATTTTCCGTCGACTCCATTGACTAATATGTTTATTTAATGTGTTCAAACTTACGTACTCTACTCAAAAACAGACAACATACCTGTCTGTCGACCATCCAGCTAATCAGACGCTATCTTGTGACTCAATATTTTAAGTGTATCACTCAGGCTCGGTTTTATTAATTAAATATGGCGTCTACGCGGATCCCTACACAATTTAATATAACAGCATTCAGTGCGATCTGATTAAGCCTAACAAAATTATTCGAATTGTTTCAGTTTTATTTCAATTATTTTTTTATATTTAAATTTTATTTTAATAATTGAATCATGTATTATGTAAATGTGTTTTATATATTTTTATTTAATAATTTATACATTCAAAATAAATATGTATGTGTTTAGTCATTTAATGTAGCCTATATTTCATTTAATTATTAATTTATTTGATTTAAATCAAATTTACATGTCAGTTCTGTGCTTATACTTGAGCTTTTACCGCAGCTTATAAAATCGCCGTGAACCGACGGCCTCTTCCACCCCAGATGCACCTCTGGCTGCTCCTGCATAGGCCCTACTGCACGCTTCTTTCCGTGTTCCCTCCAAAATTAGCGTCAGTTCTGCTGATGTTCTTGTTATCGAATGCTCCGAATCTTTCTGTCGCTGGCTCCATAGCAACGCGTCTTCTCTATTCTGCATATGCTCAGGTAACCTGTAATGGTCTTTTTCTGGGGTTACCGGCCACATACAGTGAACGGGCTTGTCTCTCTGGAGTAAAAGGGTTGAATAATTAATGAAGTCTCCTGAGATGTGCAGTGGCCCAAAGCAGCCCCTGTCCATGACATGCATGTTCACGGCACGGCTTAAAATGAAAGAGCCTGTTACTCATACACACACACACACACACACACACACACACACACATCGCTCCCTCGTGAGAGTGGCTCCGCAGCATAATAGTGACAGCTGATTCTAACTCACATTTCCATAATTAACAAGCTTGCGGCAGGTGAGCCTATCACTGCATGTCTCCCCTGACCCAGAACAAAATGAATAGCTCGTCTTGTATCAAGAAATTATATGCAATTTACTCCTTCTCTGGGACATTATGGGGAATAAGAATAATTTAAAGTAGCCTTCACCCCCACCGCCTTCTGACTATTTTATTAATTATGATGGGGGCTGCTCAGATAATGAACTGATATCTATTTTTACCTGATTAATACATGATGTTTCAACACTTCAGTCTGTCATATTTATCAAGTTGCCTGGAATTTTAATTTATCCGTGCTAAAGAGGTTGATTTGCATTAAAATGGTTTCCTTTTTTATTTAATTATTTTCTTTACTTATCCTGCTAGAACATTTATTTTAAGTAAAAGGTAGAGTACAACAAAACAATAAGATTTGGATACATTACATATAATATATGTCTTCTTTATTTGTTTACTTAACGGGAAATCCTACACTTTCATTTTAATGTTATTGTTAAATTTACTAAATATGGTGGGCTTAACTGTGGTTTAACGCAGCGTTAAAATAATAAAGTGTGCCATTTAACCGTATGCAAGTCAGCATAATGTGTACTGAAAATATCTCACGTGCAAAATAGAAAATCCATGATGACATAATCAAAACTGGACTTTCCAGCAACTGTTGCCTAATAACCACATTAGATGAAAGACCCAAATAAACACAGAACACCATCAACACACTAAAATGGAAAAGGATGAAATGCAAGTGCAATCAGCTTCCCCAAAAATGACAGGCCTATCAAACACCGTGCGTCTAAAAAACGACATTTTTTTTTACTGTAAACAAACATGCAGTGTATTTTAAAATAGCATTTGACCGTGCACGGTAGGCTAATTAACATGCTTTACAGTAGAATCTTTGCGTTCTCTTTTACGTTAAAATAATGACAATTCTACACTGTTCTTACATCAGCTTAAACAAATAACACAACATTTCTACAGCATATTAGTTGTCTTTTGTAATGCATGCATCACAAAATGCACGTGTATATAATAAATTATGCCTCACTGATAAAGCTGGCAAAATTTGGGCATTACTTTCTACATTTATGGATAATTATCAGTGTGCCAGCGTGCGTTTGGAGGCTTTCTAGCGCGCTCGCCGAGCTCCTGTTCCTCGCTGCTGTTCAGCTCCGGCTGCGGCAGTCAGAGGCGGCAGGGAAAATCAGCACACACCGCTGAGAGGCCTGCTGTTACCAAGCACGACCGGAGGAGCACACAGAAAGAGTGTGTGTGTGTGTGTGTGTGCCTCGATGCGACCCCGGCAGAACGAAAACCGGAGGATTAAGCGAATTGTGAGTGGAAATACACGTTTGTGTTTATGTAGGCGTTATTTATGGATACGATGGAAACGTGTTTACGCGCAGCCTCCACGAGAGGAAAAAGCAGTATGTGACATTATTGATTAGAGCGATTTACTTCCAGTTAGGACCTGCTTCCTGTGCCGTATGCTCCTGTGCAGATCCCAGAGACAGGGTGACAGGGCAGATTAATGTCACGCAGGGGCTCAGTCCCCCCTCTCTCCCCCGTGCAGAGGTCAGTTCCCTCCGCATTCACTCTGCCTCCAACCGCCTGGAACTAAACCACCGCGGACACTCAAATGGTCACTTTACAGCACCGCTAAAATTATATTTAGATGCATACACGTTTTACTCTATTCGCTTTGATCTTCTTTTATTTGTGAGAAATAAATGCAGCTGTTTGAAATGAAAATTCAAAATGATTATTTAACGGAAACACCTCAGTTAAACCGATTACAAATTAGATAGGCTACAACATCACTGTCAGAGGTGCTTTGTCTATGGATTTGATTGCGTGTTGAAACACTAGAAATATAATACCTGACCGGACTGAGAAGGACGTAAAACTGTCCCGTGTACAAAATGGCAGCGGACAGGCCTGTTTAGGACCATTTAGCACACACATACACATAGTCTATTAGGTTTTTAGAGTTGTTAGCTTATGCATCATGTTTTTGTTATTTCATATTTGTTCACGTTTATGAATTTAAATGCTTAGAATGAAGTAGTAGCAGGGTTGTTTATGTAGAAAGCCATAATTAATATCAACAGTGCATTACCACAATAAATACTTATACATATTAAAATGGTTGTTTTCTATTGCATTACAGCCCACAGTAGCTATAACAGCAGCATATTTTGTATTTCACACGAATTTACACCGTTTAGTGCTAAATAATAACTGCTTTGATTTGTGGCAGATGAATATGGGATATATAACAAACATTGAAAAAAGAAGAGTTGCAACAGCTTATATAACAGTTTTTTTTTATTGTAAACACCTATTTTAATTCACAGACTTGTATGAGAACAAATAATTTGGCACGTCTTCTTCAGTATTGGTTCTAATAAGTTGCTCTAAACTTATTATTGTGTATTTCTTGGTCCCGTCGGTTTAGGGGTAGGGGTGGGGGGCGTTACTTCGGAAGAAGAATAAGCTTGTCTGCGTATGAAGAAAGATGTGTCTGAGTCCCATCGGGCCACACTGGGACCATTATCCAACAGGAGTGAAACCTGTGGGGGTCCATGGCAGGAGCAGTGGGAGGGGGGCAGTGATGAGTTTGGGGGAGGCCCAGGACTGTAGTCCCTGTACCCAGCCCCGCTAATCTCCCTCAATGGCGGGGGAGGACACATACTGTAAGGACGGAGAGGAGGTGGAGAGTGTAAGATGGGGCCCCTCGAGCTGGCAACACGGAGAGACACAACTGCACAGGAGGAATTCAGACTGTAAACGCGGCCTGATGGACAGTAAATAATAACAGATTGTTTGAAAATCATATTTGTAGATATGAAAAAGAGTTTTCACCTCTAAGCTTTATGATTTAATATATCACAGTAACATTCATATTTTTTATATCTATTAAATTATTTATACTTTTTCTGAAAAAATATGTATTCATTTTTTTAGTAACACACTAATAAATAATTCGAATACAATGTTTGTTTTCTCCAAGCTTTGTGATTTAACAGATCATAATTATATGTATATTTTTCGTCTATATTATTATTTATATTTTCTCAAATTCTGAAATAATACATGGAACATTTTTTGTAACACAATTAAAAATAATGTCAAAATATTTTTCTCCTTTTAAGCTTTTTGATATAATAAATTACAATTGTATTTTTTCCTGTCATTTTTTTTGTATGATTGACTGTTTTTGTTGTTTATTGTATAATATCTTCCCTGTAAATGAAACAAACACTAAAATAAAAAATATAACAATATGAAATGAAACATAAAGTAAATAATTAATCAAGCATACAAATCTAATAATCTCAACAAATAATTAATGCACCATTTTAATGCACAGCACACATATTTAGTTTAAGTATAATTAAAATAATCAAAAACACAAATCTAAACAAACAAATATTTTTGTTCAGGCACCCAAATAGACAGAAGAGGCCCATTATTGGCTACCCAGGAGAGCCAGAGCCAGTGTCCCGATAGGCCTCTGGCAGACTGATTGAAACGGTTGATGTTGGACAGGAGTTCAGCTGGAAACAAGGGGGATGGGGCTGAAGTGGGGGTGTGTCCAAACTCCCAAGATGTGAATGAATAAACCCAGAGGAGGAGGAGGAGGAGGAGGGGTGCAGCTCAGAAGTGGAGAAAGATAGAACAAGCAAGAGAAAAGAGAGAGAGAGAGAGAAAGTAAGTTAGAGAGAAAGCAAGCGGTGGAGAAAAATAGAAAGCAAGTGAGAAAGCAAGCAAGAGGAGGGGGGTGGCAGCCGCATGTTTAAACAGCCCGGACGTGATTGACAGCTCTGATAAGGCAGGAGAGAGAAGAGTCTGTGTGAGAGGGTGGAGGGGTGGAGGGGGATCAGTCTCCCAATCTGACTGGGAGAGGAAAGTGAGCTATTAATTACTAAAGCAGAAGCAGATGTAACAGAATGGTGCCTGAGCAGCTGGAAATCATCAGCATGAACCAAACAGGGAGGAGAAATAAAGGTGGGTGGGGAGAAGAGGCACAGAAAGAAAGAAAGGAAGAGAAAGAAAGAAAAAGGTGGACAGTGGGATGCATTAGATGCTGATTATAAGAGCAGTGAGCGGAACATTTGCTGGATTTGATTTAATAGTAATAGAACAATCATGTGTCTTCGGTGATTCAGAATCATCTGGAAGGAGGATGTTTGATTGGGCTTTTAATCCTATTCAGCTTGTCAGCATAAATATGGATGACAGCTGGATTTCGAAGAAGACAAAAAGAAGCGTGACAAAGAAATTGTTGCTGTTATTGTATACTTATATCAATTGCAATTTTTTTTTTTTTTTTTTTTAGGCAAAAGCTGGCAGGCTGACACGTACGGGCAGCTTTACAGGACGGATTATCTGGTAACTGACCATTTAGCTGGTAAGATTATCGACCACTGTCTTTGTTTCTACTAGATTAATTTGCTAACATGCCTAATGTTTGCTTTGAACCACAAGCTCTTTGATTGGCTTGTTTATACCTATTGGTCACAAGATGTTCAGCCTGATCTTTAAGATCAAATCACATCTTATGAGTGATCATGTGATTTAAATGTGTTATATAAAACCAGTCATTTGAGCATTTGAAGGATTTTTAA
Source organism: Enteromius trimaculatus (assembly GCA_032361065.1). Lineage (NCBI taxonomy): Eukaryota > Metazoa > Chordata > Actinopteri > Cypriniformes > Cyprinidae > Enteromius > Enteromius trimaculatus. The sequence goes on along the minus strand of JAUMHP010000048.1, from coordinate 8,047,265 downwards.
TGTTTGACTTTGGGATCAATTGCCTTGGAGTGTTTGTGTCTTGAGCTGTATGTGTCTGAAGTTTTACCCTCTGGGTACAAGTCTTTAGGAGGCCTGTAGAGGAAGAGGCCCTAGCAGGGGCATGCAGAGAAGCACGGTACAACAGCCTTGTACTGTGAGGTTTGGAGTTTGCATTTGTGGGGGGTTGAGGGGCCAAATTGTCAGGGCGAACTGGAAGGAATTTATGACTTAATACACAAGTGATAGCCTAGTTAGTTACCTCATCTATAGATGATAGTCTTCCATTTTACTGCATCATTCTGCACACCACTTTCGCTACTTTGGCTTTGTTATTCTTGAAGGGCTGTGTTAGTCTTTGACGTCGAGCCTTTCTGGACTCAAGGCCTCATGTCTGTAACTGTAGCCTCAGCATTTATAATCTTGTCTTTTCCTCCGAGTGTTCTGGGTGTAGGGAAGCAGTCTGCCAAGTAGATATTTCACTGAGGTGTGGCGTGCATGTTTTCAATTAAATGTGAGCGTGCTTTGTGGAACTTTTATTTACAAAGTAGAAACGCATTCTTTTTGCTGCTCTACATATAAGGAAGGGGGTATAGCAAATAAGGGTTAGTGGGGAAATCCTCTTAGGTTTAGAGCTCGTTCAACTAACTCTGTGGCTTAGAGTTAGCCCTTGGCCAAGGTAACAGACGGACAACTTTGACCTTCCACAAAATGGATCAGTCGCATTAAAATTGCTTCTGATAGTCATACGGTTTTATCTTTTCTCCTCCATTGCTTATTCTTGTCCCCTTTTTTAAAAGTCGTGATGAAAGCGAAGTAGCAGCCATTTCTATCTGTATTGTGACATACATATAAATGAAATGGGTTACTGCAGAAAGTCGGACTGGGTCCATTGGTTCCTGGTGGGATGGCAGATTTAAGTGAACTAAATGTTTGAGGAAATCTGACAGTAAGTCGAGAGAAGTAAAAAGAATACACAACAAAACTGAGTTATGACATTTTGATCAAAATAAAATAAGGTAACACAAATCTGCTTGTATAATTGTTCCCATTAAGTTCAGTAACATGAGTGTGAAAAATGAATGCAATTAATTTTTTCTTTTTTTGTTTTCATAATTTTTTAGCTCCACCCATGTTAATAAGGGTCATGCTTTAACTGCTAGTGTGCATTTTATTTTATCCATGTTGTAATTTCACAGATACGGCAAACACTAATCACATGCTATCTTTCTTCTTTAGTGGCACACTCGGACTCCGTGTAAACGTGGGATTTCGACCATGAGCTCAGTCGCTGTACTTACACAAGAAAGCTTTAATGAGCATCGCAGTGGCCTTCAGCCAGAGCAGGTCAAAGGTGTGTGGCCATTTCAGTCATTTCTGACTCGCCATTAACCATTCACAAATGGCAATGTTAATTTGGTATATTGTACCTCTTTCCTCCTATTAGCTGCTGCGGCAGGCCCTAGTGGTGCTGAAGATGAGGATAGCCTTCCCACCTACAAGGATGCCTTTCCCCCTCTGCCTGAAAAGCCTTTGCCAGAGGGGGTAAAGGAGACTGGAAATGCCTGGACGACTAAGATCAAACCTCTCAAGTCCTCTGTAATCACCCAGGTACAGTGATCAGGACTTAGTGTTGGGCGATTTGCTTAGTTGTCGTGTCATCTTGTCATTGGCTTTTGGTAACACCGATACATGATATTACGGTAATTTATTGATTTACTTGGTTTCATTGTCTTAAAGTGAACCAACTCCAGCGCAAGGCAAAAGCAGCCTAATGTTTTTAATATGACTGAAATTTGTATTTAACATAATTTAATAGAAACATTGTAATTATAATGCTTATGTGTTCTCAGTTATTCAAAAAGTGACTACAGAAAACAAGTACAGAATATTAATATTTCCAAGGAATGTCATCAATCTACCCTTAAAAAAAACAACAAAAACCCGCTCTGCTCTGAATGATGACTAAATCTCTTATACTTCCGTTGCACATACATCAGCCATTTGTTGTTTGAGAGAATTTGCGAGTCAGAATTCAGTCAGCGAGTGTGCATCTGAACACCTCTGATTGGCCATTGCGTTCATAAGCTCAACAGAATCATGTGATTTTGTTATAATACACAACACTGTAAAAGCGCAGCAAAAAGAAATATAAAACAAAAAAGCCTTAATGTCCATAAGATAGTATAGCTAGCCTGATAATACTTTTACTAATAATTTTGAGTATTATTGATGCACTGTATTATCATATTGGCACAACCTTTTCTGGAATATTTATTTATGGATTTGACTGGTTTCCACTTTGATAAATGCAGGTTTTCCACGTGCCTCTGGAAGAGCGCAAGTACAAGGACATGAACCAGTTTGGAGAAGGAGACCAGGCTAAAGTTTGTCTTGACATTATGCACAAGACTGGAGCCCACCTGGAACTCTCCATGGCTAAAGACCAAGGCCTCTCCATAATGGTCTCTGGGAAGCATGACTCCGTCATGAAAGCCCGCAAAGAGATTGTGTCCCGACTGCAGACTCAGGTAATATAAATTATTATAAAATAAAATGGTATAGGGTTTTAATATCAATGACTTGCCGTTGGTCACAAGGATAACATGGGAATGCTTATCTAAGCCAAAATGATATAATAATTGTGACTTTTGTATTTACTTGACTACAGGCTTCAGCTACTGTGGCCATCCCCAAAGAACATCATCGCTTTGTCATTGGCAAGAGTGGGGAGAAGCTACAGGAGCTCGAGCTGAAGACTGCCACCAAGATCCAGATCCCTAGACCCGAAGACCCCAGTAACCTCATCAAGATCTCTGGAACCAAGGAAGGCTTGGAGAAGGCCAGGCACGAGATCCTGCTCATCTCTGCTGAGCAGGTCTGAAACGTCTTTTTGTTGTCGTTTTGTTTATCACACTTACAAATCAGATGATGTGGGATAGTTCTAATATTTTATTTACTCATTTGAACAATAAGCAGAATTGTAAGTGATTGTTTCTTTTAAATTGTTACAGGATAAGCGTGCTGTGGAGAGAATGAACATTGAAAAGGTGTATCATCCCTTCATCACTGGAGCTTATAACAAGCTGGTGGGGGAATTGATGCAGGAGACAGGAGCCCGCATCAATGTCCCTCCACCAAGTGTGAACAAAATGGAGATCGTCATCACTGGGGAGAAAGAGCAGGTGGCCCTGGCTATAGCCAAGATCAAGAAGATTTATGAGGAGAAGGTGAGCAATGACTTTTCCAAAATCCCCATTACAGGGCTCTGGACTTATTCTTCCCTCTGGGCGCAATGGTGCGACTAACTATCTCAGTTGGTCGCACCAACTTACAATTTAGTTACACCCTTAAAAAAACAACAAAAAAAAATCATCATGTATGTGATCTTGTATGCGAGCATGTTAACAGTTAAAATCCACAAATCAGAGCTTTGGTCAGTTCGATGTTACATGAATACACGTTATACGTTGTTTTACTTATTTTAAGAAATCTGGAAACCGTGCGCATTGTGCTCGCTCTTCATTTGCGAAAGTGCCACCGAAGATGATCTGAAAACGGCGACAAAGAAGCTTGGAGTTAATCAATGAGCTAAACCTGATTGGTTAACTGGAAACATTCCAATTAGATACCAAAACATCTGAACATTAGTCACTCACACCATTGTGACTGTGAAATTTTAACTAGCACGTTATCAAAAAAAAGGCCTCATTTCTATGCAAGTACTGATTTCTAAATGTGGCCTTTTGCTCTTTTTCAGAAGAAGAATGCTACCACCATTGCAGTGGAGGTGAAGAAATCTCAGCACAAGTATGTGATTGGGCCTAAAGGTAACACCCTGCAAGAGATTCTGGACAGGACCGGCGTCTCGGTCGAGATCCCACCCCTCGACAGCAGCTCAGAGACAGTAATCCTGCGTGGGGAGCCAGACCGGCTGGGCCAGGCACTCACTGAAGTGTATGCCAAGGTAAACAAGCTCATTTTCCTGCCCCTTGCATGTTTCAATACAAGAATTCCTTCCCTGAAGCTCTCTCTTGCACTCTCCTCTTTTAGCTTTAATTTAGGACATTTATTGTAAATATTACTGCATAAATGCTATCAATTTAACTGTGTAACCTTTGACACTTTTTATTTTTATCTTTTTCCCCTACAGGCCAACAGCTACACTGTGTCCTCAGTCTCTGCTCCCTCTTGGCTTCATCGTTTCATTATTGGCAAGAAAGGACAGAATCTGGCAAAGATCACACAGCAAATGCCCAAGGCGAGTCAACTTTCCGCTAATCAAGTCGGAGCGCTATGCCAGATTTCCCCATTGTCTTGCTTAGTGAGGGAAATGTGTAGATGTGGCTTATGTTCAGCAGATGTTTTTGATCAAAGTAGCATGTCAGAGTGACCGTACAAAGGTCACTATAAGTTGCGTCAACCTGCACAGGTAGTTCAGAATGACACTGGAATCCAGCCAAGAAGAAACATCTAAGCGTTGCAAATATATTTTGTAACTGTTTATTAAAATTAGTGCTGTCAAACGATTAATCTCATCTAAAATGTGTTTTCGTCTCCATAATGTGTTTACTGTGTACTTGTTATACACACTCACGTTATTCCAAACCCAACAAAACAAAGTATTCTTCATTCAAAAAGCTCAAATTTTAAATGAAGCATGAGAGTTGAATACCATTTGAAATAACAGGTCCGTAAGACAACGCTCTGTTTATTAACAGGTGCACATTGAGTTCACTGAGGGAGAGGACAAGATCACGCTGGAGGGTCCCACCAAAGATGTACAGATAGTACAGGGCCAGATTGAAGCCATTGTTACAGATCTGGTAAGCCTTTAACTTCCATATTTTGTGAAAAAGCGCTTAAACTTGCATTATATTTAGGCATATATTGGCCTCAATGTGTCCTAAATAATTTAGTTGATTCCCATGTTGTATTAATAAAAGGTTAGCCGAATGGACTACACAGAGATTAGCGTGGACCCCAAGTTCCACCGACACTTAATTGGGAAAGGCGGTGCAAACAGTGAGTACAGCTGTTTTGATGTTTATAGACTATATTATTGGGACCCTTTCTAACATCTATTTTTTTTCTTCCATGTGTAGTTAACCGCATAAAGGAGCAGCACAAAGTGTCAGTCCGCATTCCACCTGACAACGAGAAGAGCAACCTGATCCGTATCGAGGGTGACCCCCAGGGCGTGCAGGAGGCCAAGAAGGAGCTGCTGGAGCTCGCGTCACGCATGGCAAGTTGGATAGATTTGTAATTGAATTGGCTCTGCTTACCATATTCTCAACACAATGTTTTTTTAGGTTAGGGTTTAACTGTTATGTGCCTGTGTTTGCATTTGTCTTAGATTATTTACTTTAGGTTACTGTCTGATGTACATTTATTTTCCGTAATGCTTAAATTTGAGTCAGGTGCATGTGTAGTCAGTGGAAAAAAACATCCATAGGCTCTACAACCTCAGAGTATAAAGTCCTCTGGGTTATTTGCTGGAGTTGCCTGGCAACTCTTGAGTGATAGTCTCTAAGAATGTGATGATTTCAACAGGAGAATGAGCGTACAAAGGACATGATCATTGAACAGCGTTTTCATCGAGCCATCATCGGACAGAAAGGGGAGAAAATTAAGGAAGTTCGGGATAAGTTCCCTGAGGTAAATGTTGTAAGATGTATGGCATATGTTTTGTGATGCCACGTTTCTAATACATTTAAAATAAAGAGAACTTCTCTCCTTGCTTTCAGGTCATCATCAACTTCCCAGACCCAACGCAGAAAAGTGACATTGTACAACTGCGTGGGCCTCGCACTGAGGTGGAAAAGTGCTCAAAGTTTATGCAGAAAGTGGTGGCTGAAATGGTACTTTTTTTTTTTTTTTTTTTTTCATCACTAATTTTCTGAATGTAAATTTGTAATTTTGAATGTAAACCCCTTATTTAACCGAATAACTGCTGATGTTGGGAATCGGTAGCCAATGTCAGTGATACTCACCTGGCAGTGGCAAGGTTTCAATCCACTTAAGAGCTTGATTTTATTTTTTTTTCTCCATTTATTTATTTATTTATTTATTATTATTATTATTATTATTATTATTATTATTATTATTATTATTATTATTATTATTATTATTACTATCACCTGCCTGATGGATTCATAATATTTCAATGGCTGGAAAAGGTTGATCTGAGAGTTATTCCGTTTTGTTTCTCTGTGTGCTTATTGCTGTAATATATTTTCTAATTCTCATAAAATTCTCAAACTATTGTTAGGTGCAGGCGAGCCTTACAACTGTCAGGGATGGTTTTTCGGATAGAGATTAGATTAAACCAGGACAAGGCCTTTTGTTAAATTAGGACATTTTATGTCGTTTTTACAAACACACATTACAAAAAAGCATTGTGCATTAAGACCAAACAATGGCACTGATGTATGTAATATGTCAATCTTTTATTTTTTTTATTTTTTTTTTTTTTAATTTAGACAGCTTTGTTTATTTTAGTCTAGGACTAGTTTTAAGACCTGTTTGGGGTAACTGCCCCTTAGTATCTTTTAATGAACTCATTCAATAGGCAATGTACATGATATGAATTTGAAATATGAAGTTCAACATGCAGTATACACAGAACTTCTGAAGATTGCCTGGATGAAGTTGAAACTTTATATTGCGCACATGCCAACAGCTGCTTTCTACTGTGGCAGGCTGTGTGTAAAAGTGTATTTTGGGCTTAACACTCTGTGATAAGACTGTCAATTTTAGCATTTCATAAACTGTCCTACTTTTATGTTCTTTTCCAGGTTGAGAACAGCTTTTCTGTCTCAGTCCCCATTTTCAAACAATTCCACAAAAATATAATTGGCAAAGGAGGAGCAAATATAAAGAAGGTAAGACGTTACTTTTTAGACTTCTTACACGTTCATCTATTTTCAGTCTGTTTACTTACTGGCACTATTTTGCTCTTTTCAGATCCGTGAAGAGACTAACACTAAGATTGATCTGCCTGCGGAAAACAGCAATTCTGAAATGATTGTCATCACAGGAAAGAAGGCAAACTGTGAGGCTGCAAAAAACAGGATCCTGGCCATTCAAAAAGAACTGGTGAGGTTTTTTTTTTTTTTTTTTTTTTGTTTTTTTTTTTTTTTTTTATATCAATCCATTTAAAACTTTGATTTCTGAACATCACAGAAATAATAACTTGAGTAAATATTACAATGGAAAACAAATGCAATAAGCATAGGGTGCATTTTTATTTTGAAGGCAAATATTACAGAGGTTGAGGTATCCATCCCCTCAAAACTGCACAACTCCCTAATTGGCTCCAAGGGGCGTTTTGTGCGTTCCATCATGGAGGAGTGTGGTGGTGTACACATCCATTTCCCAACAGAGGGCTCTGGCATCGATGCAGTGACAATCAGAGGCCCAGCGGAGGAGGTAGAGAAAGCCAAGAAACAGCTGCTGTCCCTGGCAGAAGAAAAGGTATGTCTGAACGGATGGGTTTCCTTCAAGAACTTGAAGCCATTAATGCTTATGTTATGCTTGGAATGTCATCTGGGCTCAGGGTTTGTTAGTACAAGTTTCCAAACTGCTTCAAACGGAAGGCCAGTCATTATTGCTGTAAAATCAATTGAGTCTACTTAAGATCTGTGCATTACTGTGTGACTAAAGATGTTTGTGGTGTGTGGGTTTTTTTTTTTTTTTTTTTAATAGCAAACTAAAAGCCACACAGTTGAGCTTCGTGCCAAACCTGAATACCACAAGTTCCTTATTGGAAAAGGAGGTGCAAATATTCGCAAGGTGCGGGACAGCACAGGCGCCAGGATCATCTTCCCTACTGCTGACGATAAGGATCAGGAACTGATCACAGTCATCGGTACAGAGGAAGCTGTAGCAGAAGCACAGAAGGAGCTGGAGGCGCTTATTAAGAGCTTGGTTAGTCTTGTTGTAGTTGTTGTATTTAAAAAAATTTTTTTTTTAATAACCCCAATTCTGATGTTCAGAAAAATAAGGATCTTCTGAATAAATACTATTTGCTCTAATCATTCTTAAATCTTATTTCTGATATCAGGATAACGTTGTAGAGGACTTCATGATTGTTGATCCCAAGCACCATCGGTTCTTCGTGGCACGTCGTGGCCAAGTACTGAGGGACATTGCTGACGAGTATGGTGGCGTTATAGTCAGTTTCCCCCGAACTGGCTCACAGAGTGATAAGGTCACCCTAAAGGGAGCCAAAGATTGTGTGGAGGCAGCAAAGAAACGCATGCTGGAGATGATTGAGGATTTGGTAAATAGATGTAACAATCTGCAATGCATCAGTGCAATTCCAATCTCAAGACAGCTGCAGTTATGCTATTTTAAAGGGGTAACCGACTACATTCTCCTCTAAATTTGCAGGATGCTCAAGTGACCGTGGAGTGTGTGATCCCTCAGAAGTTCCACCGCTCCATAATGGGGCCTAAAGGATCTCGCATACAGCAAATCACTAAAGACCACAGTGTCCAGATCAAGTTTCCAGACAGAGATGACCAGCAAGGTAAATACCACAGTGAATATCAGTAATTAAAAGATCATGATGGAAATCGAATGCTACTTGATCTATCTTTGAAATGGAAACCACAACTTTCCCTTGTACAAAAGGCAAAGCACAAAAATGGCACATTTGATTAAACTAATGTTGGGAGTAACAGCTGCTTGTTGTCAAATGTTTTTGATTATGTTGTTAATACTGGTCATTTAATTTCATTTGTTTATAACGAGTTATGTTTACATAGTTTTCCAGAAAAATATGGAAAATATGAACTAATATAATTTTTAAAAAATGTACTGATTTTTCAGGTCAAGCAATAGTTATGGGAAAAGTGATTCTTTAATAAGATTGTTGTTGTTTTTTATTTTTTTTTATTTTACAATGGTTACATTTTAATATAAGTACTTTTAAGGCATCCTGCAGTCAGTGAACAATTACATTTATGAGATTTGCAGAGGCTTTAATATAAATGAGATTTGCAGAGGCTTTAATATAATTTTTTTTTCTGTGGCCCCTTTCTATTTCTCTATCTATTACATATAATCTGCACACTTTGTTTTACACAGCTCCATCGGCTGATGCTCCAGTTCAGGAGAATGGAGAGGCCAATGGAGAGGTGAAGGAGCCTGCTGATCCTTCACTTCCAAAGAAGTGCGATGTCATTGTGCTCTCTGGCCGCAAAGAAAGATGTGAAGCTGCTGTTGAAGCGCTAAAGGTACGACTCCCTAGTGAAATTTCTTTCTATGCTGAAGTTCTTGTTTGTATGTTCTGGGTGTTTTTTGTGAATTGCTATAATAAATATTTGTTCTTTAGGCTTTGGTTCCTTTGACCATTGCAGTGGAAGTGCCTTTTGAGCTTCATCGCTACATAATTGGTCAGAAAGGAAGTGGAATCCGCAAGATGATGGATGAGTTTGAGGTTAGGTTTATAATTCGACTGAAATCAGCTGTAAAGAGACTATTTCCGCATTTATCAGATCTTAATTCTATTAAATGGCTAAAGATATGTACTGTACTTATAAAGATTTTAACAGTGCTTTCTTGCTACTGTACTGACAAATATATTTTCCTCCCAGGTTAATATTCAAGTGCCTGCTCATGAGTTACAGTCTGACATTATCTCCATTACTGGCCTGGCCTCCCATCTTGATCGCGCTAAAGAGGGTCTTCTTGAGCGTGTCAAAGAGCTACAGGCTGAACAGGAGGATCGGGTGAGTTTGAGGCCTGAACAGCAAATGAAATGCTTGTACACGTTGTAATCTCACATTTTGTGAATTCTCATATATTATAAATGTATATATTTTTGGCCACAGGCTCTCAGGAGCTTCAAGCTGACCATCACTGTGGATCCCAAGTATCACCCCAAGATCATTGGACGCAAGGGTGCCATAATCACCCAAATCCGCAATGAGCATGAGGTCAACATTCAATTTCCAGAGAAAAATGATGAAAACCAGGTAACGGACTAAAGCCTACAAATAACCTTTTATTATTTTTGTTCAAAAACATGCCTTTTTGTGGTGAAATGACCAAGAACCTTTTATTTTTATTTGGTCATCTAGGATCAGATTACCATTACTGGCTATGAGCAGAATGCTGTGGCAGCACGTGATGCTATTCAGGCTATAGTGGATGAACTGGAGGAAATGATCTCTGAGGACATAACCCTGGACAGCAGAGTCCATGCTCGCATCATAGGGGCACGTGGCAAGGGAATTCGCAAAATCATGGATGAATTTAAGGTGAGATGATAAAGGTGTCACATCCGCAGTCATTTATTTCATACAAAGTATTTAACTTTATTTATTTATTTATTTATTTATTTATTTATTTGTCCATCAATACACCATTTTAATAACTCTTTGTAAATTTTGTACCTTTTTTTTTTTTCTCCAGGTTGATGTTCGATTCCCTCAGAGTGGAGCTGCGGATCCCAGTTTAGTGACTGTGACTGGCCGTCCAGAACAGGTTGATGAAGCCATTGATCACCTTTTAAACCTGGAGGAGGAATATGTAAGAACATGCTATAATAAGGCAGACGAAGAAAAATTGAAATGATCATTGACAAAAAGGTAATCATTAATTTTTTTGCCCTCAGATGGCTGACGTGGCTGAAAATGAAGCCAAAATGGCCTATATGAAGCCTTCTGGTTCCACTGCCTCCAACATGGAAGAACCACGAGGCCCATCCAAGGGCTTTGTTGTGCGGGAGGCTCCTTGGGCCACTGGCAATGAAAAGGTAAACTAATACTGTGTGAAAGTTACTGATAAAGTTGTAATCAGTCATTTAATTTCATGTAGAATTCCAATAATGAACCTGTTGTTTGTTGGTCTTTTCTCTCGTTTTAGGCTCCTGATATGAGCAGTTCTGAGGAATTCCCCAGTTTTGGTGCACCTGTGACTAATGCGAGATCATCTCCATGGGGACCCAAACGTTTTTGAAATGTGTGTCCTGTGGTTATGTTGCAACCCCTGGTTCCCCCTTACTATAATCCCTCCTTTGGTCCCTTTGGATGTGGACGGACCTCTTACCTTGACCCCTAATATATCAGCACATTTCCTCTGCTCAAATTACTTCTGCTAATAAGGGTCTTGATGATTCTCTCAGTGGCCCTTATAAAGGTTCATTGACCCTTTTTATAAGGTTCAACTGAATTAGTGTGAAGTGAATCATTTGCATTTTTAGAGAGAATCACAAATTGAAGGAAAACAAAAGTAGTCCTGGCCATGCTTCAGGTCTGCAACAATCCAGGTTTAATTTTTGATATGACGCCATTACAAAAACATTATTTCATTACAAAGGTTATTTCTTGGGTTTATTAAGCTGCTCTGTCTCATAGTTGCCTTTGCAATGGGATTTGGGGGAAAATATACTGTATACCTCTGAAAGATATTGCTTCTGGTTGAAGTCAGATTCATTCATAGGAAATGGGTAACCAGCCGTACTTCTGTCTAGTTGCCTAGGGTAGCTGTTTTGTTGCAGATATTTCAATTGTCTCTTTTCCTGTTCCTAATACCGTGACTCTGGGAAGTGATTCCGTGCAGCCTTTACAGCTTTCCAACTTAAAGAGGGACTCTTCACTACAGAAGTATTTTCAAACTGCCATTTGCTTTGGAAGTCCCAGGGATATAGTCACTCGTCAAAGTAGGGTTCCCAAAGTCTCTAAAACATACACTAAACTGCTTCTACTTTTCGTTTTGTTTTTGATATTCAGAAATCATATTATTAAAGATTATAACATTTGGAAAGATGAAGAAAAAAAAAGACCATTTTGTGCCAATGAAATGTCAAGTAATGTCATGTGTTACTCATTCTTGCTAATGGGTCAGTGTCCAGCCCCTTTTTGTCTTCCAGTTGCTATGCAGGTTGGTCTGAAACCATAGCAATGGCCCTCTTAATAGCCTTATAAGAATTATGCAAAAATGATAAAGGAAACGATCATGGATAACACTGGAAAATAAACTGTCCAAAAAGCAAAATAAAAATTGAAAATGTATCTGGACTTGTTGTGGCGGGACTGATTTCTTACACGTTCACAATATCCCATACACACTTCATTTTCATTGGTTAAGTTAGAATTGCTCTCATAGAAGGACCCCATCAGGCCCTCTTGGCCTTTGTAATGAATGCTGTTGCTGAAAACTGCTGTTGTTTTCACCTGCAAAATGACGCACGTTAAGGAAATGGACAAGAATGTTTGCCCAAAAGTATTTTAATTAACCAGGGCAGGAATTATGGAATTATTAATTGGGCACAAAAAATTAAGTTGTGTATTTATTTGCAAAAGCTAAGCCACAAATTGATTTCAGTGAACAGACAACATATTAATACTTTTAAATCTTTTGATTTAACAAAGTGATTTAATCTTGTTTTGCATAAATTTTGTATCAGCGCTGAATGTGATTTGTTACTAAATAAAATGCAGTTTTTACACTTATTTTCCACTTGAACATAAAACATATTTTATAAGTTATACTTAATCTTGTATGCGTAATGATTCCTTTTAAACTAATGGAGCTTTTAATCGGTTACAATAAAGAAAGACTTTAATAAATTTTTGTGTTCCCGTAAAACGTGGCAGAAATAAAATCAAGTTAGACAAAAACTTTTTTGGCCAGTACGGGGATCGAACCCGCGACCTTGGCGTTATTAGCACCACGCTCTAACCAACTGAGCTAACCGGCCCTGTACTGCAAGTCTCTAGACGATCCTATAGAGAGACTCCCAAGCGAGCTCACTCCCCGTGTTCCCTACGTGAACGCAGTTATAATATCTCTAGGACTATTATGTTATTATATGGTTTTTATGAAAATATGACAACCAAATAAGAACTTCTAGGCGCATGGTGCATAATAGATCATTCATAAAGAATAAGAAGCTTAAAATCAGCATGGCTCGTTGGTCTAGGGGTATGATTCTCGCTTTGGGTGCGAGAGGTCCCGGGTTCAAATCCCGGACGAGCCCACGATTTTTAGTGTTTAGGAAGAAACCAAGGGAAGGTTTACGATTTTATTTTATTGTGCACTTAGCGATTATTCTACAATAAATAAAAGACAGAGAATAGACTATTTCACCGAAAAAGAAATTTTTTTTACCGAAAAAAACGAAACGTGCACGGTCTTTGGGTACAAATGCGTTGGTGGTATAGTGGTTAGCATAGCTGCCTTCCAAGCAGTTGACCCGGGTTCGATTCCCGGCCAACGCAAAACTGTTTTGCACCATCTTAGCAAAACTTTTAAATTCTTTTTACTTTTACGAGTGACACAAATGTCCCACAAAAACACTAAACATTTCAGACCTTCAAAAAACACCTTCTAATAGTTAAATATAAATGTGACAAACTTTTTTTTTTTTTGCTCTCATTTGTATAATTTTTTAGCAAACCTTTTCATTTTGCTATTATAGTGCCAACTCCTGGCCAACTGTCACATATAATTACACTGAACTTAGTGATTGCTGTTGGGATGTTAAGAGACCAGAGTCTTGCACAGACAAATTGAGGGGTAGGAAAAAAAGTGCACATCTAATATTTATTAATTTTTTTTTTTAAACAAATATTCAATATATTAGGTGTGTGCAATATTTTATCGATAATGATAATTAGACGATATTTTGCTGAGTGTGTTATTGTGTTAGTAACATTATCTAAAGGACTACTGTGGTTAGCTGACTGCTAAAGTTTGTGATATTCTGTGTGGTGATCAGTTCACAGCAGTGATAGATTTTATTTTAATTTGTTTAACCTTATGAGCATTTTTACCTTCTTAAAGCCGTTTTTTTTTCTAAAAGTGTGCATCTTTTTAGACAAATTCTTAAACTGAATCAGGCAGTTAGAATAATAAGTCATTTGAGCTGTTGTCAATACGGATTTATTTTGCAAGTGAATATTTGCAATGCAGAGAAAACAAGCTGCATCTGAAGTGGCATTTAGATGCATTTACATACATATATATACACATATTATATATATGTCAAAATTAAACCCGCAAGTAGGTGAGAATGAATGAATCATTTAAACAGTTGATTCATTCATGAACAAAGCATGTTAATGTTGCTCAGAGATGCAAATTAGAGTTATATTTGTTATTGAAATGAATCAATACTGTGCGTCTAAAACATAAGTGTATTAATTATAAATTTTTATTGAACTGTTGTAAAATAAATATTACATCTGTATCCATGCTGCTTTTTTTGTTGGGAAAAACGCCCGTCTTCGCTTAACTTATACATTTCTGACCCATATATTGAATTTATGATGCATTTTAACAAACTGCATCATGCAGTACATGAACGCGCACTGGTGTAAACCTACTAGACTTCATATTACCTCAGCTAAACTTCGGCTAACTTACATGGTACCTGAGTCATGGATGTTAGCGAGACAAATTAGCTATATTTTGCCTTTTGTCATTTGGACAATTAGCTGTAAATTCGAGGCACAGGTAGTTGAGTTTTTTTGTTAATCACCACTCACCTCCACACCAAGACAAACACAACTGGAAAGGGAGGCATGTCTTCGCTTCAGCAACTCGCTGTCTGTGATGTAATGTGCAGCTGATCGATGTGTGCTAAACTGCAGTGCTGCGGCCACGCGGAGGAGGACGGCATTTTCCGACCGACCTGATATTTTGAATTTTTATTAGTTTGACTGGAAAATGTGTTAATAAACAGAAACACACACGTATAATAATAATAATTACAATTTTCTCTCTAGGACGAAAAGGCCCCATTGATGTATATGTGTGCACGTGCCTGGAAAAGTCTGTCAACCAGCATAACAAAAAATGTTTTGTGAAACAAATCACCAAAGCCTAACTTAACTCTCTGCCTTTAATATTAGCTGCAGAAATGTATCACAACTATTGTTTACATTATTACTTCAAATTCTATTAAATCAGTTACAAGTGGTTTGAATTTCAGTTGTAGCCTAGTACTCGTAATAATTTGTCGTAAATTGACGTTTGTCCTTAGCATGTGTATAAAGTTCAGTTAATTTTAAGCGCTCAGGAGATTCAATTTGTCTTTATACATTCTTTTAGCTTTGTGACACTTCAATTATTGAACATTTTAAATATTTATTTATTTAATAAATGTGTAAAAATGTGTAAAATTCGTATTAACGACCAATAAGGAGCTCAATCTCTTTCTTTCTTTTCTTTTATGGTAACAGTAAACAACGGGTTTTACAGACGGAAAATAAAACACACATTCTGTATCTTTTACGCAATGATTCGGGGTAAATAGAATTTAGTTTCTAGCAATTTCTGATCCCAAACGCCACCTAGTGTCGCGCGGACGGATGTGCGTCTGTGTGCCTGAGTAGATGCACGCGACCATCCTGCCAAGTTTGTGGCTGCTATTTCGATGACCATTACTTTGATACAGTTTTATAGCAGAAAAAAAGAGATGGAGAAGAAAACCAGCTCTAGCTCAGTTACTGAAGTAACAGCCTTTTGTGGAAGCTTTTTCACGGGTGAACACATCATGTATTTGAAATCACGTCAAAGTCTTGAAATTATACATACCAACTGTAAACCATCACTGGCAGCCAAGCAGCTGGAACTGTACAACAGAAAAGACAACGACTCAAACTTCAGCGTTGATGTCACTGTGTGGTGAGTTCCTTCCCTCATTAATCTTTCTGTACGAGGCCATTTAGGCCGTCATGCGTTTTAGAAAGCAAAATATTTACAGAAGCATTATTAATTAATGGAACTGCTTACCGCCAAAATGTTTTAGCAGTGTTGTGTTTGTGTCTAGATTCTCCTTTGATTTAAAGCTTGTCGATATTGATAATGAGCTTATTTGCAGAAATAAGCCACTGTTTATGTTTTCATATTAAGCGAAATACTAATATACTAATGAGGTGAACACGTGCTAGTGCTTGTTTCGGCATCTGCTAGTGTGCAGCACTGCTTTCCTGCAGCCTGTCTCTGTGTTTGTATGTGTGTGGATTGCAGCTCTTCTGAGGTGTTCACTTACACTTTGAAGGTCTTCCCATCTTTGCTAGTACTTTTTAACGGATGCAAGTTGCTCTCACAGGAGCTTAGAGGCATAATCATTGTACAATTAAGATAATTTCAGAACGACAGCTGGTGGGTAGAGAAGTAATTTTCACACCTCCTAATCGAGGAGGGCTGTCAGATTAAGATAGAGAGGTGATTTGAGGGAAATTGTCTTGGCCGAGTCTTTGGAGTGAGGCCCAGGTGGCCGCAGGTATCTGCTCGTCCGTGTCTACTGCTGCCCAGGAGGAAATTTGGTTTTGATTTGCCACACTGGAGAGATCATGGGAGAACCAGACTTTCTCCACATGTCTGCTGGGATTTGTCAATTTATTACTAGCGTCTTCTGCCTGCCACTACATCTGGGCTAGACTGAAAGCTTCTATAGCCCCTTGCTGTTTTTGTTTTCCCTAAGTTTCCCTAAGTTTTTTTATTAATATATATATATTGCAGAAAACCTGTTTGCATTGTTACACTTTCAGATAACCATCATTTAGCCTACTGGTTTTGATAATTTTATTCCCCGTGGGTCAAAAATGTCAGGTTTTACTATCCTTGTGGGGATATTTGGTCACACATTGTAGCATAAACAAATACACATGCATACGTTTATGGATTTAACATTCAGCTGAAAAATTAAGCACTAAATGTGGTATTTTTACATTTATTTTTTAATTAATATTATCAATATTATTATTAATATTACTTTAGACATTTCTAGAACATTCAGTCATTTATCAGAGCTGGGTTCTTACTGTTAAACCTGATTAATTTGAATTGTTTAGTAAATGTGTAATTGAAAGCAGAGCATGTATTTGGTGTTGCTGCTTAATGTTCACAAGATGGCAGTGTTACCCATAGTTCGGCTTTATAGGTGAGACGGGGCTAGTTTAGTTTGTTTTTAAGCTACAGTGAATATATCAATTGAATGTTTTTTTTAAGTATGTAGATGCATAACCGACTACAAAAAAAGCTACTGAAAAAGATACAGCACTGGGAACCAGCTGTTCATTGACATTAATTTGAGAAAAATACGTATTTATTAAAAAAAAAAATCAAATAAACATCCGCTTTTATAAAAAAAATTATTTACTAAACATTAATATTAATTTAAATAATAAAATAATTATTGAGAAAAAAAAAATGAATGAATTGAAAACACAGGCTACAGCATAATAATTAAAGGCATAGTTCAACCAAAAATTTAAATTCTGTCGTTAAATACTCACCCTCATATCGTTCCAAACCCGTAAGACCTTTCTTCATCTTTGGAACACAAACTAAGTTATTTTAATGAAATCAGAGAGCTTTATGACTCTGCATAGACAGCAACACAACCGCCACGTTCAAGGCCCACAAAGGTAGTAAGGACATCATAAAAATAGTCCATGTGACGTCAGTGGTTCAACCTTAATTTTATGAAGCTACAAGAATAATTTTTGTGAACATAGAAAACAAAAAGAAACAACTTACTTCAGCAATTTCTTCTCTGAAGATGAAAGAAGGTCTTACAGGTTTGGAACCACATGAGGGTGAGCAATTGATGACAGCATTTTCATTTTTGAATGAACTATCCCTTTAACATTTTGACAGAAGTAGCAATAGCAGAAATAGCAGTTCAATAATGCTTCAAAATCCTAATGCATTTCATTTTAGTATGACACATAGAGCAATAGTAAAGAAAAAAAATGGTTATTTACTTAGCGCACCTGTTTTTATTGTAACAGTCTCCTGAAAGAATATATTGCAGGTCAGAAAACATTTATTTGAGGTTAGCAGGTTTCTTTTTCGGGGCTGTGCCTAATGACAGCTGACTGAACAGTTTCTGGAAAATGATGACAATTCATTGATTTCAGGAACAACTCGGCATCCTGCAATTGAGTTGATCCACGTCAAACATACCTGATCTCATTTACACAGTCGTATTTATACCAGATAAACTCCACATTCTAATCTATTTCACTAAATGGGTTTTGTGTAGTAGAATGCGCTGTCCTAATTATGTGAATTGCTTCAAATGCCCAACAACAATGAAGACCGGCGACCATTAGCCGATGGTTTCCGACCACTCGGGTAAAGCATGATACGTACAGTCAATAACAAACAGCGCTGTAACGTCTCCAATGTTTGAATGTACAGAGAGCAATCAAGAGAGAGAGAGAGAGACGACCTATTCAGAAATGAGTCACTCCTCGGGGGCCGGTATGAAAATATGAAGTACTCTGACTGAGCTCTAGAAAAGGATTAATCATTTTAAATGCCACTGAAATTAAAAGGCCCCGAACAATAATTACTTCTGCTTGCTGTTGCCACCCAGGCTTCCCATGACTTAACCTGTGGTCAAAGGGGGCAGAAGGATGTGTACAACCAATCAGTGAAGCTGACGCATAAGCTCTGTTCTTTTCTTCCTCGTGCGCTCTGTTTTTTCCTTCCGTTTTTTAATTGATATTCCGGGTGCTTTTCATCAAAGTCCTCCTGGGTTCAACCTTTCAGAAGCAAAACTTGACAGTGATATTTCAATCGAAATCATGCCAGCGGTAACAGCTCTACTCCAGCGTTTTTTGAAATTCTGTCATTTGCCTTCGGTTGTAAAGAGTGTTTTTTTTTGGATTAGTGGTCAACTGATAATTTTTTTTTTTGCGTGGTATTATTTTGCATTTGGTGCATATGCTGGATGTGGATAGACGAACACTCTATAATCAGAATTTGTAAAAATGATACATTTAATGAATTTGAGGCTAACATGAAAGATATCA
Organism: Enteromius trimaculatus; assembly: GCA_032361065.1. Taxonomy (NCBI): domain Eukaryota; kingdom Metazoa; phylum Chordata; class Actinopteri; order Cypriniformes; family Cyprinidae; genus Enteromius; species Enteromius trimaculatus. The sequence continues at coordinate 8,028,483 of JAUMHP010000048.1, read as the reverse complement.
TCTGTATATTTTCATACAACCTGCTTTAGAGATGGAGCTTCATGCTTACAATAATTCATTCATTCGTTAATACATTCATATATTTGTTTTCCTGAACAAAAAAGAAAGAAACAAAAGCATGGCTGTATCCCAAATCACATCCTTCTAAATATTAAGTGAAAGGAGTATGTAAAAAGAATATCATCCCTAAATTCATAAAACAGTATAGGCGAGAAGTTATAGGTCCATATGGTCTATTTCTATTGAGATTCTGAAGTCTGCATTTGATGGACACTTTACTATCCCATGAGGCCACTGGACAGGATTTGTTAAGTAGCAATGAGGCAACACAAATGATACTGGTAGGTCTGATAATATTCACTGTAAAAAAAGGGCTGTGAATTTAACTGTAAAAACAGAGAAAATGCTACGGTAAAAACCAGTGAAATGGTTAATGGTAAGTTAAATTTACAGGGAAACACCGTAAACTGACATTCCCAGAAATGTTGTTTAAATTTTCTTCTTAGTTTTTTGAATCAGTTATGTTTATTAGGGTTGTATGTTACATGTAATGTTGTTGAATTAATATTTATTGCCCATTTTAGTTATAATAATTCTTACCATGATGGTGTTTAGTGTTTGTGTGAATGACGCTGAGCACCTTCTATATGTTTTACTATTTAAAAAGGCTACTTGTGATGAACTTCATTTCATCATGTGACTTTTCATAACTAGCTGCATTTGGAAGTTATCAGTGTATTTCAAAGGTACAAAATAGATTTGTATCATTAGACAATGATTATTTTAATCACTATCACTATTTTCTGATTATAAATTACGGTATTTAACTGTACATTTAAAATAAAACCATAAAACTTTTGACAAAACAAAAATTATGATATCTTATTTTTCACGGTTTTATACTAGCAACCACAGCTGCAGTTCTTTTTTTTGCCATAAAAGAAATAAAAGTTTTACT
>JAUMHP010000048.1:7964883-7991809 GCA_032361065.1 Enteromius trimaculatus | reverse complement strand
ATGCTTAATTGTGAACAAATTAACCATCAATTAATGCTTAACTAATGCATTATTCTGACCCCCTATTCTGAAGTGTTACCATAGATTTAATTTTACCCCATTTCTAAATTATTCATAAATGACTTGTGTGAAGTAGAAGAATCAGTCTGTCTAAACCCCTCCCTCCCGTGATCCCTCACTGCTGTGATTGGTCAGATGGCCAGTCCTTTATGATTGGTCTACCGCTACAGCGGTCAACAGAGCTTGTACCAAACTATACTATTTGACATTACTAGAGGTGCTTTCAGAGAGAATACGTCAACTACTGTAGTTAACAAGGACTATCGTGGAAAGTGCTTTTGTAAGTGAATCGGGCACACCTCTATGTTGTCAATATCAAAGTTGTATAATGCATAACATTGCGTTAAACATCGTTTATCATTACTTCAACTAATAAGACAGACAGACAGACAGTCAAGCTGCATCAATCACAATGCTTAGACTACATTAGGCCCACAGCTGAACAAAAAAACTACAGGAGCACAAGTTAGCTGGTTACCAAGACATGTGCAGAGTTGTGACACAACATACATAACGTACACAAATACGATCCCTAGAAAATACAGTCATCAGTTATGAATCATACTTACAGGCAGTAGTTCAGAGGAGCAAGCCAGTCCACGTAAACTGGCACTGATCCATCTTTTAAGACCAAGCGTTTGGTGAATATCGCATTGTACTCCAAAATTGGAAAATCAGTCATCAGTAAAATGAGGCGAACACAACAAAAGACTGTACTGCTGAGGTGTTGTTGAAAAAAAAATATGTTTATCACTCATTCTTTATACATTCATCTTTCAGAAGGGCATATAAAACAAATGTCTCTCACAAGCCCGCAGGATACAGCGTCTTCTTGACATGATGTAATCTATGTGGAAATTGTACTGTTTGGGGGCGGGGCAAGTTGTTTGCAGCGTAAAACGTGGGCGGACATTATGCAAACATGTTACTTAGTGACGTGGATCTGTAACAGAAAAAGATTTTTTTTGATGCACTGCCGGCATCACAACTTTGCAGATAGTTTATGTTTACATACAGCTACATGACAAAGTGCATGAAAGATCATATTTGAAAAGGCATAATAGGGGCACTTTAAAAAAGTGTCAATATGAATTTCTTAAAAAGTAGTGCAAAAGAGGCATGACATAAGCACAATGGTCAAACATGCCCCCCTACTGTGTGTTTACACACAAAATCAATGTGCATTGGAATGGAAAGATTTGCTCTGGGTGAATGGCCCCTTAGGAGATCATATATATATAATACATATATACATACAATGTACATTTTTTGTTAGTTTTTTCTTTAGGACATTTTTGTACTATGATGTTGTGCTGCCACTTAAAGTCCAATGTAAATTCTGTATCCTGAAGCTAAGCTAGCTGAGAAACTACAAAAAGGGAGAATTGATGTACAGACTAGAAACGACTAATGAACCAGCTTTAAGATGAGACTCTGTCAGATGTGTTTTTGTATCGCCGCAGGCTCAGTTATGGTAGTCAGTGATACATGCTTCTAAAATGGTCTGTTTGTTCCTCACAGCAACATATTAACGCAAATGGGATTCTCTTCATTACAGAAACAAAATTCCACTCACTTGATTTCCATAATTAAATGTAACAGGGTGTAATTAACCTAAAACGTTCAACAAAACGAAATATGTCATATTAATTTCACAGTAAATTACAGACATGCAGAAAAACTTGTAATTACTGACTACAAATGACATAGAGCAGGATTTAACATCAGAGAGGATAAAGACATGAATTCATTAAACAATCCAGAGGTCAAAACAAGCAGAAAAGTTCACATTTAAAAGAAATGTCTCATGCTCCTGTTGTTCCAAATACACCCATAAGTTTCTACTTGATCAAGTTGTTTAAAAATGATCCAGTTGGATCTGGTTGATCTCAGTCTCAAAGCTTGTCTTATGGTTCACAAATCAAAGTACAACTGATGTAACAGTCTGCGTGAGTTTGCAAGTGATTTTACTTCCATATTGTAATGTACTTCCTAGATAAATATTGAATAAGAAAAATTTTAACTGATTGGATGTAGTAAAGTAGTAGGCGTATCATTCAGAAAATAACACTGACAGTTGGAGGGGTATGGTTAATGATGTCATGCTCATGGCTAAGTCGCCAAACTAATGTCATCAGAGATGACCCGTCATTTTCAAGGAGGAACATTTTCAGATTTGAATGAAAAATTATGATGGCAAACATTTTTTTTTTCTTTTTGTGGATTGACTTGCACCACAAATAGCAGTGTTAGCTAACAAAATAAATATAGTTAGTAATTAGTAATTAATAATAGTAATTAGTAATAAGTACTTTTGATTCCACGCAGACTTATTGAATTACATTCAATGACGTAATTGTTTGTTTCAACCACAGAAGGCGATAGAGATGCCATGGTTACACTGGTGTCAGTGTGCGCAGAGTTAAAATTGGAAACCTTTAATGTGCTTTAGGAGAGTCCGCCTGAAGCCAGGTCATGAAATGCTCTTACGCATACACATACATGCACACAAACCCCTGAGCAAGATTAATAACACCTGGCTTTTAAAATGGAAGCCGGTTCCACTCTGCTGCTCTTTCCTAAAGCCCTTTAATTAGACCAGCCAAATGATCTCAGCAGAGAGAACCTGCTTCATAAGCAGAAAATGATAACACACCCAATAGGTTATCCACTGTCCTCTGCTCCCCACACTCTACTTCTCTCAAACAGAACACGCAACATGCTTCAAAAACACTGATTCAATAACCAATGTTTTCAGTTATACCTGTTCAAAGTATCTTTCTTAACTGGGTTGCAGAGCAATGCACATTTATGCCATATCTATTTGATGTCCGGTAACACTTTATAATAATGTTCAGTTGCAAGGCATTCATAAGTGATTAGTTAATTATCAACTAATCATTTACAAAATATTCATAAGCATTTAATAGGTGATATGCTAGCAATTTATGTATGTTTTATTAAGTCATTTACAAGTCATTTACAAATGATTAGTTAATGATGAACTAATCATTTACAAAACATGACAATATGTTCACAAATGATTAAGTAATATGTTAACAATGTACACATACCTTTAAGAAAATAACATATCATGAAATAATCAAACATATCCTTGATAATGGTTAATAAGTTACTAGTTAAAATATTATTATATATTAATATAGTATAGTAATATATTAATCATTTATAACTCATTGAAATCTCAGCATTGTACTATTATCTCATAGTGTTAAAAATACTCCATCTGTGTGAGAGAACACATCTGTCTAACCCTCACCAGTCAGCCTTTACATTGCAGTACACACTACAAAGTATTCAAATCCTGTTGTGTAAACACAATAGTAAATCATTTACAACACTTTCTGCATACCCTATTCTAAAGTGTAAACTACTCATCAGTTGTAAATGTTTTACAAGCCTGCTGGTTACAGGTTTTGTGTGCGTATACACTGGGCTGAAAGATCTACCAATGATGAGTAAAGCATACAACTGATGAGTAGTTTACACTTTAGAATAGGGTATGCAGAAAGTGTTGTAAATTATTTACTTTTTTTCTTTCTTTTTCATCATGCTTCTATTGGTAGGAGATATTTTGAGGATACAGTCTTGACCCCAGCCAGCACCCAAACAAAATCACAAACATATGGTTTTTGCGAAGAAAATGGAACAGGTGGAGACCGCTACGATAACCTAATCTGCAGTATGGGCTGAGATATGTTTTTGTTAGTAGAAGCTATTGAGATGTTGTGTGCTGGATTACCAACATAAACAGCACTTAATAACGTAGATGGATGTCAAGCCACGAGTTCACGGGGACAGGGCTGGTAGGATTGCATTTGACCTCATTTTTTGTCCTTTGTTCTTCACCCACACAGATAACACCATTGCTATCAGTCCAAACTGGTGCAACATGGGACCAGGTGCCCTTCCCTCTCCTTCATCCTGCAGGAAGAGTACCACGTCCCTGGCAGACAGAGGTGCATTAATGGCTTTATATGGTTGCTTAATACCCTAATCCTGTCGAATAGAGTTTGGATGGATTTGTAGGAGATGTCAGGCCAATCCGCTGGTTCATAAACACTCTTGTAATAGTGCCTCTGTTGGTGTAAGTAGAGCAGGAGAGATGGGACAATAAAATGGGCCTACCTGTGACAGTTCAAGTGAGCCATTCTGCGGCAGAGAGGGGTTTAAGTGGACTTAAGTGAGATTAAATCCTTGTATGATTCACACTTTGTGAACGCTGTGGCAAATTGGAAGTAAAGCTCAGTGACCCAGTACCCAGTTACCTGTCCTACGTGAAACACTCCCTTCAGATAACAGCAAGAAGGAAAATTGTGGAGATGAGATTTCCATGACATGTAGGCCACGGCTTATTATCCTGATCGTAAGCGTTTTAAAAGCACTTTAATTGGTCAGTCTACTTTATGTCTTTTGACGCGATTAAATAGATCCTAGGTTCATCTATGACTATGAATAGAGAATATCTTTTGCTGTTTTACTGTAACTAATGCATATCTAGCTGTCTGTAAAGAGTGGAATATTGCTTTTATTCTAACAATCATCAAAGATTCTACTGCAGATAATGAAAGTTTCTGGGTTAAATAAATGTATCCCTCTGGTCGTCATTGGTCATTTTTAGCTGAAAAATGTTGTGTTTTGAGTTATTATATTTTATATCACTCTTTGTGAAAACTTTTTATAACAGCCAAAACTGGACTTAAAATCTTTGTTTCACACAAGAAAAAATGACATTTTGTTTGTTTGTTTTTACCATACCAAACAAGCCAATGGCTACCGTTAACTGTTATCGTTAACCAACATTTATCATATCTCCTTTTGTGTTCAACAACTGAAGGTAATTCATAAGTTTGGAACATCTTGGGAGTTAATAAATTATGAATTTGCATTCAAAAACAAGACTATATTTGTATTTATTTATTTTCAGTGATTTATTTATAGTGCTAAAAGACACCGTAGCGCTCAGGTCTGGGATGGTCATAATGTCATAACCCATCTGTCCAGTGCTCCTCTCAGAAGTATCGCCTTCACACAGGCAAGAGCTCCAGGGAGGTTGGCAGGATGAAGATGAAGGAGCGGTGCGTCTTTGCGGCTCTCCTCTCGTCACCTTGAGATTACTTTTTCGTTACACATGAGACCCATAGTGAAACAGCCTCCTGAAGCATTAAATAAAGTTTAGCTGTGTGACAGAGCTCGCTGCACCTGAACAGTCAGCCAGCTAATGATTCCTGAGAGGCAGCAAGAGTCTTCAGCTGGTCACAGTGAGAACTTAGATTACTCTCATACATGTCTAATGCAAATAAACAAACACACTACATAGCCTCTATGAACATACACACACAAACACACACACACACACACACACACGCACGCTGAGTCTTCTATTAGCATGCTAATGCCAGTGTCCATGCATGTATCAGACACACCTTCTTGGGTGTGTGGTATCATATCTGATATTTGGGGGAGATGAACTACGTCAATTAAGAAAAAGATTAACAAAGATTATTAGTACAGTAAGCAATGCAGTCAGCTGGAGTGGGTTTCTAATGGTAGGATGTTAAGATATGTAATATTCAGTGACAGCTCTTTGCTTCACTGATCGATATGAAATGCGTAATTTCGAATGTGATTAGGAGGGTGACCGTTTTCTTGTCTGAAAACTTGTCGGATTCCCCAAATCTCCCCCTCACACACGGCTGCCCATTCAAGACAAGATTATAACACTTATGCATATTAATAACAGATTTACTGACAGATTTATGACTACAATGGAGTCTCTGATGAAGGTTATAATTGTTGCAAAATATTTTACAAATATTTATTTTAGATGTTACTGTGTGCACACACACACACACACACACACATATATATATACTGTATATAATATAATATAAACACATCCTAAATATAACATTTTGTTTACATAAAATGGGTGTGTATTATGCATATATATATAAAATATAAATATGTTTGTGTGTGTATATTCTATATCTATAAATATGTGTGTGTAGCCTGTATATATATACTAGATATATAATGTATACTATAATGTTACTATTCATTTATTTTTAGATAAGTCAAGGTTAGTTCATGTTTCAAAATGTATTTACAAATTATTTGAAACCCATACCAATCTTTTAAACCCTATGAAACCAATTACACACATGTTTTAAACTAGATTTAAAAAAAATATGTTTTACAAGTGGATTGAAGCAGCAGCCTTGACTCATAAGTTGAATGCAAACACTGTATAACTGCATATTGCATCACTCTCTGGACAGACAAATCATATTTTAGATTCACTGCTGCTGTTCTGATCCCATGAATGCAATGAACTAAACTGCAGCGATGGCACAGGTTCATTGTTTGGACTGCAGGCAAAGAGGAGGTTTAGTCCTCAGATTTCGATCTCCATGATCTTACGTGACTGAAGAACTAGTACTAGAGTGCCACATGTTCACCAGCTCACCTTGAGGAGTGACTTGAGTCCAGTAGCATATCCACCTCCTTTTGTTTGCTTTTGTCCCCCTTTGTGACAGATGGTAGTGAGAGGGATGGGGAAGAGCGAAACGAGAAGCAAGGAAACAAACTCAATGTACAGAATGTGTCAAGGCCCACAACTCTCTACTCTCTTCAAATCACAACCTAACAGGCATGATGAGAATTAGATTCCTTTTTCTCTTGTAAGAAACAGCCCCCCCGATCCCCCCCCTCCTACTATGTGTGCCAGTGTGACATGTAAAGAGCAAGAAAGAGAGAAGGAACTAAGAAATGAAAGAGTTAGTTAAGGGGGGCAGTTAGTGCCAGCTTTCAGTGGCCTTTTTATAACATGATTTACAATTTCTCAATGTAATGTATTAAAACGTTGACAGAGCAAAAGGGATTCACAAGATGCTGCATTAGAAACTCAATTTCTATGATGAATTGCCTGGGGCTACTGAATCTCAAACTGTTCCCCCCTCCACCTTTTTCACTCCTCCTTCCATTGCACTGAAGTTTTATTTATTTTTTTTTTTTTGTCCAAATCTTCTTAAACCTCTCTCTTAATCTGATCGGTTGAATGTAAGGAGGTGAAAGGATTTCGGGACTAAAAAAGCTTTTTTTTGCCGTCTTGTATTCGGTGCTTCCAAATGCTGGGTCAGTAATATTCAAAAAAATTGCTTAGTCCCTGTGCTGCCAGTTGGCTCACTCTGATCCTTTCTCATCCACGCTTGTATTAACTAAGGGGTTCAAGGCTTCTTTTAAATAATCATTGTGACAAGAATGGGTGCAACATTAAACTGTTTAAATGTGTTCGCATTAACACTTCTAGAATGTGTTCAGTTCAGTGCATTGTTACGTTTTTTTCCCCCCAACCTAATTATACCCTAATGCTGTGAAATTTCCTTTCAAAATAGAAAATGATTTGAAAATATTTGTTGGCTGAATAACTAAGGAGGGCAAAAAGGTAAGTGTAACCATTTCCCTTAAAGCAGCGCAGAAAATAATGACCTCAAATTGGTTATTGGTGTGTAAAGGGATTTAGCAAAGTTCCCTCAGAAGTGCAGACAGCGGGAATGGCTGTTTCAACTCTGTGTAGTAATATCACAGCAGGAATGTGGGAGCTCGGACCGAACGGATGCTTTCCGTGTAAAAAGCTTGCTTGGCCAGCATCAGCTACTTTAGCTTAGTTGTGTACGATTAGGAATTTGGAGAAATGCGTTCCATGTCTTGCATAGATGGATTTTTAAGAGGTTCATATATGATGTGAAGCTCCATTTTCCAGGCTTTTTTATAGTAAAAGAGTAAGATATAAACATACTCGCAAAACTAAAACAACTTCCATGGCCCGCCAAGACCATTTATTGATTATTATATGTTGGAAGCTGTTTGATAATCTTACTTAATCTATGTAATGTGGTCTGTAATATTTACATACATAATGCAAGACCATTTACACGTGTGTGTGTGTGTGTGTGTGTAATACATATTTGTGCTTTTTGAAAACTTGAAGCCTCGTATCTAAAACAAACCAACAAAACAACCAAGATCCAATATACGCATTTTAAATTACATGTTTGGTGCCATGTATGCTGAATTGTGATGGCTAATATAATATTCTTTCTTCAACGTGAACATGTATCTTCACTCATCTTAGTGAAATTAGTGAATTTACAGAGTTAGGTTGGATGCACTGTTTCCATTCATAGTGTAAATAAAAAAAGTGTAAATAAAAGTAGAAGACTCCAAAATTACTCTACGGTGATGCAGAGGAGACGAGTTGTTATTTTTGTTTTCCAAAAACATTCTCGTAGCTTGGAGTATTTTAACGATTGCTATCATACTTTTTTGGGCCTTGACAGATAATGGGACAGTCAAAAGCATCCCGGTTTTCATCCAAAATATCTTAAATTGTGTTGAAATATCTTAAAACCCTGATGCTTTTACAGGTATGAAATGACATGGGGGTAAGTGATTAATAACTACATTTTCATTTTTAAGTGGAGTAAGCTTTTAAATCTCTGTCTTTTGTGAAATATGTTTTTGTCCATATGTAAATGAAATATGTAATGAAAGTCAATGGGGTCCAATGTTGTATCAGACCATAACATTTTTCAAAATAATGTTCATTTGTTTTTCATAAAAAAATAAAGCATTTTCATTTGGGGGTGAGCTATCCCTTGGTGGAGACTTCAGAATCCCATTCAGCAGGGCCCTCAATGAAGCTTCATTCAGAGAAGACAAAAAAAAGTACTCCATTCAGATCCCGGGCGGAAAAAACTAAGACATATAAATAGACATTCCAACCCTGTCGATAAAAACAACAAATAAGAGCAGAACATTACATTCATGTAGAGTTTAATTCAGTGTTTCTAGATGTTGGCATCTATTCGACGTGGATGATGGTGCCACACTATGTGATTGTTCCTCATCGTCCATTGTTCTGCGTGATTTACAACATGTGCACAATACCATGATATTACTTGTGGTTTACACTGGCTGAATGTGGTGTGAACATGACGTGAATGCGCTTAAAGAAGCTCAGCTCACCCTTTTGTTTGAGGTCTTGATGGGAATAGTAGAGCCTTGAAGCTGTCAGCCCAATAAAGAAGCCATTCCAGCCCTGCCTCGACACTGGGGGGAAATTCAAAGGAGGGGGGGGAGAGAACCAGATTTAGTTCACTGCTGTTGCCTTCCCACAAAAAGCCCCCGCATTAAAGAAAATCCAAATATTTGAGCATTACCAGAGGATGATAATGTAAAATCAACTTAAAATTGCCACAATACGATGTGTGACAGTTTTGCCATAATGCGCCTCGGTGGGATTAGTCATTCATTAAACAGGTTTGCCATGCAAAGCTACTGTCAGATATTTGTCTGGAATTAGAGAGGAATGAAAAAAAAACAACCGAAAAGATCCCCTGAACAATTAACATCACCCGCCTCATTATAACGACCAACTTAATCTTTAAGCATGTGAGTTCCCTGGTTTGGATTTCAAGGCAAGATTTCCAGTTCTCTTTGTCAAAACAAAACAAAAGAATGACTAAAACAAAAGCTCATGTAAACAAATGTTCAGATTTGTCTAAAAAGAAATCAGCTCTGTATACATCAGACGTGATATTGTCTCAAAAACGCGTACTAGACAATAACACAATGAATATTCATTTCTGTAGTGCTTTATGCTGGTATAGCGGATGAGATGTCTTACAATTCAGCGGTTCAGAGAAGTAGGATGCTTCTTTTAACAGAACTATTTCATTAATTTCTTACAGTGCGCTTTAGTCTGCTTTACTTTAACAGTATGGGCTTTTTAAGGTGGTATTCAAGCTTCATGCTTTGTGAGGAACACATATAACAACAAAATAAGGAATGATGTGGTATAAATGGATCAAAGCATCACAAAAGATGTATGAAAATGATTATCAATGATACTGTTACCAGGCACTTTAACGGCAGGTTTATCTTTCTCTCACATCTCAAGCCAAAGTTGGTTGCCTTGTATAAATGTCACATTTGTTGAAAAGCTGTGAAAGTGTTCTCGTTGGAACCTTTAGCAGATGGTACTTGAATGACCAATCGCATTCTTGGTTCATGATCGCAGTTCTTTCAACATTGAATCTATTTCAGATCAGATACTTTTGGGGGAAAGGGGGGGCCCTTTCACAGAAATTGCATATCACATTTTTTTTAGGATTCTATGTATATCATAAATCTGCAATCAAAACATGAGAAAAAACATATATGAGAAACAATGTGATGATGATAATAATAATATTGTATACATTTTGTAACTCATCAAACCTGATGGTCACAGGTTCAAATCTCAGCGCTGGCATGAACTGTAGGTGTGTAGAGTGCTCTATTCCACCCTCAATACCAGGGTTTCTTAAATCTTACCCTGGAGATCCAGTGCACTGCAGAGTTTGGATCAAACCATAATCAAACACACCTGAGCATGTTAATCAGTGTTTTAAGGGTCATTAGAAAATCACAGGTAGGTGAGTTTTATCAGGGTTGGAGCTAAACTCTGCAGTGCATCGGACCTCCAGGGTAAGATTTGAGAAACCTTGCTCTATATCATGACTGAGGTGCCTTTGAACAAGGCACCAAAACCCCCTGATTGCTTCCTGGGTGCTGCAGCAAATGACTGCCCACTGCTCTGGGTGTGTGTGCATTCACTACTCTCTGCTGTGTGTGTGTGTGTGTGTGTGTGTGCATTCACTACTCTCTGCTGTGTGAGTGTGTGTGCATGGATAGGTTAAATGTAGAGCACAAATTCCCAGTTCCCAGTCTGGCCTTACTGGAAACTCACCTTCAAAACCTGTTTATTATTATTTTATTTTATTTAATATATACACTACCTGTAAAAACAGTACTATTTAAAATATTACAATTTTACATATAATTTATTCCTGTGTTAGTTGAATATAACTGACCTCTATCAATAGCATTAAAAATAGTCATTATTCCAAAATACTTGACCATTAGTTTATATCATATTTATACAAAATATTATTTAATTATATTTTTTATATATAAAAAGGAGAAGCATTGCCAGAGCCCTGCAAAATGACCTCCAGCAGGCCACACACACACACACACACACTACTGAGCCTCATTTGTTGTTTTCAGGACATTAAATCAAAGTTGGATCAGCCCATAGTGTGTTTTCCCACTTCAATTTTTAGACTCCAAATCCAGACCTCCATGGGTTAATATATTTGATTTCCATTGACAATTTTTGTGTAATTTTCTTGTCAGCACATTCAACTATGTAAAGAACAAAGTATTTAATAATTTAATTCATTCAGGATCTAGGATGTGTTATTTTAGTGTTCCCTTTATTTTTTGAGCAGTGTATATTATCGAGTGCACATATTAACAGCCTCAAAATTACTTTTGCACTAAACATTATATAAAAAAATAAAGGACAAATGGACAACGACCAGTGTGTTGAACTGTTATAAGCTGCTTTTAAACCATCTTGACAGTGGCCTTGCTGATTAGATCTGTATGCAAATCTTATTGGACAGAACAGCTTTTGTGTGTGTGTGTGTGTGTGTACGCCACTGTCAGCTCCTCCATTCATATTGCAGTTTGATTGAAAGGGGCACAGATGAAATTTATCTGTCACAATGGCTAATGAAAACCCACGCCACATCTGACCAAGACCTTGGTGGCCTTAGCGATAATACAGCTTTGTCCAGGCCACCTCAGCCCTATAAATGTGAGAATTCCTTGCCTTTGGAAGTGTTTTATTTGTCATTCTTTCGGGAATGATAAAGAGATTGGTCTCCAGGGAATGTTTTGTTGCTGCCATAAAGGGAAGGCCATGTCAGCGTTATTATTTTTGTGACAATCTACACGTTTTCAGCTCACTTTAATCTGTTCGGCAGCTGGTCAGGTGGGATGTGGCCTTGCCCCTCTGTCACCTCCCAGGGTCCCAGTGGTAAAACTTTTCTGATTAGGTTTTCTGTTAAATCCAGATTTTGTCGTGCATTTAGAAGCATTCTGCACAAAATGCGAGGACAAAGCTTTCTTTTAGCGTGCTGTATTTGTTCTTCCTCACCCGTGAGCCATTGTATGAATAATAAGTCAAAGTATGCAGTGAGTGCTGTCGGCACATAAATGGCCTTAATATGAAGTGTCCCCATGGGATGCTCAGGGTCATTAACTCTAATGCCATTTTCTGCTACGAAGGCCCTCCAATTACCCCTCTTTCCTTTCAGCAGTACCGAGTCGAACAAATAGAAAGAGAAAAAGGCAGAAAAGAATGGTTTATAAAGGCCGCTTTGTCTCAGATTCAGTTTTGACCTTGGTAAAACTGTGGATATGAGGCCAAAACCTTGTCAGGAGGAGCGTGCCACTGATGACTTGAGTGGTTTTGAAGGGGGCTGAGCGTGTGCACAGCATAAGGAGGAGTCAAACGGCATCTGTAGACTAAGCAATGGTAGCGGTGATGAAGACAAGGGGTGGACAGGTCATATAGCCATGCTCTTTGTAAATGGTGCAGCTATTGATTTTCCGGTCTCCCTGAGGACAACGGACAAATGGTGGCAGCTTGGCAAAAGTTGTTTCTGTCAGGTGTCTGTGTGTTTAATAATGTGTGCGGATGGTTTAAGGACATATTCCATTGAATACTGTGAAAAAAGTACCTCAGAGTGTCGTTTGTGGCCTTAATTACATTTGAGCGAAAACAACCGTCTTGTGGATTTGTTAATGGGCCCAGCGGGACACGATTCACTTACTGAGCTCGATTGCTGTGCTCGTCAAACACCTCCAGCGGGGTGGACATGTGGCGCTTATGCGTTTCTTTCCAAACTGGCCCATGCACTCTGTAAAGACATCACGATGATCATTACTAAAAAACAAACAAATAAAAGCACAGATGTACCTGCTGAGCTCAGAAGGGAAACGGTGTGAACAAACACTGATTAGTTGTTTAAGGTGATTGATAATGCTTTGAAATAGGGGACATGTATTCACGTTTAATTAAGACTTTTGCCTTAATGAACTCCTAATTTGCTGCTTGTTAATAGTAAGGTAGTTAAGTTTAGATATGAGGTAGGATTAAGGGATCTAAAATATGGTCATGCAGAATAATGCATATAAATAAAAAGGCACAAGGCACGGATCTTTAATCCGCAATGCAAACGATAACAAAGCACACACGTGGTTTGACACTTAAGGACTGACACAGAGGGTTGAAATATAGACCCTTAAATACACATACTAACAAGGACAGAACTAAGGACACCTGGGGAAGACAGCTGGGAGTAAATCTACCAGTAATCCCACAGACACAGGAAATACCAAATATGGGCAAGGGCTGACTCATGGGAGCAAAACACAAGGAAACTAAACACAAACTCTGACAAAGGTGTCATTTGTTAACATTAGTTAATTATTATTAATGAACTTGAACTTGATGAACTTAAATAACATGAATGAACAATGAGCACTACAGTTAGTATTAGTTGATAAAAATACAGGTGTTCAGTGTTTATTCATGTTAGTACACAGTGCATTAACTAATTTTCACAAACAACTTGTGATTTTAATAATGCATTAGTAAATTAACTTTAACTATGATATAAGTATTATTGCTGTAAGTATTATTCATTCTTAGTTCATGTTAACTAATGAAGTTAACTATTGAATGCACTAATATGTGGTTTATAAATATTAATACACTGACAGTAACATGTAAATAAGTTTACTTATTTTTTTTGTCATTCCAGTCATGTATGACTGACTTCCTATAAAACACAAAAGTAGATGTTATTATAGTACTGTATTTATCTGTGAAGGTTAATTTATCAAACTATACATTCAAATTTAAATTCATACACAATGACACATCTTCTGATGAGCATTAATTTAATTCTGTTAAAATTTGCAGAAGAAGATGCACTATTTAGATTACAATTTGTATTATTTATAGTAATTAATTTATTTTCTGGTAAAAAAAAAAGAGAGAAAAAGAAAGAAAGGTCAGTGTATTTTATCTGTCCTGATTTCCAAAAGAAGAAAAAATATTGAAACTAAATTCAGTTAAATAACTTGTAGATCGTTTAATTGTTATTACTATTATTATTATTAACCTTTGTCCACCAAAATTAGGTGTAAAACATTTCATGTGCTTAACACTCCTTAAAAACTATACAAAAAAAAAGAAAACAAAAAAATATCCATTGTAAAATATCCAAAACAACTCACAATTAAGGACAATAAAATAAATGACAAATAAAAAAAAAATACAAAATTATTTACATTGGATTGTATGTAAATTATATTTACTTTATATATTTTTCATTAAATAAGTATGTGTTCAATATATGTATAAATAAATCTAATCTTTTGCTTTGATGGCTACAGTCATAAAAACTCAAATGATGTAACCAGCATAAATAAAAATACTTTAATTAGTTTAGCAATTAGTTTAGTGTTTTGAACTGGATAGTATAGTATAGCATTGACAGTGATGTCATAATTTAGCTGTCTAATGGTCTAATGTTATATTGGTCTAAATTATTGACTGAAGGTGTCTTCCAATGGAGACGAGCACAACTGTGACACCACTGGGACAGTTCTGGCTGTTCTTGCCGTTCAATAATATGCTGTGTGCACTGCTAATGATCTGTGTTGAGGTATTCTGCTCAGAACGACCAGCAATTGAGGTGGATCTTAGAATTTCAGAGCCTCTGGGCCCATTTTCCAACACAGCGGCTTAAAGGCAGGACGGCTCAGAGTCAGAGTAATACTAGAGCGTTTGTCCCTGTCAAATCTATCTTTCCACTCTTGCACACACTGTGACCATTTCACATTGACCCAGAGGTTATCTTATGGAAGGCTTACAGTGAAGCAGAAGCTCACCGTCCGTTTGCTTTGCTCATGGGTGCACCAGAAAGATCCAGTAACTCTGTTACAAACAGATTTGATTTTATCAGGTAAATCTAAAAAGCTGTATCTGTATTAAACAGGTTTTATCTTTTGATAATCACTATTTGGCAGCATTTTGGACACAATTAGTCTTTTTTCAGTTCAATAAGATGAATATTAGTTCATATTTCGGACATCAGCTTCCTGGCTGAACAGATACGGGGTGTTTTTGCACATGCATGGACAAAATCTTGTGTGAAAGGATGATTTTTTTTCCCCCTTTTAAAATGAATGGTGGCATTGCTTGAATATTAGGATAGCAGAAGCAATCTGTACTCCTTTTTCAGACCTAAAATCACAAAGTATGCTATTGTGGGCAAGGCTATTATGCTCTCAGCCTTCTAGTGGGTTAGTGAATGTTTTCTCTCTACTTGACTATTGTGTCATAAAGAGATTTTCATCTAGTACATTGACTCACAAAAATGCCCACATGCATGCAAATAAAAAGGGACTTGACAAACAAAAGCTCTTCTATGAAAACCGTAATTGTGTGCGGAAGTATACAACATGGCTATAAAGCGTTTAAAGGAAAAAAATTAACATTTGAAATGGACTCAGCTGTTGTCTGCTAATTAGTTGTCCTTGGAAAAGAAAGAATGGAACGGTCCCTTTCAGTGTCATTCTGTGCCCTTGCTATTTAGGCCTTCTTCCTCCAGACTGTTCAAGGTAACCGGCAAACCTCCTTATTTGGACTATAGGATATATGTGCCTTTATCATTTCATTTTCTCGCTGTTAACCCTATGCATCAGCCCAATGTGGCATAAAAACAGTATCTTTTTGTCGATTTCTTTCACTCTGTATTGTTAGGATCTATCGTTAAGTACTGTTTGCATGAAATGTAGGGATGCATTATATATTATTATATAGTACCATATCAGTTATCTAGTGATGTTAGAGCTTTTTCAGTCAATATTGATTTGTGTATGCTCATATTTGTCCTCTATTTAGATCATTTACCTTTTTTTCTTTCTAATCCTTTGTTGCCTAAATATACTTACAGCTCATTTTACTTGTAGCATTCATTACAATTCATTTCAGTTGTTTTATCCATATATACTTGTTTTTGAGTAAACTGAGGTGGGATACTGGCTAGGGATAGGTTTGGTTGTGGGTTAAGGTGTTAAGAATGGGTCAACAGTGTAATTAATGTAAAAACATATACAGTATGCAAACAGTAAGTGCATTGTATCAAATTATTAATTTAAATGTAAGGACATAGTATTTAAGGCCACTTAAAATATAAAGTGGGACAAAGAAGATGTAATATGTTCTTATGTGAAGATGTGTATGATATGTCAAGTAATTGCGATAGGATTATATGTCAGTGTTTCATTTGTGGATAAATGATTAATGAAGACTCTATTTTATGAAGCTATATAAGCTATTTGATAGATGCATTACCGTTATCTAGATCTGTGATCTATAGAGATGGATAATACTGTTTTAATGCCACCTAAGACCAAAATACCTTTAACTTGAAATCAGAGCTCAATGCTAAGAACGGGTGAATTTAGTCATTGCCAGTGCTTTTAAATCTTTGGAAATATTTTGCATGTTTATTAATTGGGATGCAGTGTTAACTGTATTTGTATAAAAGACATTTAAACTGGCCTTGTGGCAGTTTAACGTACAGAAAGTAACATGTTAAACTGCCACAAGGCCAGTTTAGAAAGAAAGATATGAAATAGATAATGCCCTCTCTTTGCAATAATGTGCTTCTATCCTTTGTAGTGTACACTTTTGCAAAACAAAAGTTTCTTAGCTGGAATGAGCTCTACTGACACAAAACAGTTTTTTATTCCTGTTCACAGAAATTAATATTAAAGGGGGAGGTTATCAATTAATAAGAACTAATTTTGATGTGATTCAATGCACAATACTGAATATTTTGAATGCGTGACTTTTAAGTTCTGAAATGCTTTGATAAATACAAGAACCGACACACTTGTTGCTGGGACATTTCACTTTGAACAATATTATTTCACAAAATGTCATCGCCCCCAGGAATTCAGAGTTGCGTATTTGTGTCTGTTTATTTACGCTGTGATCTGATTAAAATTTGTAGATTTTTGTTGCTAAAAAGTTCAGTGTTATGGGGTATGTTTTTCAAAAAGCAGAGTCGAGATAGAAAACACTTTCCGTCGAGGTGCATTGATGAATCATATGAATTATGCACCTGTATAGCACACACCACATTAAGGTCCCTCAATCACGAAGTCAATTACTTTTTTAGAGCAGTAATCATAGAGGTCCTTGATCCATACCTAGAAAATCAATAGGACAATCCTCAATGAACATTAATTTCCACAAATTTCCATGTCATTTATTTAGTTTATGAAACAGGAAGCTGAATAGGCTGGCAGCCAGGCAGATTTACATTTTCTTTAGGCTCGAACCATTTAAGTACAGATCATTTTGATATGACTCTTTTTGTTGTGAATCATTTGTGTGAGTTTGGCATGAGTGGGAGAATGAGATGTGGCCTTGGCAATGAGAGCTTTGTGTGCTTGCGCCATTTAGACCCATTGATATCTGAAGAAGTCAAACTGATTCTCCAGTGTCCTCCTTTTCAGACTCCTTCCCAATTTCTCATTCTACCTTGAGCTCAAGCAGTGGGTCGTTCATTTAATGCAGCCTGACTTGGTTCAGATTTAATCAAGTTTTAATTAATGAAAGGTTCGGTATATAAAAAATGCATCTCTGTGCCAGGTCAGGCACAATAAATTCTTTGCAGAAGTATGATCTGTGGGTTGAATTTAAAAAAAGGATGAAGTGACCCAGCATGTTTAATAAAAATTTGTTAGGATGTCACTTTGTCTAATTCCTATTGCAAACAAATGCGGTACTTAAAAAAAAAAATAAAAACAAATAAAAAAGTACTTCATATTCCACCCGTTTAAAAACATTGATCATTGCTTCAAGATGTCTCATGCTGCTATATTTTTTTTCTACTAGCAGGTTTTGTGTATTTGGCTTAATTTATGGATCTATTGGACGAAACGGTCTATGCAATGCTAAACACTTTTTATCAGCCCACATATAAGAAAATGCCGCTTAAAAGAAGACGAATAAAAAAAACAGTTGATCAGCAAGTTCTGTCAGATAGAGGATGTCAGAGGGGGTCTGACTGCCACCCCTCTATTATAACCCTACTTTTCTGTGTGTCCATGCAGAGGACCTATCTCTGTTCCTCGTACACACATATTTATGCTGGAAAACAGCAGCCTAAGCACAAATTGGAATTTAAAAAGGCTTTAAGGCTGTAGATTCCCTCCCTTCCTCTTACTCTCTTGAATTTCCATGCTATAGTAAAAGCGGGGAGGGAAAAGAAGTCACATGTTTATCTTGCTTGTGCAAATACTAGCTTTATTTCTCTGTTTCTTTGAAATCTTATCATCCTTTTGGACACTGCTCGACCATTTTAAATAACCTCTTATTTGGTTCACCTCACATCCTAACTGAATTTCTCCAGTGCTCTATCCCACCACTCATTTCATCTGAACGAAATATCTTCCATTTCTTAATCTAGTCCCACACCTGCTTAGAAGTCAAACTATTCAGCTGGGGTAGAAAATGCTATTTTAATTCCATGATGTAAAATTGTGAACCTTTTCTTTACGTGCAGTTTTCATCTGGAGTGGAGCAGGAGTGTGTGAGTCCCTATGTGGGCTCTATTGAGCTTGTATTTGGGGGGGAAGAAAAATATTGTCTGCACATTGAAGTATAATTAAATTGCAGCACATTTCCAAAACCTGTTTTACATTTACATGCTAAATAAACCTGCATTTAGAGAGATAATATTCTGCTCATTGAAGATTAGCTTTTGACTTTTATATTTAATCGGATGTTTGCTGAGGTATAAGGGTCAATGATGAGTGGCTATTAGAGTTTCTTTCTTTTTTTATTTATTTATTTATTTTATAATATATAGTTTAAAATGTGACAAATTCTTAGTAACATACTGTTTTTATTTCTTTGTGGTTTTAAATACTTGTGAAAAAAGATCGGCTATTTCCAAGAATGGTTTACATTTATAATAATATATGTAACATACTGTATATATATATATATATATATATATAAAATGTTGTACCTATATTTTTCAATTATATAGTAAATATACAGTAAATTATTATTTCATAAGTATTTTTTGAAAGTTGCACCGACTACATGACATTACAATCTAAAAGGTCCAAAATAAGGTCTTCATATCATTGCGTTTTTTTGTTTTGTTTTTTTGGGTCAGACCAAATGACTTTGTAAATCACCCCGGATGACTTTGATTTTGAAGGAAAAAATATTATTAAGCAGTAAAGCAGTTTTGTTAAAAAAGATGAAAAATATGAGATAATGTTTAAAGTTTATTTTAAACCGCTAAAGATTTTCTTTAAAAAAGTGAGACACTGCAGGTGAACAGGGTAAAAAAAAATAACTAATAGTATCACCTTAATTACCTAGTGGATTGATTATATTGATGATTGCAAACATTTTTTGCATTACAAGTTTTCTAAAATATTAAGTTTAAATATGCAAATGAGGCAATATAATGAAATATGCATACAAGTCTAGTGCAGAAATCTAAACTCTGGATAAAGACAGTTTCAAAATTCTTATTTAATTATTTTTACATATTAGAGTTTTGGTAAGTCCTTGAGTATCTAATTTTATCGCTCCGTAATTCAGGAAAAAAAAATAGAACAGACAGAAAACAATACATTTTTACAGTTTTTTTGGGGGGGGACAAAATGTTGTATATTATCAAGCAAATTATATATGAAAAAATCCCTCTGTTAAAACCTTGAGGGTAGAGATAGGAATAAAAATGTAAAGTTTGTTGTGTGTGAGTACTACTGAAGTGGAAATATAAGGCTCAGTGTAAAAAAAGACTCATTTTGAGGAAACAGCCTTTAAAAATATGTATTGTAATTAAAATCTATTGGTAAAAAAAAAAAAAAAAGTTCTATCAAGCAAACACTTAACAGTGTCTTTTGGATGTTTTCGTTTCACTAGTCTGAAAAAATCTCAAAGTGCATGAAAAAAAACAGGCCCTTAATGAGGCTTCTGACTTTCTCTCTCCAAAATTATAAAAATGAATATTTATCCAGATATTGAAACCATGTTCATCACAGAAGACGTGTCATTGCATTTTTAATATATTTTCGTATAATTGAAACAGATAAGACAAAAAATGATTTACCTATAGCATAATTCAGCTGTTTTGTTCACTGTTTATTTGTTCACATATATTTTCAGCTATTCATTTACAGCCAATTGATTTATTAACTTTATCCTTAATAGAATCCCAATGTGTTGACACGAGGGCACAGAAGCAAGAACGCTAGAGTTTAATTTTTGAAATAGAAATGGTGACTTCATTATTACATAATTGTCGAAAGCTCAGACAGCGACGATATTAAAACAGATAATGCATTGTGAACGTGAAGTTGATTTATAGCGGATGGTCAGCAGCTTGTGTTTGTAATTATATCTTAATTGAATTTTGCGTTCTGCGGGAAACGCTTTATTTAAGCGCGGCCGCCGTGCGGCGAGAAGCTTGACACAGCAGTTTCCTCTCATGTGAGCCAGTTTGTGCCGAGAGCAGGTTAACACACTCCCGAGCCCCTGAGAGATGAAAAAGCATAAATTAAAGCACTCCCTCAAGGAGAAGAGGGGGGCGCTGGGTAACGAAGGTATTATCAGTGGTAGGCGAGAGGCGAAGAGAGCTCAGTTTCATCCTGCTTTTCTTTGTTAACACAAAGCGGGTCACCTCCATAGGAAAGGTGAGTGAAGTAAATGGGAGGCCCTCAGACAATGGCGGTCATGCGATAAACTCTCCCCCTTCGTCCTTCCCCTCTATTCATTACTTTCGGCTTGTTTTGCCGTTCAGACAAGAGGCAAATAACGGCTCCAGTCGTGCCGGTTGTTTCGGGAGAAAAAGATACAAGCGCATGCTTACGGAGGTGCTTTGGTGGGGTGGGAGGGATGTTTGAGCGGCGCGCAAACACGCGCACACGTAGTCACTTGAGAAATGTTTTAATTATGTACAAAAGAACGTTCTTAATAAAAGAGGGAATTACGGCAAGCGCTTTGAACAATCACAGGAATTTGGCCAAAAGGAAAGGAGTTGATTGCCACATACTCCTTTACTCGGTTTCTCTGCCTCTCTCGCCGTCGCTCTCCTCCATAAAAAAAAAAAAGGCCTGCAACTTCAAGCAGTTTTTAATCAGCTAAAAAACATATGTGGCTTTGCTGCTAAGACAGCTTGGCCAGGCACTGATAAATGCCTATCACTAATTTGCATACGGTAAAAGCTACCCTTTAATCAGAACCTCTAATCCCTGTCGGTATTAATGATTTTTTTTCCTCGTATAGTATCATGTTTGCTAATTCCAAAGTGATCAGCTTCTTGTATGCGTCTCCTTTTTTGTGCTGGCATAATGGTCGAGTTGAGAACTTCTGTTATCCTACTTTGGCACATAATTAGGACTACAAAGGAGGACAAATCACTGTGAATGGGTCTCACAAAGAGGAGGCCCTTTTTTCTTCGCCTTCCTTTTTGCACAGTCCTCGTTAACGGCCGTGTCACTTTTGAGAAAAGAAACGGTGGAAAAAATTGGATGCTCGGCAAATGCGGGGCCCGCGACAGTAGCTGCATTTTTTTTAGAGAGGCTGAAAAATATCAAAAATTTACCATGTAATTAAAACGTCTATCATTGAGCCCATGGTTTAGAGCCTGCATACGTCTTCTCCAAATGGCACTCCAGGCAATAAAACACTCCATTTAATTTGACTGCTAAGCACCTTGCAGAGTACATCAATCCAAGGTTCTTTTCAGTTTATATAATTTAAATACCATTTTCCTTCTCCAGTTAGTAAAAACTTTGCTGAGTGTGTGCGCGTGAGGGGAAGAGATCAGCATTAGAGGCAAAAAAAAGTGGCTGCCACTTCAGCACTGATTACACAGCACTGCGAGATTTTTTTTGAAAGACTTTTTTTGGTAAGTCCTTGATTTGAAAGAATCAAAGGAAGAAGAAAGGAATGTTGTGTGGTTAAAAGGTCTGGAGGGCAGTGGTGTGTGTAAGCACAATGAAGAATAAATGGCTGTGGAAAAAAAAAAACAAATGTCAGCTAGGTATACACGCGGGCAGATTTATACAATTCATTTGGGCCATTACTTTTCATTAAAGATCAAATGAAATGGGTACTTACTTACTAAGAGGCCTTTGGGGAGCTGAATTGCAGAGAAGAAAGAAGATTAAACTTTACATTCAGCCCCAAATTTAATTCAGAAGTAATCAATCGCATAATGGGCCTGCAACTGTAGCCTGGGTGATTGAAATGAAATTACCATATTTTTAATCTTAATTTTCCACACTGTTTATCTGACACTGTCAATATAAAATACAAACAGATAATGAAATAGCATTATATTGACACTACAATCATCTCTCGAGCAGCCCTCTGTGATTAAACCGCTGGAATGTTTGATTACATTTTGTTGGCTGACATTACAAATGACACGGATGCTTCGCCGAGACTTGCTGCCGGCTGGAAAATGAGCCTATCCATCAAGGACTCCTGGCAGCTTCCCCCTTCCAGTCGATCGCTACTGCCAACGGTCTGGGCACCCTTCTGTCAAGCCGTTTAGCACCGACGAGAAGGAGGAGGGAGAGAGAGAGGAAGGCCCGGAGAGAAGGCAGGGCTGAAGAAAGGAGTGATTCACGACTCCTTTGCTTTACTAATGATTCAAAGCAAAACAGAAAGAGAGAGAGAGGATAGGAGGAGAGCTCGGGAAGATCTTGAGTGGTCTCTTCCCTCTCTTCTTTGCTCAAATGCTATAAATAGTAAGGTTAAGAAAATCTAGATATTTAATCTCTTGTGATTGTTTGTCTACATTTTTGGGGAATTGCAGGAAGTCGCCAATTTGAATAATTATTAGTCTTAAATAGATTAAGACAAACTGGAATTGAGAGTCAAATTTATTGTTCAGGCCAATACTGCCGTCACACATGCAAAGGTTTCCATTTTGAAAAAGAAAGTGTTCAGTTATAGCTTTATTACTGCGATTAAGTGATTAGCGTTCGGCTGGTCATGTGATTCCAAGATGGCTGCCCCCATGAGGGGACCCAGTGCTAAACTTAATAAAAGTACTTTTTATAATTGAGCTGATATACTTACTGAACTGAGTCTTTAGCATTTCAAATGAAGTAGTAAATATTGAAAGCTGGCCCGAAACAAAGTTGAGCTGCAGTTGTAGTTATGATGCTAATGTCTTATTGGATGTCTGTGATGGCTCTTGGCCATATTTATGTTTAATTACCTCTTTTGCACTCTGATCTGTTAGGACAAAGGCACATAAATGCATCCACTGGTGCCTGAGATCTGAAAAAATGTAAAAACCTGCATTTGAATCTAAGCTCACAGTTCATTGCTCTGCATGAAGTAGGATATACTGCATGTTTACTTGTACTGGAAAAGCAAATAGCAATATTTGTATTTTCAATAACTATATTTGCGTCCAAACCAGCGAACCATGTCTGTTTATTAGGAACTTCTCAAGCTTAAATTCTCAAGCGCATGATAGCAAGATTGATTCTGATTGGTTATCAAAGTTTCTTTCATTTATCAGCTGGAGGACGAAACTGTATTTTCATTAAGAAAGATTAAAAAGTGTATTAAATGCATTGTTCATAGTTTGTAAATTCAATTCAATTCAGTTCAACTCAATTCAATTTAAAAGTGGTGTTCTGTTTGGGGCTGTATCGTTCTAGCATTTACTATATAATATTATTTCTACATTTTATTGAACAAAAAATCAATCAAGGCAATAGAGTCTGGGCTCTATTTGTAAATCTAGTTATAAACGTACACATTTGTGTATCACACAATATTACAAAGGTATAGAGTTGCTCTCTGTGTTGTTAAAATTGTTTAGTCATCTAATCACAGTGCCATTGCATTTCATACCTCATTGATTCGATATATATCGCATTTATGGAAAAACATGATGTTCTCTGATTTGGGAAATTAACCACTTTGTTTTTACAAGATGTGGTCCTTAAGGCAGTGAAAAGCTCAAGTTCTGCTGAGAACTAAACCGAAGTGGCTGTAAGGATTCGAAGGCATCAGCGGGTCTGAAGGTCCTCCAGATAAGACACAAGCTGAGGTTCAGGCTGTCCAACCCCAAGAGCTCTTTTGTATTGTGACCTTCCTGCCCTGAAGGTCAGGATTGGGATGGGGCCTGCTGTTCACAGCTGATGTAAATCGGCAGGACAGTTTTCTCGTGACATTTTGGTGATCGCTTCTACATTTAATAGAATAGTTCAAGTCTTTGAAGGCAGTATGACAGCAAGATAGGATTTGCAGAACTGTTCAGGCACTCAGTTCTGCATAAGTCTGCAAAAAGAAAAATCAGTTGATACCATTTTCAGAGAAAGATCTGATTCCCCTGTTAAGTTAATTGAAATCTGAGGAGAGTGAATGAATTTGGGCGTATTACTCTAATGTTGTGTTTTTGATAAAAGCACATAAAAGAAATTTCAGGAACTGTATCTGTCTTTAACCATTTTAGAGCAGTTAGAACTTATGGTAATAATGAGTTTCATTATTCATGGTTGAGCTTAGCTACGGCTGTTGGTCAAAAATTTAAAAACAGGAAGCATACATGCTATGTAACTTTTATGCCCTTGAGGTCATGTAAAGAATGAGGTTTGTTTGGATAGTGTCTATAAGACTGGTTAAAAATGCAGCTCTGTAGTGATAAAGTTATTCTGTTCATGTGTTCAGAGGCTTGTTGGTGTTCAGCTGCTTCAATATGTTTGCTGCTTTATTAATTTTACTTCCTTCTGGAATGTAAAGCCTTCTTTAAAATAGGAAAGATAGTTGTTTTTAAGTCAGAAATATTTGTAATTGAGATGTTCGTAATGTTTAAATGTGATGAGACAAGAAACCTCAACAAAGACATTTCCGGGCATATTAGACATGATTAGAGCAAATGTGTGCATTTCTTTAAATAAAAATATTTTTCACAAATTCAAATGCATTGCAATAAATTGTTATACGTTTACTTTTTTTTATTTATTAACTTACAAATTAACTTTTAAATCCTGGGCCTTCGTCAATATTCACGAGGCCCCATAAAGTGGCCCTCTTTGCACAGGCTTTAAAAATGGTTTTGATAACTGCTATGCTACTTGAAAGAACAAAACACAACCCCTGGCATTGAAATCAGAGAATTAATCTAACAGGGTATTAGAGCGGCAAAACTATTAATCATATTCAAAACAAAAACAAAAAGTTGGTTCACATACTATGTGTGTGTACTTTACATATGTGTGTGTGTGTGTGCATACATGTGACTGTATTTATTATGTATATATAAACACACACAAACATACATATATATGGAGAGTTAATTTGCAAAAGCAGATTTTAACAATCATTGTGAATTCCAATTAACCTCAATCAAACGGCAGTTGGGTTATTTTTATTAGGTAAAAAATAACCAAAAATACAGCAGCTAACTAACACAAACTCTTCATGTATTAAGAAAAAATATAAAACTTATATAAAACAGTTATATAAATGGCATATAAGTACAGTATAAATATATAGCCTAGTACATATATACGTATTTATGTATGCATAATACTAAAGTACAGCAAATATCGTATGTAAACATAAACTTTTATTTTGAATTCGATTAATTGTTTTGCAGCCCTGCAGGATATGCTGTATGTAGCAATGCCATTCTACACTAAACATAAATGACAGATGTTTGTTCTCTATGTTGCTATCTGTCTATCTATAATTGTTTTTCAGAATGTCACCTATCAAACACATATGCAAAATGAGTGGACCGATCAGTGTGCCTATTTCTATTCAGTCTGCACAATTGAGTTTGTAATGAGAAAGGGGAAAAAGGTCCCTCGAGCATATGGAATACGGTGCAAGGCCCGGCGTTCATGCCTAGATTTCGTTCCAGGCTTCTGCGAGTTAGGAATTCAGCTTGCGCTCACTAGCTCTCTCATGTTTGCCACGAGGCTCAGTGTGTGCGGTGCAGGACCCAGCCTGACCCACACCTTTTTGATCTGCTGGACAAAAAGCAGAAAAACCCACAAAACCTTCCCTCTCTTGGTGGGGGTAAATATTAAGAGCCACAAGAGGCCCAGGGTCTTAAAGGGTAAAATAAATGAAAAATAAGACGCAAAGTCAGAGCGTCTGGGAGGCTTTTCTTCCAGAGCCTGGCTGCACAATAGGAGAGCCTGATAGGACGATAAGAGCTGCTGCAGCCTAGTAAAAATCCAATTCCTGAAAAGCGGGGAGCCCGGTGGAGACAGAGAACCATCTTCCCTCCCAGTTTGTTGGTGGAAGATCCTATCATAATCACTGTGCTATTCTGTCGAACCTGAAAACAGATCACAAATGACAAATATTGACCCTAAACTACAGGAACCAGAACCGTCTGGTCTAACTATGAATTGGCAGAACTGTATGTCAGCAATGCTAACCATGGCTTCCTGTGTTTAAAAGATCACAAGTTCCAGTCTAATGTCTGTGTGTGTGGTTTGTTTTTGTTGACGATCTTGCGATTCCTTCATTAAATACTAGATCAGTTCTGAAACAAGATATGACCAATGTCAAGATGCCCTCTCATTTGGCCAGTATATTTTCTTGGCAATTACAATTTAATGGCTTTGCGTGTTTGCTAGAACATCCTGTCTCTTTTGGAAAAAGTGGTGGACTCATCTGACAAACTAAAAGTACCTATTATCTTTTCCATGGTTTAATTTTTTTTTTTAGATTAACTCTCAAAATTAAGTCTCTTTCTTTCTTTTTCTGTTTTTATTTTCATCAAGGCTGCAATTACACAATCAAATTTAAATAATATTATAATATATAATATCAAGTTTTCTATTA
>JAUMHP010000048.1:7939890-7951389 GCA_032361065.1 Enteromius trimaculatus | reverse complement strand
ATCTAATAAATAAATAAAGTGTTAATTTATTCATTTGTAAATGGCTGAATGAATTGTCAAACATTAACTTTAAGGTTGCCATTAATTTCTTAATATGGTGTATTTTTAGGAAAGCAGTAGAAAGGACCCCCGAGAGCCGCTACATTTACCCATAGGAATCCTTTTTAGATGTTGTTGGTTTATCCCTCTTTGTACTATTTTGCTTCGCCCTTATAGCAGGTTAGTGTGTATTTGATATTTGTTGAAGCTCCCCTGCTCTGGCTGTGGCCCCTACACAAGTACTCCAGCCTCACAATCTACTTAAGGGGGTTTAATAAGGTGCGCGGCGACAAATGCGTGGCGAGGACAAGCGTACTCTGAGAGATACGGCGGAGTCCTGCAGAAACTCGGCAGCGTTTCCTCTGGCGAACGGCAGCATGTCGGTGTGCGGCGCGTAACGGCTGCACTTCGAGAGGACAGAACCGCGGGTGTTTTTATCAAGCCGAGGGCCTAGACCACCGGAGGCTCCTGTGATGGAGGAAAATCAGCGGTCACAAACAGTCACAATGCCTCCCCGCTCTCATCTCTCTCTCTCTGTCACTCCCCTCTTTCTGACTTCCACTCTCCTGTCCCTATGTTTATCAGGTTTTGGGGGCACTGTATTTTGATGTCAATAAGCAATTTTTCTTGCCTGGTCTCCAGCCTGACCCCTTTAATCCATCAATATATTATTAGAGATAAAGTTTTGTGGACGCCTGCTGCAGTCACAAGATAAATGACATCTCTGAAGTCACGCATTAAAGACTAGATTAAGGCCCTGTGACTGTGTCTTCAGCGCTCATCTGTGCGCCTCTGTCCAACCTATCACACTAAGTGACAAGAAAGAAAAATAATGAACTGAGGCAGAAAAAGCAAAGAGATATTTCTTACACACACTCACACACACACACACAGCGCGTACGTCTGTCTTCAGCTGGGATTAGGGTGCATTAGAGGAGAGCTGAAGAAGAGGGGAGAGATGGAGGGAGAGAAAAAGAAAGCAAGAGAGTGACTGAAAGGGGTCTTCCTTCTGTTTGGGGGGTTTTTCTGCGGCACGGCCGTGAAGAGAGGGTGGGCAACGCTTTATTTATTCCTCTGTCAAGCGGCGAAATGAATCGCAGATTTTTAAAATGAAAAGAAAAGATTAAATTAGATTCCTTTTGAGGTTTATGGCTTGATCTTTCATCATATCTTTAGAATAAATTTGTTTGTAAAGACATCCAACAGATAGCGGGTGACAGCTCTGGCAGCGAGCTACACCATTTTATAAACGTTACATTGGTTTTAAAAGAAGCTGCTCAAAAGACTTTTGAGCTCGATAATCTTCAGAGGTAATGATACTGAGAAAAATGAACTGCCTTGCATCATTGATATGCAATTTATGCTGCTTTAGTGTTCTGTAAACCTAAATATATGACATATAATCTCAGAACAATTTCTGAATTGTATTGCTTTTTAATAGAGGGGAAAAATGGCCGTGTATGAAATGGGGGATTTTGTCAGCCATACGAGGAAAATATGAGTCCATCCTTCATTATCATAACCCAGCTAACGTATTTGGCCAAAGATCCCTGACTGCGCTCTTTTACACTTGTAACTTTGCAAGCATCCCCCTTACATATCATATTAATAGCTAGGATTACGAAAATGAAATGACAGTATTATGGGACGGACACCAGACTCGCACTGAGAATATTAGGGAAGTCTATCTGGTCACACTTGGTGTTAAGGGACTAGAGCGCTCATTAGGTTTGCTGGAGCCGTAAGTTCATGTCCGCTTGAGCTTCGGCTGATATGCCCTGCACTTCAGGTCACTGCAAATCCACATCAGAGGATTTTTTTTTTTTTTTTTACCCGTGTCCAGGACTCTGTTATCGGATCCTGTCTGTAATACCGGGACTGAGGTGACACCGTTATGGCTGCGTACGCAAAAGATGGACGCTATTTGAATTTTTCCATTAAGCCCCAGTTGGCTGCACGTGTTCTCGTGTGGAACCGCCACTCAGCCAGTGGAGGAGGATGTTGAGACGTACCTGACTCTCCGGGTGTCATGGCCGCTTTGTGTTGGCGTCACTTGTGTGTCAACTTCTGTTCCGCAGGCCGCCTCCACAAGACGCACCTCCTAATCCCAGCGGTGCCCGCAGCCTTTTACAAGCTGTGCTGTTAAGTAAACAGGACAAAGGCAAGATAAATGTGGAAGTCAAGATGGTCCAGGTTTGGAGGTTAACAAAACCTGTTTTTGGCTGCAGTTTAAAGTAATTTACCCATACTTTTTTGGCGTGTGGGATTCCAGAGACATGACACGACTTATATTTAGAGCCTCTGAGACTTACTATAAAAGGTAGCCACGTGCTTTTCATAAACGATAATGGTAGAAATTAAAATATTTTCATTTTGACCCCAGAAATACTGAAATCGTAAGAGGGTAGAAATCATCTTTGAGAATGGTTTATTCGTTTATTAAATAATTGATTAAAAAACAGGTTTTTATGCACAATGGGATTTTGTTATGAGAATAAGTAAACAAACAAGACACAGACACAATAATATAAATATATACACACTTACGTAAGGGATAATGTACAGCCAGCTGGTTGTTATTGCAGAATTGTTGCAGTTTGTTATCGAAGTCCTCCATTTTAACTTGTGGTTAAGCATTTTTAAGCTACAGGATGAACGGCAAACTGTCAGCGACAGCGGAGTAATATAAATACTAGCGGTCAAGATGAGCCTGTGTTATTAGTTTTACTGGTTGTTTTAACAACCTGCTAGCTGGATATTATCCCTTACATAAACCTTGGAATGTGGTGACTGACCAATCAGAATCGAGTATTCCACAAAGCCGTGTATTAAATACATTTATTATTTTATATTTATTTATTATTTATTTATGTATTCATGTATTTTATTTAAATACTACAGGTGTTATATGCACAATGCGATTTTGTTATTAAAAAGGGTGAAATTAATAAATAAGTAAACATGCATACAAACATAAACAAAACCAATGGAATAGAGAGATGTTAAGCATATTTTTTAAATGCGAACAATGACCAAAAAAAAAAAATTGGTTAGTTGATTGATTGATTGATTGAAGTTCTCATGAATGGGAAAAGTATTAATTTGATGCCTTCTTGTAATTTATTTTTCAAGCTATTGAAATGAACTTAGAACATGAGAGTCATGGCAACACTTTTGCAGAGCTGAGTAGTTGGTAGAGAGTCAGAAACTGCAAGAAGAAGAAAAAGAGCTCAAAGCGAAGACCTTTATAGCTCTGGGCAAGACAAAAGACCTGGGGGTCTGATGTTAAGTGTGATTACGATGTGATTTTATAGATCTCTGATTTTTTTTTTCCCATGCTGGGTTTTAGATGCCGGGAGCAACTTTAGATTTCTCACAGTCTCTCTCTCTGGAGTCATGAGTTCAGTCTGGCTTGAAAAATTAATGGACAATTATGAAACTCCGAACTAATTCTTTGCAGACATCATCAGCCAATTAATTTAAGTGGGTCTACGTTTGGAGGCTGATCTTTTCTCTTTTGAATTTAGCGGAAGTTACTCCTTTGTTCTGCATGAGAGAAATTAATTTTTTTAATCATGAACCCACAATTGAATTCACTGATCTTGTTAGTCATTTCTCAGTTTCTTTTATACAAGGCTGAATGACTGTTTTAATCAAGATACTAGGTTCAACTTAGTCATATTAGTATGAAATGTAAACTACCTCTTAAATATGTTTACTCTGTCTGTACTTAAGTAGATCAATAGGATCAGGCCTGAACAAGCTTTGTTTGTGCCTTGACAGCAGAATAAGGTTTTTTTTTTGTCCTCCTGTACATTATTTTGGTATTTTGGTCTCCTCTGAATTCTCAGGTTTTGGAAAATATTTGATAGATCACAAATAAATAAAAATGAATATTAACAAAGATAGTCCAAATTAAAACTAATACAAAAATCACTTGTTTGAAGGTAACATTGTCCCAGCAGTAACAGAAGATTGGATAATGTTTTAGAGGAAGGCCTTGTCTCTCTTACCTCTCTTGAACTGATTGAATGGTCATTGAGGTCTTGTGAACATGAGTGGTGTTAAAAACGAGATGTAACTTGAGAGGAGGTGCTGCCTTCATGTCGATGTAATTGGTTGATTGTTCATTCAACACTGTAATGTCAAAAGCTGGTCTGAATGAAGCCTGAATGAAAATGGACCTACTCTGACGCCATCACTTTCTGTCTAATCCAAATATAAAATAACTTAATGTAACTTAAAAACGAAAACTGTAGGCGAGTTGTTTTTTTTTTTTAACCACTCAGTTCTTCTGAAATAAAGCTGTACTTTTGTGACTATTTTGTACAGTTCACAAACTTCACTCTAAAAAGGTAAAACTAATTATTAATATTTTATTGTTATTATTATTCTTTTACTTTTACATTATTTATAAATATTATTTTAATAATAAACATTTTGACTTGGTTTTTGTAAGTATTCTTATTTAAGCACAGAGTATAACTAGTGCTGCGACTACTGTCAAATTATTATTTGTGATTAATGCATTCAATATAAAGATTTGTGTTTGTATAATAGCTATATGTGTGTATGCTGTGTATATTTATTATGTACACACACACACTGTATACTGTATGTCTGTGTATGTATATATACATAATAAATATACACTACATATACATGTATTATATAAACAAAAATAGTTATTTTGCATTTACTTAATCACAATTAATTGTTTGACAGCACTTAAAATAACAATATTATTTGCTAGTTCAGTTTTAAGTTAAATACCATTCCAAATGTACAATAACTGCACAAAAGGGAACTTTGTATCTGCAAGCATTATCACAAAATAATAATTAATAAACACAAAGAGTTTTATATCATAGTATGCTAACTAACTTTAAATACACAAATACATTTCCCTCTGTTACAGTTAATAGGTTACTACAAGGGTGTTTCCTTTCCCCTTGTTAGCATTGCCAATAATAGCTTTATCAGTATATTTTTTACACATTTGTCCAGTCCTCAAAGTGACCTTTTACACTGGCCTTTTAAACAAGTCTCCCAAAAAAAGTCCCTTGCTATTTGGACTTTATATCCATTTACTCTCTGTGAGCTCTTTAACATTTAATAAGATCCTCCGCAGGCAACCACTCTTAATCAAGTAATGTTTTGTGCATTTTCAGCTCTTTTTGCTTTTTATAAATGAAAGTGATGGCATTTTAATAGGTGGGTGTGTGCATACACGAGGAGACAATCGCCTCTCATTGAGTGCAGGGGGACAGACTGGAGACAACGTGAGTTATTACTCCTCCCCACCCTCTGCAAAAACACTCCCTTAAATTCACGGGCCGGTGCGGCAGGCCCTGTGGGGAACCTATGCGGTCTAAGCTCTCCTCTCTGTTCGCACACACTTCCTGTTGCCACATGATGGATATGCAATGATCACTTAAAACCACAGCGATGATAAACTAATGAATCAAGATCTGCATTAATCAACGAGTGGCCATTACAGAGAGATGAATGGAAAAGCAAAAAGTTCCCTCTCTAATGATGAAGTGCTAACTGTTTAAAAGCGGACAAGGCGAGTGAAGGAAATTACACACAAGGGATTCATGCATCATTTTAGAAGATATTAATATTTCACCCCCTCTCTTTCCTGACCTCCCCCCATCTCCCGACTTTACACTCTGCTGCCGTTAACAGGCGTAATCAAAATTCATTACCAGCCAAGCCGGCCTGATTAAACATAACAGACTCGGTTCACAGACTCCCCTCACCCCATCCTCAATCTATTCAGACCCTCAAAAACCAGAGTGGACAAGACCTCTTTGAGAAATGGGCTATTATCGCCATTAAGCAAACATATTAGATGCTCATCAGATTCAAGTGGAGCCACAGAGATACAGAGGTGGTAAAGAATACATATCAATGTGTTTATCATTGTCAGGGGCGGGAGATAATGTGTACTCATGCATTAATATAAATTAATTAATCTGTTTGTTTTGACCCAGGAGCTTTTATAATTCTTAGGGAGAACTATCTATTAGTAACTATTTACTATTATCTTAATGGCAGTTGCTCGGCTGGTGAAACCTGCAGTCATGTGACTACTCACTGTTGAGCTGGGTTATTTTAATTACCTTAAAGTACAACTTAGCTAAAATTAAAACCGTTAATTAAATTGACTACTTTAATATAAAAATAAAATTTAAAACTATTATATATTATATAAATATTATATATATATATATATATATTAACAGAATAAACTAGAAATCAATATGCCATTTACAAAATAATAATATGAAATAAAAAAAAATGTTTGCACTAATTTTAAATGCCAATGAATGATGAAAGATGCATTTAGTGTTTAGAATGTGTCATTATGACATCTACATACTATCAGAGGACCAAAAAAAGAGATGTGTTCAGACGGTGTAATTACGATATCTTCCAGTAGGGGCATGCTAACTAGCTAATATAGCTTAAATTATTTATTTATTAATTTCTTTGTCTGTCTTTTCAGTTAAAATGCAGCCACAAAACATTTATCTGCTGTGTAATAGTGTTGTGAAAAGCATCACAAGTCTTATTGTCATTCTTGTATATTGCAGCGTTGCTGGTTTTGCAGGAAGCAGGGGGCTGGCAGGCCCGTAGGAAGTAGAATTGTGACCTATTGAAAGCAGGTACGGAGGGAAGTAACAGGAGAGGGATGCTGTGACCTCTCTAGAAGCCAGTCCAATCGCTTTCTCATCATATCAGCATTTCAAAACACTGTTGCCTGCCCCGGCTGCTCTTTTCTTTGGCTTGTGCTCCATCTCTGTTTACTTTTCTCTCCTCCGTTCTCAATCTCTTCTTCCCTTTTTCGCCTATGTGTGTGCACATATGTGTAGCCTTCTGTGAGAGGATGCGAGGAGAACTGAAAGGATATTATATTTTATTGTATCTGTCATTTTCCTTCTATCTACCATATGACTTCTTAATCCATCTGAATGCATAGAAGATAATGTTTTGGGCGAAATAACATAAGAGGGAAGATAGACTCCCAAGGACCAATATCTTTATTGCTTGGAGGATAAACGGATTATGTCAGCCGTTTTCTACCGCTGACAGCTTTTCTTATTAACCGATTTTATTTTTAATCTGCCGAGGAAGAAATGCGGTTTTATGTCACAATAAAACGCTGGTCACATCTAATGCTGCCCTCAAACAAACAGATTTCTCAAAGCCTTGCTGAAAAATTTAAAATAACTTTAAAGAGGGGTTTTTGGTGGAGAAAGCGGACACAGATTCTTTATCCACAAGCTTGTACAACTGAGAAGTCAAATATTTGTGAAGTTAGTGTTGTGCTTTTCTTTAGTTAGCAGTGTAATACAGTGTAACTGTTTGTTCATTTTGTTGATCGTGTGACTCCAGAATATCTCCATCATAGCCAAATGGATGTGTGGTTGATCAAAATAATATAAAATTATCAAAATCATATTTAAATTGCTTATTTATTAACTCATCGTCCTTCAATGTGTCCCATACAGTAGATGGTTGTGAGAGTACATATGCTATGTTACATGAGATTATGTGCATGTGTGCGCACTCAGGAGATGCCAGGGATCATCTCAAATGAAACCATTTGGCCAGATTTATATGAAATAGTGTTGGATATATGCGCAGGGAGAGCTATCATTAACCCCAGGGCTTTCCCCTTCTGCTCTCCTCTCTCATTTCATGCTCCTGATCTGAGGGTGTGAATTAGCCATCACCTCCGGCAAGCCAACTCAGTTACCGGCTGGACAACATGAAAGAAATACACAGAGCTGCATAAAGAATCCTCTCAAAGCCTCCTCCCTTCCTCCACCTCCCTCTTCTCCCCCTCTCTCCTCGGTAACGTAGAGGAGGAGACCACGGTCTACACAGGCTCACCTTGGCCTGAGCCAGCTGCAGCTGTGTTGTGAGTGGTGTGATTTACATGGCTCTTTTAAAGCCGAGGAGTCAGCAGACGCTATTGTCCTTCAGTGCTCGGCAAGTGGAGAAAGAAAAATGAACTTTGTGACATCTCATATTTGAATGTGACACATAAATGCTGGCTATAACCGTGATCGTCTAACTTGAGGCTGCTGCACCAATGCATAAATCTTTTGTTGCTAACTCTTTATTTTAGACGGTCAACTGACACAATGGATGTGAAATGTTTCTTATGAAATTTCTGGCTTTAAAGTAACTTATATTTATAATTTACATCATCCAGAGTTTGTGCATGGTACATTTTCCTACATTTACTTCAGAATCTGATCTGAAAGAAATTGTGACACACTCACTGGGATGGGTCTAAATAGTCCCTTAACCAATTTGGGGGCACCGTGAGCATAATTTAGTGCATTTGTTACATGTTAAATTATACACAACT
Organism: Enteromius trimaculatus; assembly: GCA_032361065.1. Classification (NCBI taxonomy): domain Eukaryota; kingdom Metazoa; phylum Chordata; class Actinopteri; order Cypriniformes; family Cyprinidae; genus Enteromius; species Enteromius trimaculatus. Next base: position 7,942,961 of record JAUMHP010000048.1, on the reverse strand, counting down.
TGGCAGATATTAATCAAATGTGACATATGTTCAGGTTTTTCTATAATTTAATAATCTTTAGATTTTTTCCATTATTATGATTAATTTAGGCCACCCATTTTATTGTAAATAAAAGTGCTGGTAGAACATTTAATGTTAACTCTCTCCAGTTCCTGATTAAACTTCCTATAACATAATTTTGATGTTTTTATTTTCTGTGCGATTACTATGTTTGTTTGTATAACTTTGTATAAATATGTTATTACAACATTAAATTTCATAAAGGCACACACACACAACATATATTTTGACAATAGTCACATGTATTTACATGTATATAATTATATTCATATAAATCAAATCATATATAACTATACTATATATATATATTAACAAATTTTTTCGAAAAATATACATGCATGTGTGTATTTATATATAAACTAAACTTACTGTCACAAACACAAAGACTGCAAGGAGGCAGATATCAAAAAACTCAGGATTTATTCTGGGATAATCAGAACAAGGTCAGTATTCAACTGAACGTCATCAAACATCAAATCTTCAGAACATAAAAAGCTCTTTTATCTGAATTCCAGGTTTCAGAGGTGGATAAAGTTGCAGAGGAGGAATCCCAGGAAGCAGGTAAGTCTGAAGGAGAAGGTAAGTGACAGGCATGGAACAGATGATAACATTGAGACCAGACACAGAAGATAGGTGCATGGTTATATGCAGTACTGGTAATAGGGAACAGGTGTGTGCAATTAGAAGTCAGGTGACTGAGAGCAGATGAATGGGGCTGGTGCATTGGGATTCGAAGGGGGCAGGGCTGGTGGCTCTGTGACAGTACCCCCACCTCCACAGCTGTCTCCTGATGCCCTTGACTGGCGACGAGGACTGCCAGGGTTCCTGGGATTAGGACGATCTGGATGGAGCTGATGGTACTCACTAAGCAAGGTAGGATACAGGATGTCATTATGAGGTACCTATGATCTTTCCTCTGGACCATAATCCCAGTCCACCAGATACTCTAGTTGACCGCCTCGACGTCGGGAGTCCAGGATCTCTTTCACTGTGAAGATGGTTTCTTGGTGGTCGATTTTTGGGAGGTGTAGGTATTTTGGGTTCTGTGGAAGGGAGAACAGGATCAGTGAAGGGTTTGTGTAAGGAGACGAGGAAAGAAGGTGATATACGGTAATGGTAGCTGGAGCTTATCAGTTATCTGCCTTGTGATAGGAAATGGTTTAATATAGCAAGGACTCATTACATGTGGATAACCTGACTCAGTCACCAGGATGGTAAGTAGGTGTATCTCTTCGACAGGCGTCTGCTTGGTCCTTATGCATTCACACTGCACGCTGCGGGTGGACATGAGCTGAGTCCCAAACTCTCTCACTCTCATTAAACCAGTCATCGACAGCTGGAACCTCCGACCTCTCGCCAGACCAGGGGAACAAAAGTGGTTGTCTGCCTAAAACACACTGAAAAGGGGTGAGTTTGGTGGATTTCTGACGGAGAGAGTTTTGGACATATTCGGCCCAGGGCAGATACTGGCTCCACTGGTCTTGATGCGCATGGCAGTATGTGCGTATGTAGCCTCCGAACTCCTGAATCTTTCGGTCCTTCTGGCAATTGGATTGTGGATGTTACCCAGGACAACTTAGGACAAGTTGACAGTGACACCTAGTAACTGAAAGAAGGCTTTCCATACCTGTGAGGTAAATTGGGGTCCTCTAAACAAGACAATGTCCCTGGGTAGGCCAAAGTGTCGGAATACGTTGTTGAAGAGAGCAGTGGCGGTGTCCAAAGCAGTCTGTAAGCCAAGGTATCAGCTTGGAGGATTTAGAGAATCTGTCTATGACAACAAGTATAGTAGTGAAACCATTGGAATTGGGTAAGTCTGTAGCAAAATTAATATCTATATGGGTCCAGGGTCTTTGAGAAATAAGTAGAGGCACCAGCTTGCCCTCTGTCAGTCTCTGAGGTGTTGTGGTGATGGCACAGATGGACCATCCTTTAATGTAACATGCAATGTCCTGATGCATGCTGGGCCACCAGTATCTGCCTTGGAGGAGTGAGAGAGTTTGCTGGCTACCTGGATGCCTCGAGCCCAGAGATGTGTGAACAGAATCCAGAACGTGAAAACGGAGAGGAGTGGATACATAGACCTTGTTAACAGGACACCTTGGCGAAGCAGGTTCCTCTTGGGTGGCTTGTGTGATCTCCTTTTCTAATGCCCACTGGATAGATCACACAAGGATGGCTGAAGGGAGCAAGGGTTCAAGTTCTTCAGTGACGGGATCTGGAGAATGAATACATGACAGGGCATCAGTATTAGTGTTTTTATGACTGGGACAATAAGATCGCTTAAACCGAAACTTTATGACAAACAACACCCACCGGGCTTGCCAGGCATTAAGTCTTTTGGCATCCTTGAGGTATTGCAGGTTCTTATGAACTGTAATGACTTTAAATGGGTGTTTGGCCCCCTCTAACCAATGCCTCCATTCCTCTAGTGCCAGTTTTTTGCTAACAATTCCTTGTTACTGACATCGTAGTTTTGCTCCGCTGGGGACAGTGTCTTAGAGAAGAAAGTACATGGATGTAATTTGGGAGGATTGCCAGTGTACTGAAACAGGATGGCCCCTACCCCAATGGTGGAGGCGTCCACCTCCACCATGAATGACCTCTCAGGATATGGATGAGTCAGGGTAGGAGCTGAACAGAAGGATTCTTTGAGGTGACAGAAGGTTTCGACTGCGGCTGGAGTCCAGGTGAGTTTGCGTGATGGACCTTTGAGGAGAGATGTTAAAGGGGCAGCTATGTGACTGTATTGATGAATGAACTGACGGTAGAAGTTTGCAAACCCAAAGAACTGTTGTAGCTGCTTGACTGTAGTAGGTTGTGGCCAGCTACGTACTGCGTCTACCTTCTTTTGATCCATCACGACCCCTTGAGGTGTGATGACGTACCCCAGTAACTGAAGTGAGGTTTGATGGAATTCACATTTTTCTCTATATACTATATAGTACCTACTGTTTTAACGGTCAAGTAGTAGGTTCGGTTTTAAATGTAGTACCTACTTAAGCAGTATG
>JAUMHP010000048.1:7925756-7939790 GCA_032361065.1 Enteromius trimaculatus | reverse complement strand
AATTACTAGTGTGTTTTTGCTCAATTAATGCTTAATTGTGAATAAATTAACCATCAATTAATGCTTAACTAATGCATTATTCTGACCCTCTATTCTGAAGTGTTACCGACAAATGATTTTCTACATTTTTATTTTGTATTTTTTGCCCCCATAGATTCCACATTTTCAAATAGTTTTATCTCATCCAAATCGTATATCAATGGAAAGTTTATTTAAATGGTTCCATAAAGAACATTTATGTCTCACAAAAGGTACTTTGTGGCTAAAGAATTAGAATCAGATTATAAAAAGGCACAAAAGAATTGGTTCTTTAAAGAAACTTTCACCGAATGGTTCTTGCAGCCAAAAAATAGTTCTTCTATGGATGACATCGCTGTGAAGAGCCTGTTAAGCACCTTTATTTTTAAACATGATGTGTCTACGCTATGTAAGATATGATCATATAGTTGCATCTGATGTTTATATAGCTTTATTTTATTGATTTATTTTTTCCTGCTTGATTTTTTTCTTTCTCTGAACATACTGTGATCCACATTTGGGTCTTGACCCACCAGTTTAGATCCATGACTCTAGAATGCCCCAGAAATGTAAAATATGTATTGTGTTTTCTGTGTTAAAAATAAGTGTGTTGGAAAGTGTTTAGTTACTGTGGTGTCTTGCACCTGGACTCCATAAGGCAGACATAAACAGGATTATCAGCAAGAGGAAGGTGTGTGTATGTGTGTGCGATTCAAGGTTCTGCGGAGCTGAAAAATTCCATTTGTCAGATCACTGGCTTCCATGAATACTTAAGAAAGGGAAAATACACTGCTGCCTATCATAGACTAATTAGACTTGTTAAGACATGGGCCACATATGACTAGAATATCCACTATATAAACATCACATGTGGATTTTTCTTCCTTTTTTACGAGTGAAGTGGCTATAATCATCTGTACAGAGTGTACAGGCAAATTGTTATTCATTAAGAAAAAAAAGTGTAAGTTGCTTTGTGGTTGTGTTAATGAATCTGATTAAACATATAAACAAGGTTTCTGTTGAAATCCAGGACTTCGTAATCATGATCATCATAAAGGCATTAATACGATACTGAAGTGATGTGACACTTACTGTTGTAATTACTGATGTATAAAGTCTGTAAAGAAGCTAATGAATGATACGACAGCGAGTACAACCTGTTCACTCACTTGACTTGCATTTGATACACAAAACTGAAAATCACAAGCAGTCATTTGATACTGCTATGCAGCTAATGGGAGAAAGGGTGTACTATGTAATTCCACACAGAAACAATGTTCTCTTTAAAGGCAGTGAATTTATAATATTCATAATATTATGACTGCTTCCGAGAGCTAACCACTGATTATATCAATAGTATTAGTAGGACAGACAAACTTTGATGCAAAACATTAGTGAAGCCAAAAATATACATGATAACACTTCAGTATGGGGAACAATTCATACTATTAAGTTGGTTATTAGCATACCTATTATTAACATATTGGCTGTTTATTAGGACTTATGTTCTGCATGACCATACCCAATACCTAATTTACTATTAGTAAGCGGCAAATTGGTTGTTCATTGTGGAAAAAGTCGTTGTTAGTGCTTTATTAATGGTAAAGATTGGACCTTAAAATAAATAGTGACCAAAGATATATATTTTAGCTATGAGTATTTTGTGTGGGACCACATGCAATGTTTTGTTTTTATTTCGAGAAATAAATGCTGCCCAGCATCAACCTGACCAGACCTGGGCCTTATGTGGTCTATACATGGGTCTAATACAATATTACAGCGACTTTTTGGCACTAAATACTGTATTAACAGTAAAGCTGCGAGTTTGCAATACTGGAGACTACTGGAGTCCTTTAATCCTTGTAACTGTGTTTTTAAAATAAAACCTGGTTGTGAGTGGTCCTAAGCAATCAAATGGATATTTGGGGCTTTGGAGGTGAAAGGTTTTAGGAGATCTTTAATAATAATTTTAAAAAGTGTGAAGTGTGAAAATGCTATACTATTGACCACTCAATATAATATATCTCTATGGGTCATATGAGCTCTGGGGTGACATTTGTGCATGTTTATGCATTAGGTTGTTGTTGTTCCAACTTAAAAAGAAAGAGATATGGACTGAATGAAAACAAAAAAAACAAAAAATTGAGAAAAAGGAAAAAAATCAATGAAGCTGCTAAGCATCAACATGTAATTACATTTGTGATTAGTATTGATTATGAGTCAAACAAGTGGCCTATATTTAATATCATAGATAAGATTATTTGCATTGTGCCAAACTCTTGGATTGTCTTGGTTTTCATGTTTATCTGTTTTATTTGCACTTGTTGTTTTGCTTAAAGATGGAAGAATTAAATAAATGCAATAGAAAAGTACTATTGCAAAGCTTACATTTGAAGGCCAGCCAGTCATTTATTTGTTAAAAAACAATATAATAATATTGTGAAAAATGCAATTTCATAACCTTTTAATTTTGATTAAATAGAAGTTAAATAGAAGTTGAATTTTCTGCAATATAATATATGTATTTGTGATATTATCATGATTATCATTATCATTATATGTATAGTGTATATATATATATTTCTGACCCCAATAGTGAATTAGTTTTTAGAGGTTTTTTTTAGTTAAATATGAATAAAGACAATTTCCTGTGCATGTAAAGACCAAACATTTATGAATGCCAAACAAACAAATTTGTGATTAGCTCACTAATTGCTTGATTTAGCAAACAAAGAGCATGATGCGGTAGCATGATAAAACTGCTGCTTAGCTACATTATTTAACAGTAGTTTGGATGTCTTCAGGTTTAATCGTGCAGTACTTCTGTGTCTGTGCTCATTTTTCAGTTTCCTGTGCGTGTTCGAGTTTGTTTCTTCTCCACCTCCCTGGTGGTGCAGGTTTTGTGCTGCACGGAAGGGGACGGCCCAGATCACTTAGACATGTGAATGATCTATAGTTTTTACCGAGGCAGATTGTCTGCAAGGTTGAAGAGATTAGTTGCATCTGGGGCTTTACAGAACGTGGCAAATTGTGGCCTTTCTTTAGTGCGAGCGATAAGGCCTTAAATGAAGGGAGTCTTCTTATCAGCCCAGTGCTAGCCATAAATCACAAACGCCTGCTCCCCGCAACTACCCCTGGTGGTTTCTATCTGCATTCTGGGGTTAGGGGGAGCCCATCACCACCACACAACAAGCACACACACCATTTGCCTTCTAAATCATCCTCTGCACATCCAGACACACTCTAGACGGTACATTATAAACCTAGGGATGCTTTCTTCTCTTCTCTCTCTGACAATTGCTATTGCTTCAGCCGTTTCCCTCGCTTTTTCACACCCTCATTTTTCCAAATGTGCCTTCAAAGAGAGTCTGTTGGAGTGCTATCAGACTTTAATCCAGGAAACACTGACATGCTAGTACTAGTTCAAATGAATAGCATGAGAAAACAGCATTTAATGGGATATTGTTCCTCTTTTGTCTTTCTTGAGCTAAAAGGAAAATAGAGTGGATAGCATTAGCTTTAATGAGCTTGTGTAAGTGATTCACTTGATTTATTATTTTTTCCTGCGTCTTAGTAATTAATGCTTTCAGTCTTGACTTTTGTTGTTTCTCTCTCTCTCTTTGGACTATTCAGAACCCTTTGAGTTGGGCTCATCATCTTGTTCCAGTTGCATATGATTTTGACTGTGTACAACTCCACACAAATAGCCTTCTTACACTTCAATAGGCTTCTATAGACTCTCTAATGACAGGCCTTGTGCTGTCATTCACAATAAGAGCTTTTATTGTCCATTGAAATGCTTTGTGCCACTTCTTCTTATGCTGAATGTGCGAAAGGTGACTAACAAGGACAGCAGTACGTTTCTTTAACTGCTGATTTTGCAGATCACTGTTTTCCAAAAAGTGTACAAATACTGATATTCAGATAAAATAGCAAATTTAAAAAAAAAGCCATTTCTACTAGCATCCAAATTTGTAAATTAGTTGACTCTACCGTGAACTGGTAAGTATGGTAACACGTTATTTTGAAGTGTCTTTGATACACACGTCACATGTACTAACTGTTATAATAACAATTCATTAGGCATAATCACATGCAAGTAACCCTAACCAAAACATAATCCGAACCTTAATCATATAAGATGTACAGCTATTACATCTAAAAAAAGTCTAACACACTAGTAGGCTACTAACTGCAGGGGTGGACAGTCCTCAATCAGGCCTAACTGGCAGTAGATTAGACCCTGCACATTTATCAGTATGTGTAAATGAGAAAGCAGTTAGCGTTGGCCCGGCCAGACCGGAGAACAAGTAGCTTAAGATGATATCACAGTACACACTGCCTGCAGGCTGACTGCAGATTACTAGGTCAGGAAAACAAGAGAGAGGGAGAAAAAAAAAGTGTTGACAAACAATCAGGGCTTTATTAGGCATTAATTATATGTTAAGCCTGCGTTCGCTCCTAACCGGAGAAAACGCAAGCTTATAGGAGACCTGTGGGGTTTAGCGCCCCATGCCTTATCAAGGTCACAAGTCATCAGTCAGTGGCGTTTGACTTCACAGTCTGCTAATCACTGAGGTTACCGGGCAGGAATGGTTTGTTCGTTTCCCCTTAAATTCATTTGACCTCTGTTCAGGAACTCTGTGTGAGATACACCATGATACAAATCATTAATCTGACAGGCTAACTGATAAGATGAAGCTTAAACTACAGCTGTGACAGGCAAATTATCATTATGAGACAGTTGGAAGAATTATTAGAGTGCTGGATTCTCTGTATAGCACAATACCAGACCTCTGATCACCCGAAGTCTGGAGGTTCGTTGTGTTGTCCATTGTGTTGCCCATTCTTGCCTTATCCTGTTGCAAGACACCTTCCCCTGAATGGAGAACTGCCATGTACTCATAACCCCTCAGAAGGAAGATGAAGCAGGCCAGAGAGGAAACAATTTCATTGTTCACTGATATCTTTAATTGTGATGGGAGAGGGGATTATGTAGATTTTGGTAAGCCCTACTGACAAGAAATGTTTGAAAGCAAATGGCCCATAGAGCAGGAATGTGTATGTGTGTGCGGGTGTGTTTAGAAGAACATCTCTTCCCTATAATAGGGTAATCCCAGAGCCAGGGGATTCCTTCTTCTTCTTCTTACCAAAAAGGAAACACATACTGTTGTCTTTTGTGTTCTGCGGTCTTCATGCTAAAGAAAGCAAAAGAGGAGGGGATTGTAGCGGAGATGATGAGTTGTCGGCTAATTGGCCTAGAGTTAAACCTGACTTGTTATTAAGTGTTATTGCTGACCTGCTCACACTGTGGCAACAAGACGTGATGTTGTGCTCTAGGGCTTCTCTAATACACAGTTAATTATAAATAGCTATTAATATTACATTCAAAATGTTAGCGGTACATGACCCCAAACACCCTACATACTCATGTAGGATGCCAAAATAACCCATATTGGATTAAGTGGTTTTATTCACACACACACAAGAAAACCCATCCTTTTTCATCATAATTAAACCATTTAACAATATACAAATGCTGGGCACTTAAACAACACAATGTAACAAGTCAATCACACTTCTGTGAAATCAAATTGAATTGTGAAATTGTGCTTACAGCCCAACAACGTGCAGGACGTTTGACATTTAGAATCATTCAGAATACATTCAGAATCCTTTGATGAATAGAAAAGAATAGAATAGAAAAAAAACATTTATTTAAAATAGAAATCTTATATTATAACTATAATTACAATACAGCTTTCCTTAGAATGTAATGCATCCATACAAAAAGAGCAGTGTGCAAATAGAATTGTATTTCTTAAAACGAATTATTAAAATGATGAAAAATCAGAAAAAAAAATGTTTTCATTGAGTGTCAGAGAATTTAATATTTTATTACAAATTACAAAAGAGAGAATTCTAGAAAAGCTCATTTTTTAATTTTTTCGAAGACAGGTATAGTGCTGGGTTTTGGTGGATTAGTATGTTAAACCTGTTGGCAGAGCAATCTAGCTTTTTAGTTTACAAGTATGACTGCAGCTTCATCTAGCAGGTACAATATATTCAGATATTATCCAGACCACAAGTGGCATCAGTGTTGTGAGTATTCTCTAAAAGACAGAAGTGATGCGTATTCAGTCCTTCAACTATTCAGTTACACACTATACTATAGCTCAACTACACAATAACCCAATGATTAATCAATAATTACAATAGGAGATACTCTCAAGAACATCAGACCAGGCCCTAAAGAAATATGTATAATTTTCCAAGCAATCCTGAAAACCTTAAATAGTTCAGGTGTGTTTGATTAGAGCTGGAGTTCAGGGAGCAACATCCTTTGAACTATGCCCTCTGTCTTTAAGTCTGTTCGAGTGTCTGAGGAGGTCCCATCCTATGTAAAGATGAGGGTCACTGCTTTGAGCACAACAGTCCTTTTCTGAGGTGTTTTCTGTGCGTTCAATGCACTTTCATTGGGATGTATTCATACATACATTCCGAAGGCTATGTTTCATCAGTGTGTATGGCATTATACGCTGCTTGGTATAATCTGATGGCAGAGATCAATCTCTTGTGATTTATGTGTGATTCTCCCAAGGATTTCTCTCTCTGAGTTCTGTGGGGAGAGACAGGAGAAGGAGGGATGCACATGAAGGGATGTAAAAAGGAGGCTGTGTGATTTGTGTAAAGGATAAACAACTAATTAACTAGCGGTACTAATTACCGCTGGAGGTCAGCACTCCAAATGCATATTCAAAAGTGTGGGGCGTCGCAGCAAATTTACAGCGGTCACACTTATTTAGCGGCCTGAATAGGCAATTTCGCAGCGAATCAGGAGAGAAAGGGGGACATGAAAAGTTGTGAAGAATTGATGACGGACTCCTTGAGAGTGAGCAAAATAAAATTGACCATGAAATCTGGAGCCTGGAATTAAATTGGCTGGAAGAAGAGATGAAAAAAGGGAGAAAAAGGTCCGGGGTGTGACTTATAAAAGTGGTTTTGTGTGATTTGCACATCAGTTAAATGGATTATTAAATTTGAGACGATAAGTTTAAAGGAAGGAAACTGTAATGGCCTGATAGATATCATTCAGCATTAGATTGATGAAATCTGTGCGGGTTGTGAGGAACAGCGTTTCCTCTCAGCTCAGCGAGGTTCAAAGGCGAACCATTCTCACAGCTGATATATAAAATAATATGAATAATATGTAAAGTTAATAATGCTTACTTTGTATGCCAGTCACCTCAACAGATGTCAGGTTTTTTAGGGATAAAAAGAAGATCTGTCACCCTTTCATTTTCATTGGTAAATGCGTTTAGTTTTTTCACTTGTTAGTTATTTTTTTTAATTATCTGATAAATTAATCAAGTTTTGCTCAGTCAGTAAGCCATCTGAGTGTAAAGCTTCCAGGTAGCTTGAATATGCAGAGATTAACCGGGGGCCAAGCGCTTCTTTCAGCATCCAACTGCATCCATTACTGCCCAGATTGGCAGACACCAGTCACTTCAAAACAATCTACAGTCTTTTGAGGCCACATGCAGATCGCTGCAGGAGCGGGAAACAAACCCGGCCGCCATTAAAGTAGATACACCAAAACCAATTGTAGAATATTAGCTGGGAAGTGACAAGGAGGAACTGACAAGGCTTTTTACTGCCGGATGGAGTTCCTCCAAACCGTGAAATTTGAATACTTGGCAACTAAGAAAACAATTCTTGCTGGTGCGTTGAGTAGCTGCCCCATTTGAGTTGAGAGAGAGCGACTGTGGGACAGAAAGGGATAGAGAGGCAGAAAGAGGGCCAATGTCTTCTTAATTGCCTTTGGTCACCCACACAGGCAAAACGGGTGCCACACGGCTCAGAACTGCAGACTGGGCAAGAGACACAAAGGGTTGATAGATATTTTATCACTCAAGTTAACGGTTAATACATTTCCATTCCCCGAGAAATCTGTCACTCGAAAAAATAAAGAGGGAGGCAAATTAAAGGGAGATAGAGAGAGAGCGGTGAAGAAAAGAACTCGAGTGGGTGACACAGTTTTAGAATGCCCTATCTTTTAGCCATCCCCTCTTTTGAAAGGAATAAAGAGCCTGGGCCTCTTTCTTCTCTTCCTTTTCTTCTTCCACTTTTCTCTCTTTCTTTTTCTCTCCCACCCGTTCCCATATCTCTCACTTTCCTTAGCGGGTAAAAAAAAAACTCTCATGAATGATGTATGTGTGTCTTGTTATCAACAGCGATTTCTATAGACCTCGACGCATTCACCAAGACATTCATGCCGTAATTGTTAATTTTAATGCCATAATGGCTTCAGATGGGAGGCCTGATTAGACATTTATTGCACAATTAAATGAAACATACTCAAAAATCACAAAAGGCTCCCATAATTATTTCAGGCCATTAATAAAATGGGCATTAAATTATATTAGACACAAAAGAGAAGTGAAATAGATTTCCATTAGAGCAATGGAGGCAGTGAGGGGGTAATAGATCCTGCCTGAATTCACTCTGAAATTAATTGTTGGCCAGCCTATTTCCACATACAGTGGAATAAATGAATGAGAATAGAGAGGAAGGAGTTGGTGGCCATGAGAGAGGGACTGTGGGGCTGACATTAGGAGTCTCTGATAAAGCCCTTTTGTTTGAGAGCCTACTTTAGCTATTATATTCAAAAGCGAAGAAGAGAGAGGGGAAGAGAGGCACGTAGTGATTTCAAATAGATTCGAACGTTTTGAGGATGCCGGATGCCTGAGCTCCATTCGCACCTTGAATAATTTGGGGTGCTTAGAACTTTTGTTTGGAGTTGAATGAGTGCAAATAAAGTGCATCTAGCAAGAAACTGCATTTATATAAACTTGCTTTATTGTTGGTCAACGGTATGTTTTTTCAGGATGTGGTAAAGCCACAACTGTAACTACTATTAAGAAATAACAACATTCAGACTGGCTCTTATTAATGCACCGAAAAAGTTAATAAACAGGCTTTTAGAACATAGCACTGTTTTTCATCTCCAACAAACACACGGGAGCACTTTAAACTGATTCAAAAGCGAACGATCTGAAAAGCGCTTCAGAGCGCAGTTCTAATATGAAGCCAAATAGAATTGTCTTTTGAACTGCTGCTCCATTGAGAATCACAAAGTGTAAAGGAAAGGGAGAACTGATATCTCACAATGCAATAACAGATCCCCCTCCCAATAAAAAGAATCAATCAACACCCAGTACCAATGTTTATTATTCCAGTTTCATCTAAATCAATTTTTCTGCATTCAAAGGCATTCAGATCTTTTAATTGACTCTCTTTTATCATTGCCCTTTTGGTTTTCTTTTTACTTTCTTTTTTTCTCTGTCTCTCTCTCTCTCTCTCTGTGTGTACCTTGGTGGTTGCGAGATGCTTGCTTGTATTGTGCTCTTCCTTTAACTGGTGCATGTCACTATTAGTGTCAGCCTGTAAAAGAAAAGCAGAATGTCAGGGTTTGTATGATGTTGATTTGTATTGAAAGGATCATAGAAATTATAGTAATCTGAGTTTGTTAGCATCAGCATCATTCCTTCAGTGTTGCATTCAGTGTTCATTCAACAATGGAACTGAAATGTTGCTGATTTTGCAGCTTGTTTTACGTGCATTTAGTGTCATCTTATTTCCAAAATGCTCCCTCACTCCAACTTTAATGGAGAGTTTACCCAGAATACACATTTTTGAAAACCCATTAGACTTTCCCGTTATCGTTGGAACACAAATGAAAATAGTTTTCATGTTCTCTTTTCACTTTCCTCTGTCCTTGGAAAGTCTATGCTACTGAAATATTCATGCATTACAGAATGTGTGAAAACATCTTCTTGCATTAAAGAATGCATACTTTTACATTGTGTTTACATTGTGGCTCATCAAATATGATGAACACAGAAGCTTGCGAAACCAGTGAGGTTTTGCTCACTTGAGTTTATGGGCTTGAAATGAAATGAGGGTTAATAAATAATGTCTGAATTGTAATGTTTGGCTGAACTATCCTTTTAATTATCAATGCAAATATGACTAATTGAGGACAACTAAAAATGACGCTGATTAAAACGGTGACACTGATGTCCCTGGTTTTGAATAGTGTTTTTGTGTATGTTTAATTTATTTATTTACCTCTTTATTTTCCATATCCTTTCTCAAGAGGCCGATCTAGCAGGAACTCTTCCAGTCACAATTACCAATCATGAAGCTGAAAGTGTGCCGCAAGCCATCCTAGCCGTGAGCGAGCCTTTCTTCCTCTTAATGAAGGTCAGAGAAGAGGCCCCATTTCTCTTTTTGGGTGATAATTCATCCCTATCTTCTGTTATCTGTGCCTGGCCCCTTTAATCCTAATTGTATTGTATGATTGTGCGATGCTTGCTTCTGTGTCTCTGAAGCATTACCCTCCTCCTTTCATTATCAACCAATGCCTTGAACCTCTTTTAATTTCCATTCTGTTTTATTTCATTCAATCATTGGTCTCTGTCTTTCCTTTTTCATTAACTCTGCCCTTTGCACAAGGCATAGGATTCTCCAAGGGGCCCTTATTGGGCTCCTTCATGAAATATTACATTGTAAAAATATTTGACCATGAGAATTGTCAATTTTATACGTCTCCCGTCGGTCATACTTTTCTGCCCGATGCTCATTTCGGTTTTGATTAGGACTTGGTCCCAGCTATTGATAATCACAGATTGCTATGGGGAGAGAATGAAGAAGCAGAAACAGATATGTAAACACCCGAAGACGGACTGTGCCTGGCCATGGCTGGACACTTTCCCAGACATGTGGCCCAATCTTGAGGCATCGATGGCTTGTCTTTCACCGTTTTCCCAAAATAGCATAATGCTCATCACTCCTATGGTCGCTCCAAAAAGGCGGCCCGGGATGGTGCGTGGGCTAATGAAATTTCTCCAAACCAAACAGATTTTTTTGTAAATATATATTTTGCAGAGGTTCCAGAAAAATGCTGGCTGTGACAGCTGACTAAAATCAATTTCCACACTGGAGAGAAATGGGAGCCAAGAGCCACGGCCAGAACAAACACTGGCAATTTGAATATGCGAAATAATGTCAGCCTGTGAGGAGGAAGCAGGCTGGGGGAGGGAGATGGAATGGAGGGGGGGTGGTTGAGGCAATACTCCACTTTTCAACCCACTGTCTCATAATGGATAGAATTTTACCTTTCAGACTGGCAGCCGGAGTGAAAAGTTGCTGGAGGTCATCAGGGGTTTGCTTAGTGTTGACTCAAAACATGCCAAAACAACTTTTAACTTCCATTACAGTCTGTGTATATAATTGGCTGACATATCAACCCTTAGGGGAGGGAACATTATAATTCAGTTCATTTTTGGTAAGTGCCAGTGGTCTTTAAGTATGTCATTTGCCAATCTAAACAGTTCATTTTAAATGCTGGTTACTTCATTGGCTCTTCACTGCTGCTATTTAACTTTCATTTACAGTAGATAATCTTTGTAATTAATTTTTAAACAACACACGTTGTATATGTATGTATATATATATGTATATATATATATATACAAAGAGATAGGGAGACAAGGGGCAGATTATTTATTTTTTTAGCTATGGTACTAAATACTAGTAACTTAACCTTTAAACCTGTTGGTGGCCCTTTAAAGTAGTTTTGTCATGATAGCGTCACCTTTAAGACTTCGATGGAATCAAATTTCTCAGCTGCATATGAGGTGACGCCCAGGCAAAAGAGGGACTGCTCTTGAATAATGTCTGTATTCCCACTAGGTCAGGCATTTGAAATGCTCTTCATGTGCTTTGTATATTTGAGAGCATTTCCGTTGTAAACACACTCCCATTTTCGCTGTTAAACCCGCGATGTTACGCACAGAACTTAACTTACCAAGATAATTCCTAAGGGGTGAATATTGGCTTACAAAACAACATGCAACATAGTCGCAGAGGTTTTTTGGCAGAGCACACTTCCAAATTCTCAGAGGGAAAACATCTATTGCAGCATCATGCGAGCAGAATCACAGCAGCAAATGGGATGTAAAAAGAATGAAAAGCATTGAAATGTCAACACGGGTTTGTGAGGAGTCCTGAGTGGGACCGCGAGTTAGCAGTGGAAAAAGCCACTTAGCGCTTCAGGACCATGGACAGCTACTGTACCACCGTATCCATCTCATGAACTCCGTGTGAAATATGGGGGTCGGAACACGTGGGATTTACACAGTGTTACCCCTGATTCTGAGAAAACCAGGGACAACCACATCAACTGAGATGAAACTGAATTGTTTTGCTGTATTTCATAGAATTGTTGTTATTGGGTTGACCTCTTTTCCTTCAATACCACTCAGATATCCGTTCATCCCTTTTCCAATCCGCCTGTCCTGTGAAGGGTCAAGGCCACTTAAATACATGTCATCATTTGAGATTAGTATAACATTTAATTTGCAGTTTAAAAAATAGAAGACTGGTTACTTTAGGTTCCTAAAAATAAAATCAGGTGGATAAATATAGCTATGTAATTTATACTCAGAATGTATTTCTTTTTAGGTTATTGATGGATAATTTCTGTTGTCTTGAAAGAGGTTTAAGTTAATTAATTTGACTTTTCAATAGAGGATTATTATTTTTAAAAAAAGAAAAGAAAAAAGGTTCAGTTCACTACAGCAGGCGGTATTCTGCAAAATACAATTCAGCTCAACTTTAGGCTTTAAATTGGCCGGGGCTTGGCTAATGGCTTTTTTTTGGCAAGTACGTACCTCAGTTGCCTTCGTGCATCTCAGTCGACCTGAAAAATGCTTGAGAGTAATACACTTTTAAAGTAACAGTTCTCTGAGCATAAATGGTGCTCATGTCAGAAGCATACATGATATCGCATCGCAATATTACAAGTAGGTAGTTAAAGAAGCCTTAAAAGTCAAGTGATTTCAGTGAATATAAGTAAAAATAACACTTCAAACCTGAGTTTGTACTCGTACTTTACATTGCGTGCACTGAGATGCAATACCAAAACACGAATATACATGCACACCTTTGCATGCGTTGGTGGCATGCTAAAGTCCTCGGTAAGCGCGTAAAAGAGGCGCAAACAGTTCAATTTGCGCACGTGAGCGATCCATGGTATGCACGCGAAATATCTCCTCCATTATGACGAGCTCCCATTTAATGACGCGCGCGCCTCAGCATGCTTGATTTCACAAATCTCACTTCATTTGGCTTTGAGTACATCATCTCTATGTCAAATGCTGTGTGCCCCAATAATTTCTGTTAATTCCCGTTGTAATTTCTGTTTCTATCAGGCTGGTGTTCTCCGGATTTCAAGCTGCACTGCTCTCGGCTGTGCTCTGAAATGGAGAGGGAGGCTGAGAGGCGGTGGAACGGTAAAGCTTGATGGATATCGAGCCGGCACCACTAAGAAACACACTTCATGCTCTCCAGATGCATTTACCATCAGCGCCTCATTGAGGATTTATATACACATGGGTTTAGCTTAATTGAAAAAAAAAAAAGAAGTTTTATATAAGTTTATGGTTTATGATCACCAAATTATATTTTAAGAAAACGGCTGTTTTTATTTTTGTCAGAAGATGGCATAGATAATAGAAGTCCAGCTAACTAAATTTGCTTTTAATATGCATACATTATTTCAAATAAAGTTACAACAAGAGTAGAAGAAATATTAAACAATTTAAAAAGAATTACTTAGGGTTAAAAATAAACCATTTTCACCTACAAGCTACAAAACTAAATCTTCTGCATATATGAATATGATCAAATCTAAAAATCAATACGTCTGTTAATATTCAACTATAATGTGACCTTGGAAGAGCAGAACAGAATAAAAAATAATAATTATTATAAATAGATAGAAATATATATATAAAAAAAACATAATAATTATGAATAATATAAATATCGGTCAGAAAAAAAAGGTATAAGACGCTTTGGAGTGAAAAAATCCCAAACGCACAAAAATAAGAGACAAACCAATAAATTAGTAAAAAAAATAAAAATAAAAAACAATATGTATGTGTGTAT
>JAUMHP010000048.1:7912317-7925656 GCA_032361065.1 Enteromius trimaculatus | reverse complement strand
TTATTTGTTTGTTTTTGTTATTATTCTACATTATTATTATTATTTATTGTTTTGAATGTATTATCTGTCCATTATTATTATTATTATTATTATTTTTATTATCAATAAATAATTTGCTATTGCTTTATTCTGCTTTCTACACACACTGGTTGAAAATAATTTCATTATATTATACTCATAGATAAAAATAACAAAAAAAACATTTTATGGATAATATTTGACACACATGCACACACACACACACACACATATATATTTATATATATATATATATATATATATTATATAATTCACAGTAAAATTGTACATCAGCAGAATTTTATATTTTATATTTTTATATTATATATTAGAGCCTAGATTGCAAATAAATGCACATTATCCATATTTTTCGGCTGAGCAGCATATGATGTGCTGAAACTTTGCTTGCAGCTACACTTCTACACGGTACTGTACACGTAATGTGGGCAGTGGCGCTAAAATAAACTAGTGTGAAACAAGCCTTTCTTTTCTAGTCACAAGAAATGTTTCTGGTAGCGTCTGGTAGGTTAGATCAGAAGCACTAAAGCCGTGTTGGAGTGTCTGAAGTGCTGTCTGTCCCATCACCTTTGACCCGACACCCAACCCCTGATGTGTTTGGTTGGACTGCAGTTGTCAAGCGGGACAATAGGCAACGGGCCTGGAGTTTGTAGGCCTTTGGGCGCAGGCACCATCCGTCGACCCCCTCCCACCCATCACCTTAGTGGGGTAAATCCAAATCACTCAACTGTGTCTCCCGCCCCCCTCCTTCTTCAAAACCTCAATCTCCTGCCTGTGCTACTAACAAGATCTGATACCATCAGATAACTGCTGGAAGTGCAGAAGTGGGTGGAGAAGTCATTCTCCACCACCAACGAGATGTCACCACCATCTTTGTTGGAACTGTCACGTTAGAGTGGTTTGTGCTCTTCGCTTATTGGAAAGACCAACAGACATTGTTCAGCAAATAAAAACATGCCTCCAATATCAGATCTCATCGCCATCCTGAAAATGATTGCTGGATGAAGTATGTCATAGACAAGATTGCCTGTGTGTGTGTGTGTGAATTCGAGGCCTCCGTTTTTCGTGTATGCAATAATCAAATTATGATTGTTCAAGTTCACACAGATAGATCCACATCTAGCATTATGACTAATTTAAAGCTGAAACTGCTTAACCATTTCATAACAGCTCAAACAAAGCACAAGAGATTTCAATGAGTGTCAGAGGCCAAAGAAGATCTGATAATCTCAATGAGATGAGAGAAGAAACCTTAAATGGATATTAATATCAAATCAGGACTTGAGGAGTGGGAGCAGCGTAGCGCGAAATGCCCAATCTGAGGATCTCAGGCCCGTCTCTGCGCTGGCACTAATGTGAGCTGACCTCTCCGAGCCCTCTGTTAGGATCTGGAGAGGCTCTGATTAATAATGGAGAAACGGTGCGGTCAAAGACCGCTATCTTGCCATATGAGTTCGGGATATGTCCCTCTGCATCAGTCACCCTGAAAAACACTGCCATCCGGGAGCCCCAGAGGACGGAATCTATAATTGATGAGAGATCAAAAACGAAGAGGGACACTATGTAGGTTGTGTGATTTGAATGGTCGAATGTGCAGGAATGGGCCATCACTTTGATGGGAGAAAATGTTTATGAAAATCCACAAAATACAAAAAGACAGAATGTGGCATACATTTCACATTTACAAGATGGAAAACATTCCCATGGTCAATCTCAGTTGTCCAGTAGATCCCTATAGATTTTTGGTTCCCAGACTTTTCAGCTAAAGTACCACCTTCAAATCACCGTCAACACTTTAGCAGCATACACTGGTTTTTCACTAATATCACATCAAATTATACTGCTATGAGACCTCCATTAGTCTCTTGACTTGTCCTTTCAAGTTCCCTATGATGACAGCAGTGTCGAAAAACACCCATACACCACACAAAGGAAAATGCAGAAGTTTTGTAATACATTATGTTAAGTTATTTTACATTTTATTTTAAAAAGTATATTGAAATGCAATATGAACACAACAAATCCAATATGAACTTGTAGTCTTTACATCTATTATTTTATTTTTTTTGTCTCTTTAAAAGTGATCGGTCTGGTTTTATCATTAATATGGTGCCTTGAAAAAGTGTTGTAAGTCATGCACAAACCATTCTTGAAGACCGGCATTAATAAATGACACATTCTATAATTTGAGGTAGTTTTCAAACATACAAATCTAAATGCTATGTTGATAAAATAGTTGGTATCCCTTTATATACAGTATTTTATCACTGTAACATACACTGTAAAAAATTACTGTGATTTTAACGGTAACAAACTGTAAAAAATGCTACAATAAAAACCTGTTAAATGGTAAATTCCTGTCAAATTTACAGGGAAAAACCATAACTGACATTCCCAGAATTACATTGAATTTTGTTTGTATTTGATGTTTTTTCTTTAAAACAACTATATTTTCTTATTTTTTCTTATCAGTTATGTTTATTAGGGTTGTATGTTACAAGTAATGTTGTTAAAGTATTGTTAATTGCATATTTCAGTTTAATAAAATATTATCATGATGGTGTTTGTTTTTTTTTTTTCTGTAATTTTTACCTTTTTTTTTTTTTTACAGTGTAGTCTGCTATTTACCAAGCCAAAACATTAAAACACAAACATTTTGAAATAATGAAAAGGACATTTTGTGAAATAATAAAAATATTCTTTATGGAATGGAATGGAATGTTGACTAACAATTTTAATTCATTATTTTGGACCCACTATATATATAAAAAAAAAAATCAAGCATATCCCAGTTTTTTCAAGCAAACTAAAATATAGGGTGCACAAACTATTTGTGTGATATTATATGCCTAACCTTAATGGATGGTGAAAATTGTAAGAAAAAAAATGATCAATGTGCATGAAATGTTCCCTAAATTGTAGAATAACTTATTAAATATTAATGAACTTTATGGTTCTCAGTGCTTCTGCTGTGTCACTTAAAAAAATAATAATACAATGAAAACTGTTGTTTTTGTGTGTGTTTGTTTTGGAAGTACCCCGGAGTACCATTTTAATACTTTGTTTCATGAATATGGTTAGCTAACTGTTCAGTACCATCGTATTTCCATCTGTATGAAATAATACTAAATGAATCCCGATATGAAGCAGAAGTAACTCCTGCGACAACTATTTTAAGACCCGTTACTTTTCATTGTTCACATTTCACAAACTATCCGTGTGTGTCTTTGTGTGATCTTGTAAGCTTTCGCTAGACTTTATGGAGAAAGATTATTGTCTGATAGAGGTGTTGATCAAACATGTCTAGACCTAAGTATATACTCGGGTGTCTTCTTTCAAGCCTGAAAGCATGTCATACTCTAAACAGGCTTTATCTTACACACTCATCTCTTTTCTTCCTCGTGAGCTCCCTCAGGGGCCGCATGCTAGCACAGGAGCCTTCCATAGCTGAAGGAACATCCTTCGCTCATGAACCGGGACTCAGAAACAAGCGTAATGAGTCTGAGTAACAAGCGCTTTTCTTTCTGAGAGAGACAATTCTCCGGTAATGTAATGCACTTTTAGTGAAAAATGATTATTATGTGCTTTAATTTGGTTCATTACATTCTGGTAATGCCACTTGACAGCAGGTTTTTACGTCTGGGAACCAACGGTGTTGAAAATAATTGCGTAATGTTGTTGTGGTTCGCAGTGAGAACACACAGAGCACTCCATGGCCTTTTAAACTTTCGGCTGTTAAGCTTTAGTCAACTCCCTTTTGATCATTTACGGCAAGTAAAAACAGGAAATATCCTCTTCTGTGGTCTCATCTCATTCAATTATTATCTCCCTGAGGTGAATCCTGTAATTCCTTCTCTTTGGTTGTTACACGAGCAGCATTGACTCGATATTACAGATCGACACATCAGGTTGCTGCTCTTGGCTCTTTTCCCTGCCCAAGGAAAGTACTTTGGTAGGCATATCTGTGTAAAGTAAGTGCAGTTTGTTGGATCCCTCACAGTCGTTTATTGATGCCTTAAGGCCAAGCACAGGTCTGTGAGAAGAGGAAGTGTTCACATTTACAAACACACACATACATGCACTTGAAATATTCTCCTCTTTCCCTTTTTTCTAAATCTGTTTCACACACCAAAATAATGTCCTAGCTGTCCAGAGATTGTTTATAATAATACATGCTCTATTCTGTAGCTATATATTGTGAAATTCGGTCACATGTACATTTAAAATGTTGCTATTCACGTAGTAGTAAATGTGTTTGAAATAATTTCCTGTACATGTTTAAAGAGTTTTAGCTCAACAGGTTTGAAGCAATCAGATAAATTCATACCGACAGGATTAAATTCCATCAGACTTTCCATCCAAACCTCATTTCACACTCACACACTCACACACAATTACAGAGCATTAAAAGAAGATTTACTTTTTCAAAGACACATAATTGCAGGGTATGAAATGAGTCATTGCTGTGAGAGACGCGTAAATAGGAAAGAAAAACTTGTTCATCCAATTGTGACTGCCAGAGCTTTGCCCTGTGAAGAAAAAACAAGCCGGATAAAGACTCTTCTCTTTCCGTCTTCCCCTTTCTGTATGTCACTCAGCTCTAAAACACTTTACTTTTTGAACCAGTTCTGATGTTTTGGTTTTAAAAATGCAGTGAATGTGAACATCTGTCGCATATTGTTCTTCTCTATGAGGCATTAAAAAAAAGTTACAGGTTATAGTTTAGGTAACCATGTGGTTTTAAAACCAAATATTTGTAATGAATCTCTTAATTTTGGTCCGTTATTAGTCTAGTATACTAATGCTTAGAGTTAGTTAGTTCATAATTAAACATGTTCAACCAAAATAGTCAGTTACCATATTGTATGGTATTGTATGTTAGTGTATTTTGAGTGAGTGTGTGTGTGTGTGTGTGTGTGTGTGTGAAATATTTATCAATATTATAATTCTAAACATTTAATTATTGTTTACAGTAAACTTTTATGACATGGTTCATGACATTCACTTAAAAAAGTATACTAATTAATCAATCTAATTTAAAGTCTGCTTCATTTAAACTGAAAACTACTGTCTTTTTAAGAGATGAATAAAGTTCTAAATAAAGGTAAACTATCACAAATCATTCAATTCAATTTTTAAACAATGTATTGCCACTGTGACCCTTACAGCAATTAAATTATTGTAACAACATTTATTTTTATTTGATTGCGTTAAAGCGTCTTTATTCCACGTTCCCTTCCATTCATAGAAATTAACATTAATCAAGATTATCCTAATAAATGCTGTAAAAGTATCGTTCATTCTTAATTCAACTTAAGTAAACGTTTTCTTACGTCGTTTCCCTTCCTCTCCAGCCTTTTCAGCAACACTAAATAAAGAAACACAAGAAAAACAAATACTACGGAGAGCCAATAGTCTGTGGGCCCGGTGGGAGGATGTGCTGATGAAAATATTCGCCGATCAGGAATGAATCAAAGGAGATAATAAATGTTTTGGAATCTGCGCACCCTATGGACTGCGTTCCCGTCGCACAATCAGCGTGGACCATCAGGTTACTTGTCTTTATCAGTCGTTTGGCTGCGTTTCCAAGCGTATGGTCGGTTGCCTATGTACAAGGACTGGGCTGCACTGCCCTCTAGTGGTGGATGTCCATCTGAGGCCAGACGAGGTAGTACCAATTCTTCCCTTCACATAATCATAACGCCATCGAAGGTAAAAGCCTTCGCATAAAAAAGTGCATTATGAACAGAGTGCATCTAAAATCCTTGCAGGGATCGAAAAGATCAACATTTACTGTCTTAATTAAAAAATGTCAGGGGTAACGGATAGAAGCAGCTCAGAATTGAATGGAAAGACCCCACCATACACAAATAAATATGGTGTGTCAGTAAATGAGTGACTGGGTTACTCCTGGTTTTGTTCAAGCAAGTCTCCATCAGGCTTCTCCTCCTGTTGAGGAGAGCACAGCACCGGTGATAAGATTATGTCGTAACTTGTGTTTGGCCATGATGAACAAGCCCTCGTTAGCAGGCGCTTAAACCTGGGCCTAGATAGTGCACTCATTAGTAACACATTTTGTTGAGAGTTCAGACAGACTGTGGCTCTTCCCTCATCATCCTTCACTGTTTGCACCCTTTAATTATCTTTGTCTCTCCTAAGCAGCTTGATTTAGTGCCGATATACATTTTTAGGGAGTTTGCCAATATGGCTGCCCAGTCTTAATTGAACCCATTTGCTAGGATGATGCCACAGATCCATCAAAAGTAACTAAAAGAAGACCCAAGCTGTGGAAACAGATTTCTAGGATGCAGACTGTAGAGCAAAACACTCACTGGATTGCAAACTATCATTCAATTGTATATCTTTAGACACCTAGCCAGTATATTGTCAAAATAAAATATCACCTAAATGTTTTAGGGTATAAATTTTTTTGCATACTTGGTAAAACTGTCATAGTTGTCACCCAAGGTCAGAAGTAGTCACGAATGTTGTACCTGAAACTATAACGTCAAAAGTACAATTGCACAAACATTTTTGCTTAAATTAGAATGATTTATTTTATTTACTTTTTTCTTCCAGAAATCTCAGTTCATGAAGTTTTTATTCAACAAAGAATCATAGAAAAACGTATCACTGTTTCCACAAATATTTTAAGCGTAATATTACCTTACCTTGGCACCAAATCAGTTTATTAGAATGATTTCTGAAGGATCAACAACGCGTTATTACTTATTCCAAATATGTGCAAAGAATTGGTTATCCTGAGAAATATTCACTTGAGTAAAAAATTAGACATCTAGCCCTAGTCTCCACGATCTTATAAAAATTCCCCGTAACAAATATCAAATTCAAGCACCAATATCTCTTTGTTCACTATGTTTTGTGTTATATCTAAGAAACGGCTGCTCAGAAAGTAAAGGAAACTTCCATTTAAATTTTTCTTGGGTTCTTTTTCTGCACTTCTTTTCAAATCCTGTCCTTCTGGCGTATTCAAGTTGTTTATTCTTCTCGATAACTATCTCTTGCACTGTAGAAATGTATATACGAAATCTGAAAACACTTTGGAGCAAATCACTCCAGGCCTGGATATTTTTAAAAAGAATCTTAAGGCTTTTGCAAAGAAAGTGCATTGGCTTGGGTTGCTTTTATTGCCGTCTCTCTCCTCATTCTAGTCATCTTTGTGATACTTGCAAACACACACTTTTTATGACAAGAGCTCAAACTTAAATCAATTTAAATCGGCCTTTGAAATTCCTTTCGTTATGCTATTGTGCGTGCTTGAAAAAGAATGAAAGGCAAATCGGAATTGTAACATCTGCCGCGTTGGGGTGTTCTTCCCCCTCCTGTATGGCTTTCGTCACACACACAAAAACGTATTGATCGATTCAAGTCCATTTAAAGGTTTTGAAATAAATCTGTATCTTCCCATTTTGAGAGGGACACAGAGACAAGAAGGGAAAAAAAATCACGGGCCCTGCAGGCAAACAAACACATTAAAGATGCTGGGAGGACAGAAACAGCCAAGCTCAGTTAAAGCCAACTGGATGATTCATTTAACCGCTTCTATCATCTCCTTAAGCACTATGTGTATTTCTGCAGTAGCTAAGGACTCTCTCTCATTCTGCCTCACTTTCAATCTCCCTGCTTCTCTCCTTCTAGTATGACTTTGAAGCACTGGATACTGAACCCAGCCTTCTGCACAAAGCTCATAAAGCTCCAGAAAGATGCACTTGACAGACATTACAATGTGTTTTTGCTTCCTGCTGTATACATTCAAACATCACTAAGACAATCCCAGTCTATTTCTTTAAAGGTGTCTGTTAAAGATATAACATTGTCATTTGCTCCGGCTACTGCTTATGAAAGTCAGTTTGGTCTAAAACTTTCAATCTCCATTAAAGATGAATATATATGGTCACTGCCAGCTTACATCAAGCCAATGAGGTTATATGAAGTTGACTTTTGAGGTTTCTGTTGCCATATTTGACCACATGTCCGTTGATCATGTTTAAATAAAGGCTTACATTGTAATCTCTTCATTACGTAAAGCGATTCAAGACTTGGCGGTATGGATTCATTTCACACTTCCTTTTTGTACCCCATAATATGAAACATATTTTCATTCGTGAAGATTATCACATTGAACAATAAACATTTATTGGACACAGAACTTTTCTTCTGCAATAATGCAAACCCATGTGTTTGTATTATAGAAGGTATACAAGAAATGGAGTAATTTTATCACACTTCGATGCACGGTCAAATCCATTTTCTTTCAAATAAATACAAAGCTGCTGAAATCTCTTCCTGAAGTGCTTGCTTAAAAAGTAGATTGTGTTTTCCGGCTTGGTCGCGCCTCACATAGTGCCACTGAGAGGTTACAAAGTGGATCACCATCCAAATGGACATGGTAGTCATATCTGTTCGAGTTGAATTAGGAATGTCTCCCTTAAAACAGCTTAAACTCCACGAGCAGTGCCAGCGAGAGAGACTTTGCCTCTAAGTCAAGTATCTCATTGACCACACTTCAAACTTGGTGAATTCTTGAGCCCCTTCAAAAGGCCATCCTGGCAACATAACACATGTGAACAAGCGCAATACGCTTGAGAAAGCTTCTCCTAAACACCAAGCACCTCTGATACAAGCAAATCCCCCCTAAGCCACTAAACTGCATTTAAGCACTGACCATGAGCAGAAAGCAGCATTAGAATCTATCAGAGCCATCGCCATATGAATTGTGGTGACAGGGTTGACGGGGAGCTATGGAGAGGACTGTGTGTGGGTGGTCAGTGATCCCCCCTGATCTCTGCTTCTCTTAAACCTCACAGGAAAATGGAAGCCGCTTGGATTATGGGCTGCTATAATTGTGAGAGGTGGCAAAGTCAGAGAGCGGTGATTGCACTGGATTAAGACAAGGAGAGAGAGATAGACAGAGAGAGAGTTGTTAGCTACTGCCCCTCAGGCCTTTTGAACGAGTTTTCACGTGCATATGATACAATATATGTTGGCATGCATTTATGCAGTTTTCATGTACATATGATACCAATCTACACTCAAAAAATGCAACACTGTTCAGTTTATTTAAAAATGTTATTATCACCATTTTTATCTGCAATCTCGAAATAAAATGTTATTTTAGTCATTTTTTTTATTATGATGACAAAATTGGGAGACTTGTTAATGTTTAATGCTCTTTTATGTTTGCATTTAAAAGACCTTCTGCTATGTTAGTGGTTTTGGGGGTTACCGTTGCGGTAAAGTGTAGAGCATGGGGTTGGGGACCTGCTAACATGATTCAGAGTTGATTCAAAGTTGTTTTAATAATAATAACAATGATAATAATACTTTGGGCATGCCATGAATGTATCAAAACTATCTTAACTATGTTATGTATAACAAGTTGGCTAATGCCTATAATTAAGTAAATCAAACGTATGATTTTTTTTCCAGTGTAGAAGGATGTCTTTCTGGTCAAATGTTTTAGTTTGAGTTCAACAAGCATAAACTTGATCAATTTCATTAAAACTATTTTTAATCAAATTGAGTTGACCCAACTCAATTAAATTTCATCGCATTTTTTTTTGGTTACACATATTTATTGGATGGAAATCCTGCCCTCAATTAAATTGAGTTCATCCAATGAATCATTTTTTTGAGTGTACCCTATAACCCTAATCTACCCATAAACACTCCAAAGTCCATTTTTGCACATCTATACCACAAGTTTTTTATATTCATGAGATCAGATTGTGTTTCCAATTCATGCTTAAAAACTTTATAAACTTTATATATATATATATATATATATTTCCAATTTCTTTAATGTAGAAATCTTTTATAAATATATTACATTTTACTATAGCAAAATAAAAAGAAATGTTATGTTGATATTTGTTGAGTGAAAATGCTTACTACACACTCTTTACACAAATTTGATCAGTTGTGGCATCATTTCTTCACATCCAACAATTTCGCAGCTAATAATTTTTAGTATATAATAATTTTTTAATAGTAGACTTGACTGAAAAGACTAGAGAGTGTAAGTGAAGGTGAAATATGATGTGTTGCTAGAAGAAATGAAAAATGATCTTGGTACAGTAAATTTGCATGGAGGACATTTTATGTTGTGCCGGTTTCAAAGCTTTAATTTTCAAAAAATTGGCCAAAAATATTGTTTAATTATCTAAAATGAGTACATTGTTAACCATGAAATGTCATGACTTTCAGATAAACGAACAAAACTGTTAAATAAAGACATTGTTAGCAAAATGAAATATGTGGGAGTTTATTTCCTAAAAGTCGTGAGGACTGAAAGTGCTCATAGACACAGCCAATTACCAACATCAGTGATTGCAAAACAAACGCAACAATACGAGCAATAATAAAGCTAAAGTTTTCCTCGCTGAGCTGGTGGTGCAGAGGTGCCGGAGCTCATCTCTCGTCTGCAAGCGGCGCAGCTCCTTTGTCTCCCGGAGGGGAGGTGACCCCATGTCTGCTGCTTGTATCAGCGGAGCAGCATTGTGCTCTGGGGGAGATTTAGCTTCTCAAAGCATCTCCCAGCCCCAGCTTTCCTCACAAACACCCCGACTGCCATCTCGCCTTTTCTCTCTCACAGACAGTAATCTTTCTCTCTTCTTCTCCATCTCTCATGAGCTCGCATTGTCAGAGCGCTGCTAATGTTTGCCTCCTTTTCAGTATATATACACATATATGTATTTTTGTGTCTGGAAGAATCCATTGTTCCCAAATCATTGTAATATCTATTTAGAGTGGCAACAGCAGTGGCGGCTGATGCTCAGTATTCACAGAGCATAAACCAGCCTTAAGACTTAGAAAAGCTGAAAGAGCTTATCCCTATATTCTTAAACTCTCCGCTTTTATGCGGGTCTTAGGCATTAAGGGTAGGATTGTGAATAGCAATTGTTTGACTGCTGCGAAGAGAGAGCGAGTGTGTATACGTGGGTGGGGGAATTTTATTCCACGGCAAAATCCTCTCTCTTTTTCCTCCCCATTTTTTTCTTTTCTCTTTCTTTTTTTTTCCCTTCTTCTCGCTCGCTCTGTCTTCACAAATGTAAATATTAACCACGTTCTTAACTCGTAACGGTGTGTGAGACAGAGTAATATGCTTTTAAGGATACATTATGTGAAAGATTTTCCACAGTATACGGCGCTGCTCAGATATAAGAAAAGGCTATTTTATGGAGACTGAAAACAAATTTGCCGCGGTTGAGAGGAGAAGAGAAAAAAGTGATTTGAGAGCTAAAAAAATACAGATAGAACTTTGAGGTATCAAATTGTTACCAAACAATAAAGAAAAGCTTCCAATAGGGTTGGGAGGATCTGGGTTTTTTTTCTTCTTCTTTTTTAAATAAATAAGTTTCTCAGTGTCCCATTTCTTTGTGCTTCTTTGCTATGTCTCAAATCCGTACTTGGTCTTTCTTTAGATAGTGTCTAATGCCAATGCATTTCAAAGGGCTTTTTTCAAAGCACAAAAGAATACACCATAAGAGTTTAGCGGTTTCGCTCCAGATATGCTTGAGCTCAGTGTATAGAAGAGGACATTGGCTCTTTGAAAGGCCTTCTGCTTTCTGTTTATAGCCATTCTGTACAGTAAAGGGTCTGTTGTATGTGCAAAATGCTCTTATATTTACGCTATGGATAACATGGACAGCAGTTTATCTTGCTGTGTTATGACTGAAGAGAAGATGGTGTTATTGTATCATCACCTAACAGTGTTTAATCTGTCATACGCAGCAGCTCGGTACAATCGTCAGGGTTTTTTTTTTTTCTTTTTCTAACGAAAGCAAGGCCTGTCCTTTATGTAAAACTAATAACACAGGATGTGAATACACACAGATGTTTGATGGTTTTAATTTCTGCGTGAGTGAAGATGTGTAACACAACAAGAGAAAAGTGTTGTGAAGAGCTGTCGTTGAATGCAGTTACAGCCGGGTCTCAGCCTAGACCTGTAAACATGAAACAAATTACTTCTTGGCTGTCAGGAATAAAAGCGGTGGAGTTTGTAATGCCATGTGCTGTCATTTGCCAGGTCCATTAATATAGGCAGGGGCTCTTTAATTGAGAGAGCAGGGCTGAGGTTGGGTGGAAAATGAGTGGATGGTTAATGGGAATGAGCAGTGTGGATATTTTAATCAGCTGTGACTCTTCAGCAGGATGGAAATGGAAGTGAACAGCTTCTTGCCAGAACAGCGGTGCAGCCATCCATCTTAAGAGCCACTGGCTGTACTTGACAATCATTGCTCTTGTTGTCATTCCTCTGTCATCGACGTACCCCTTCCGCATATTTCCTTGTTGTTAAAAAGGACACATGCCACTTGCCACAAGCACTAAAGCTGTTACTGCTGACCAGTCTGAACACTGACAGGCCACTTGTATTACTATGAACAGAGGAAACTGGAACAAGCAATATGGCAGTTGTAGTACAGAAAACCCTGCCTTTCAAAAACAACAGCAACACAGAGTCAATTGCTAATCGGCTAGTTCTTGACGTTAAAACAAGTTTGGGATGATATCTATGTCAGATTTGTAATTGTAATGAGTTTGGCAAGCGGTTTTTGAAATACTGATATTTATTCATATATTAGCATTTAATTAGCATGACTAAAAATATCCGCTGGAGTCCCAAGATGGCTGCCGAGTGAACTTTGGCAATTGATGATGATATATATATTTGCTTTGATTGTGGCGGTCTGTTATTGTGTTTCTGCTGAAAAAAAACTGCATATGGTTCGGTATGTTTTGAAGCTGGGATGCTACTCTTTTTCTGCTTTAGGCTGATATAATCATGTGACCAGCATAAAGCCCTGTTCACACCAAGCTAACGATAAAGATAACAATAAAGGTATAGTTCTAAAAATGGTAGCAGTGTCCACACGAAAACTATAGAGATAAAGGCACAGAGAAACGATATTGTTGGAATCAATTTAGGAACTATTTGTTTTTTCAGCTGATGAAAGATAGAAACATCGGCCACCAATCAGAATCAATCCTGCTATCACACGCTTGAGAATTTAAAGGGGCAGACACGTTTGAGCTTATAATAAACAGGTTATATTGTTCACTGGTGAGGGCGCAAATATAGTATCGTTACTGTTATCGTGCTTGGTGTGAACAAGCCTTAAACCAAAATGGCCAGCTTAAACCAGCATCCCAGCTTCAAAACATACCTAACCAGTATATGCTGTTCTTTTCAAGAGGGTATGTAATCATGGCCGGATCAATGCACAGGCTTTATATGGCTTCAGCCTAGGGGCCCCCGCCTCCCAGGGGGCCCCCAATTGGT
>JAUMHP010000048.1:7883648-7912217 GCA_032361065.1 Enteromius trimaculatus | reverse complement strand
TTATATTGAGAATTAGGGTGCATTAAATTATATTATGTGACTACAGAGAAGCAAGATAATATGACGCACTGACTTAATGAATATGCAAATTGACGTATGACGTCCTTGTGGTTGTGAGGGGGGGCCTACAGCAACCTGTAGCCTAGGGGCCCCTGGCCATGTTAATCCGGCCCTGTATGTAATGTCTATTTCCTTCAAACTTCTTGATCAGTGAGTTAAGGTTTGTGTGATTAACACGGCCCTCTGCTGGACTATTTGGCATAATTGAATTTGGCAAAATGTAAATACCAAATATTTTAGGTCAATCTAGTTCTGTTAGAGCATAATTTATTCTGGGACCAGCCAATTAATGTTTTAAGACATCATTTTTCTGGTTCCAGAGTGATTAGTTAAACTGGCTGAAGAGTATCCAAAGATAGTAGATTCCAAATATCATATTTCCTGTGAGAGCCAAGCAACTGTCGTTGAGAGGAATGGCAATGTTAATGGATGACTCTCCCCAGACCTGGGGAATTTTGGGGGAATTGGGCAAAAGTCATGCACATAAGACAAAGGCACAGAGGAGAACACTGAAAGAAAATTAACACTGAGGAAACGTGTTATGCTTGTGACTTTTTTATTTTTATTTTTGGAGTGGGGTCATCATCCTTGGCCATTCAAGAACATGTGCCTTTGTTTCTGGGCTTCAGGATATTTGCTGAGGCAGTTCATATGCAAAACTTTGCAAGATATTGTCAGGCGCTCTCATTTGTCCTTGCCACGTTTGTCATTAATCTTTGGCCCTGCTTGGTGAGAGACAGGCCTGATTTGTATAGGGGGTCTCCAGAGGGAAGCCCAAGACATTCAAATAATATAATGGCATTATGGCCAGCTGCAGTAAAAATGTGTCATATAAATTATACATTAGCATAGAGTGGTATGCCCCACAGATTGATATGACAGCTCTCAGTCTACAGTGAAATTCAGTCTGGACTATGAAAACGAAAAATCCCCCCCCCCCCCTCCCTTAAGGCCTCATATAGCGGCTTTCGGTAGTACTGAAGTGGGCTGTTTCATTAGAGGTTGTTTGATGGTAAACAATGCAGCACTAAACATCCTCCTACTGTGACGGGCACAGAAAGACATTTAGAACAGCTTAAGCTGTATTATGTTGCATTTGCTTTGTCCACCATTTTTCTTTTAGACACTCAGCCCTGAGTGTGACCCCACTAAGTCTGGTTAATGTGAGTGTATTTCTAGAAAATCTGAGGATGAAATGCTACTAAAAACATATGGATTTTAAAACATCTAACTGGGGTTGGTTTTTTCATTCAAAAGAAGGCATTTTTCTTTTTGTTAAATGAACATCACATTTAAGCTTATGCTTTTATTATATATTTCATAAAGTGTTTTTGTTTTTTAAAGTGGCTTTTATGTGTGATTTTATTTTACTTATGTTCCACAGATCTTAAATATTTACAAACATTTTGCAAATATAATAGAAATATTACTCAGTTATTCAGCTGTGATTGAAGACACCCATATATTAAAATCAGGGGATATTTGAAAGGTTGTATATTATCATAATTATTTTTCCCCCTACAATATGTCCTATATATTGTTATAGAGCCACATAAATGTGCCATAGAACACGTTACCCTACATATTCTTCTTCCCTCATGTCACTCCAAAAGTAAAAAAGTTATTATTAAGGTTGTTTTGTCCATAGATGGTGAAACTTTCCCTCCATCTCTAATAGTGCTACTTATCCAATTGACATTAATGGTTGAGGGCATTTCTCCTCTGCTTCAGAGAGCAATATACACAAAAAAAAAATGGAAAAAGAGTGAGAAATGTAGAATGGCACAGGGAAATGACCCAATACCCAAAGGAGCAGAAAAACAAGGTGAACAGGGTACAACAAGTACTAAGCCACATTTGAGAAAGGTGGAGAGCTGAGAGAGGCAAAGCCTGGAGACTTTGTTGGCAGAGATGAATTAGAGCACTGGAAATAGCCTTTTCCACCTTCCCACTGATACCGCCAGTTAACACGCACTCACACACACATCTCTCTTGCTTCTCATTCCAAACATCCACAAAAAGACAGAGGAGAGAGAGCATTGAATGGAGGAAGAATAGACTGTAGCATGTTCAAAGTGAGACTCGATTTTCAGTTCTCCAGAAAGCCATTTTGTCGTCCATATATGATGCAAGTGAAAATAATATGCTTGACCCTTTTGTACGTGCACTTTGAGAAGTTTGTTACACTGTGGAGTTCCATAATAACTCGCAGACCTCATGTATATTAAGAAGAAATTCACCGCCTTTTTTGATAAATTGCCGGGGTAATGGTGAGACCCCTCTTTTGCATTTCAATATGAGTGGGTGTCAGATTGTTATTTCATTACCTGATGACACATTAGCTGATGGAGTTTAATTTGCTATTTCCCGCTCTCTCCCTCTCTTTGATAGCCAGGTATCCACAGAGACCATGTCTAAACACGTATGATCTTAAGAGGAGGGGTCGGAGATGAATTATTAAAGGAATGCACACATATGTCAAACAGCGTGCTCTGTAGCCAATTCCCGGCTCTTTGTGAAATGAAATAAATAAAGGTACATGCATGTACTCCAGCATATATATTTGAATACCTTTAGAAATTTTCCAGCAGACCTTGAAATATCATCAAAAATAATGATGCCACAGACTGCTGGGTTTCTCTTTGCTGAGTAGACAGAAAATCAAGGTTTAATTCATTATTTGATAAAAATCTGAATGTCAATGAAACTAAGACATGGTAGACTGGAGCAATATTCTGCCATTCAGCTAGTCTCTCTCTCTTTCATTTCTTCTCGCCTAACCCCATGCCCTAATCTACAGTACAAACTCAGCGGTGGAATTCTTCACGCCTTACTTACTTTGAGTGGGGAAAGAAGCCAAATAAAAGGTGCCTGTGCAATTAACAAATGACTTCTGCCTTTCTCGCCCCCTGCTTAATCTGTTTGTACCAAATCCAACTAATAATACATTAATGGAGAAAAAGATTATAGCGGATGAAATGAGACACTCAATGGAGGCAGTAATTACTCTCTCTGTAGTGCTCAATAGGCGTAGGCTGGATCAAAAAGCAGGCTGACGTGATACCTAGGAAACCGAGAGACTCTGCAATCCTTTGCCAAAAACCACTCCATTATATTGCTCTCTGTAAAGGAGTTGTATTGAACGATTACACAGTTTTACTAAAATAGAGAAAAGAAACAAATTAGTCACCTCTGTGAGTCTCTAGAGTTTATGATGTTCATCAGGTATAGGGGAAAATTACATTTCTTTTTTTATCAAGATTAAATGCAAGTCTGTCATCAAAAGAAGCCAAGAGGTGATGGTCTTCTTTTATTTGCTTTGGAGAAAGTTCAGACATGCATCTTGTGTATTTGCTGCAATATTGGATTTGAGATTTCTCGTGTCTTTCGGTGTAAATGAGAGTCTTAAAAGTGTTCATTGTATTTTGAAAACTATATTCAGAATTTAAAAAACCTCCTTCACAGTCCCGAAACGTCTCGTTCTGACCGCATGACAGATGTTCTTGCTGATTTTCACCCAAAACCTTCCCTATCATAACATGGTATCATGTTTTTCTTACATAAGTCAAACTGTGAAATTTAAATTATTACTTTTTTCATGCCATAGAAACTTACTTTGTGCTTTCTGAGCTCTCTCTCTATAGATTATGAGTGCATTATATGACATGCATTATAGATCAGTTGTACCATGTTTAAACTCAACATTGTATCGTCTAGAATTCATCTAGAGTTTTATCCTAGATTCATAAATATCCTAACAGTACATTTGACTTTCACGTTTATATGGCCTTAAAACACTTTTACGGTAATGCATGACTTGTAAACTACTGTAAACTACATGTAAACATTGTAAACTACTCTATTGACTATTAACTTGAAGCACATAAATAATGACTTTCATAAGTTTCACTGTTGTTCTGTTGTGGCACAAAATTTTGCTAATAATTTAATTAGACTTAAGGGGGAAAAAACATTTAACTGCACTTTTAAAAATTGTAGGAAATATTCATCTATCTAGTGTAAAGTTCCTTTACAAATACAATACTAAGGCATCTACTGCAAACTTCCATTCCAAAGCGACACCTGGCTGAGCTCACTAACAAACTCTGAGAAAGTTAGCATATGTATATCTAGTTGTTAGCATGGTGTGGATTAGCTGGCATTGGCCTGCTGCCATTCATCTCCCACATACAGCTGTAATTTATACAGGCCGAATGAGCTGATGTGATAGGACCATATGCTTGAGTGCATCAATGCTGCTCATAATTCAAATCTAATAGCTACTTAAACTCAAGTGAGAACCTGAGCAAGGCCCTTCATACAGAGTGGGGTAATAAGGGATGAGGGATGACTGGAGTGGATGACTGATGCTCGAGCTCTGAGGAAGAGGAAAAGAACACAGCGAGAGAGAGAGAGCAGGGTTGTGTGATTCCTGGCTTTCGGTTCCAGCTCTTTAGCTCTGTTCTGCTTCACTGTCTCCCCCTTAGCTAACTCATGTCACATGGCTAATTAGTGGGTTAATCAGACATGTTATGCAGTTTAAGTGGAAATGTGGAGAATAGAGATCCAGAGATGAGGAGGTAATCTACAGTCAGAACTGCATTTTTGCCATATTAATGAAGATTCTGCTAATAGACGTACATTGGTCATGTAGAGGAAGTAGCCTTTAATAAGTGGCAAAGCTTCAATGAGTGTCCAAGTTGAGGTAAAATCTTACTTGATCTGATGTCTTTTCCTGCTGTAATGTTGTGTAAAATTAGCAGATAAAAAGCAAACAAAAAACATAAGCTGATTTAAATGAAGAATGACACAATTTGCATATATCATTCAGCAAAATTTGTCAGCATGTAAAATCCTAAAAAGTGTGATGATTTCATATATGTCTGCTAATGTGAAACATAACACCTACACTCAAAAATATGATTCATTGGATAAACAACATCCAACAATATGGAAATAAATGTGTAGCCCCAACTCATAAAAAAGAAGTTAATGCGATGAAATTTGGTCAAATATAGTTTTAATGAAATTGATACATTTTATGCTTGCTGAACTCAAACTAAATTATTTCACCTTAAAACAAATTAATATGAAGACATCCTTCTACCCTGGAAAAAAAAAAAAAGATGTGTTTGATTTACTTAATTTAGGCATTAGCCAACTTGTTATGCATAACATTAGATGGTTTTTATACAGGTCCCTAAGGTCCCTAAGCACATGCACTATACACTTTACCAAAACAGTAACCCCCCCCCAAAAAACACTAACGCCGGTTTCACACTGCACACTGCTGAAGCTTAAAAGCCACGCTCTCCATTCAGTCTACGGCTGAGCTTGAGGTAATAGAGCTACTCACCTGCTTTGCCTCTGATGTTTACCTGCCTTTTTAAGTGCCTGAGATCTCTGTTGAGCCTGTCTTTTAGTTTGTTTAATAAATTGTCTATAAATAAGTCTCCCGTCTTGGCTTCGAGCGAACTGAACAGTGTTGGGGAATAATTTTTTTGCTCACACTAGGGTTAAGAAACACTTATTCACTATTAACTACATTTCCCTCAATGAATTCCTAATTTGCTGCTTATTAATAGTTAGTAAGGTAGTTGTTAAGTTTAGGAACTGGGGATGTGGAATAAGGTCATGTAGAATAAGGCATTAATATGTGCTTAATTACTACTAATCACTACTAGTTAAGAGACCCTAAAATAAATGTTTTTTTTCTTTATAAGATTATACTAAAGCAAGATTTTACTTTATTTATTGCTTTAAATGCATTTTATGTATACATATCCTAGAAGTTTTACACTTGTACCAGACTTTCAATCTTATAAAAAAAACTATGACAAAGTATTGTTTAAAATTTTGAAAACCAAAGAAAAAATAAATTATTTATGAAATATGTACTGAGTATTTTTTGGTTTATTTAAAATTAAATTAAAATAAATCAAATCAAATTGTTAATGAATTATGTAAATCTAAAAATATTTTTTATTTAGCCACCAGTGTTCCCATTTAAATCTAATTCTTTTGTTGTTTGCCAGGAGAATCGAACTGTGTCATCTAATTCCACTTCATATCTGTGCCAGCCTTTTACAGCAGTTCTGCCTGTTTGTGAGAAAGCTAGAAAATTGTCATTGTATTTCCACGGAACGTTGTGTGCGGAAAATAAGCTTGCTTGCAACCGGTCCTATCTTATACATAGCACCTACTATTCTTCTTGTTTACTTTTTTCTCTGCTGTACGAGTATGAGATGCGGCCTGTCACCACGGCGTTAGCCACCATTGTCGTCTTCCTCTTAGCAAATCAATGAGAACAGCACCACTTCCTCCGCTCCCTCTCCCCATCGCTCAATTCCTCCGAATGTCATACCCATTGCCCATTGTCACTGTATTAACCGTAGGCTAGCTTAAAAGTAATTGGAAACTGACGCCATCCAGAGCTCCAATTAACGCTCCCGCCAAAAGTCCCCTGTTCTGTGTAATCCACTATAATAGCTCCATGTTTTGGGGGACGGCGGGTTGCCCGTGTTCACTGTTCACCTCCTGACATTGGGCTCTTCAGCTCCATACAAAAATCCCCCCGTTTGCAATAATCTCAATTTCCAGCATTTGTCTCCCTCTCTCACTCCTTGGTGTTTGCTCGCAGTCATTGCGTATGTATCGCGGGAGCAGGAGGTGTAATTGACTGCTGACGACTTGGCGACAGGATTGTTAATTATTACCTCAGGGAACAGCGACCGGGGGAAAGTTCAGCTCTTCCACTCAGAGCGCTTAAACAGCCGTGACTACTGCACTTACCATATTCAAATGCATCCCGCTCTGTGCTGTCTGGTGTCAAACCTCTCACTGTGATAGAGAAAGAGGAGCTTCAGAAATATGGAGTGAAAGTACAATGCCATATTGTCCTGATGAAGAATGACTACTTAGTCTTTCAGTTTAGAACCACCAAGTATTTATAACATTAGCTGCTAATGATAAAGTCCAATCCAGTCAGAGCAGATGCTAGCTGATAAAATAATGAACCATGCTAATGGAATAATAATTATATTATATGAATAACTCATTTAATTTCCCGATCTTTGACTGACAACTCCCTGAACTACCAAACTACTCTTACATTGTACTGAAATGTACTGTACATCCTAGACTATTTTAAACTGTTTTTCAAAGTTGTAGCACCAGGCTTGCCAAACATAATTGAAAAAAAAAAAAGAGATAGGTATATTTCCTAAACAAAATGTGGGCGGTGCTTGCTGATATGCTGCTACAGTAAGACATAAATACAGTAAGATAAAAATAACCAGTCTCTGTGTACAATATTCTGGTGCTGCTACATTCTTCTGGGTCATTGCAAAGGTGAGTTTAGTGTGTGGTTTGGGTGGTTCGTGGTAAATGGTTGCTTACTGTTTTATGGGAAAAAAATCTCACTTCCAACAACCAACCTGTGATGAAGAACCAGGCTGGTTGGGATCCATTTGCAGCGGTTTATTAGAGTAGTCGTACAGGGTGGGTCAGAATGAGCAAACAGGTACAAACAGGGCAAGGCAAGAGTAGTCGAGAAAACGGGCACAGGTCAGGGTAGGCGAACAATCACAAGATGAGTAACAAACAGAGGTTGGTGAGGAGACAGGAAAACAGAATATAAATGCTCAGAGTTGCCTGCTAGGCAAACCAAAACTTCGCTACATACTGCTGTGAACCGTGTGAATAAACAGGGAGGCTAATGAATGGATGGGTGTGGCTGATAAAGTATAATGCGTGTGTGTGATCAGGCATTTAGGCATGATGGGAATTTAAGTCGGAAACATCGTTAAAACTCCGGAGAGATCTCTCTCGGATGATCCTGAGGAGGCGGTGGTGACCCCCTCCGGTATGACACAACCCTGTCTCTCTGTCAAATAAAGCATGTTTGAAAAAAATAAAACAAAAACTTGAGAAGTTTACATCACTGGATATAGTCGTCACTTAAACATTTCTATTTCAAAACAGTTGACAAATATTAAATTATTTGCAACTTCCAACTCTCATCAATTATTTTGACACTGATGAGTCCTGTAAGGCCACTGAAACAGACCAGGCTGAAAATGTAACTTTTGAAAGATTTCTGTCTTTCTAACAACAAGAGCACTGTGTAATGTAGTGAAGCAAATAAGTAAAAGAATTTCAAATGTCAGGGCAACAGTTAGGTCATTTCTAATTATTGTCCCCTGCAATGTCTATGGTGGTTACGGCCCTGATTCATTAATAACATATGTTTTTAATGATTCCAAAGTAATTCCTTGTGCAAAAGAAGTACAGTACTTCCAACTCCGACTTCCAACCTGACTTCTACTTAATACATAGCTTTCATAATACATAGCTTTCTAATAATCAAAAACTTGGATTCGCTTTTTCAGCTGATTGTTTATAGAGCTAGAGTAAACTTTGCATCCAAGTCGATCTCGAGTTGCTGATCTACACAATAACCCCTACCACAAGTAATCGTGTGTATTTGTGAGTGATTTTAGCATTGTCTAGGTATAGTCACAAGAGCAAAACTTTTGATGTAATGCATGCAACACCACTTACTCAGCCATTATTCCTGAACTAAGCAGCTCTTTATTGGTCAATGTGGCAAATTTGTTATTTGCTTACTTTTGAATCCTTGAATCATTCAGGCAGACTAATGTGACAAAGGTACCTCAGAGGCTTGTCTGTCTGAAGACTACTATTTAGTCCTTACTGACAGGACAGCAGAAGCAGACGAGAAAGTGGGGGAATGTGTCATACAGTAAGCCAAGTCTAATTCAACCCTGGTCCCCATAAGCAAACAACTGTGTCCAGCAGGTGCGCACATACTTCGCAATTGCTTCCTGACACCTACTGCATTTTGTTCATCTCCTACAAAACACAGCAACACCGTGATAAAATTGATTTGTTTACAAAACCCTTTCCGGCTTTGTCTGGTTAACTTGTGTTGGCTCTGTTCTGTGAGATTGGGTAGATGAGCCTGGTTAGAGAGACACTGCTTTTGCTCCACTGTGGCGTCTATATCAAGCTTTTTTTGCGGGAGGATATGGACGGAGGTGTGAAAACAATCGGACAAAATGGCCTTAACACGCTTAGAGCCTCTTCTTTCTTTAATCAAAGCACACACACATGCAGCACAAAGGGAAACAGAGAAAACGCGATTCTCCGGTGGAGCTCCGTAGCCTCTGTTCTCTGGCTTAGCTTCACTGGCTGTCCCCTATGCTGAAAATGAGTTGACACACAGGATTTCAATGGTCTCTTTCACTTTTAAACTCTCTTTACCACAGTAAGTCTTTGACCGTTCACTCTACATGGAGTCTAGTGCAAAATGTCTGATCTTCGCAGGTGTATCACTGGAGTGTTGATGGATTAGGAGGGCGGCTTAAAAGTGGTACAAGTAAGCTCAATACGTAAAAACAACACATTCATCATGCCCACTATTTTAGGCCAAATGAACATGGTTATATTGTGACAAAAATTGTATATGTGCTGAGTTTTTTGAAAGAGTATTCCAGTGATTCAACATTTGGTAAACAGTTTTATGTATATTTAGCAGCCACATTCATCCAAAGCAATTAACCTTTTATTCAAAGCATACGTTTAATCACTGCATACATTGCATACATTCTCTGAGAAATAAACCCGTCATGCCATTGCTAGCTCAAAGCATTATTGTTGAGCTACAGAAACACCAAGTTGTAAAGCAGAGATCACCAGTTGGCAGATCCAAACCCAGATGTATTCTATTTGGACCATAAATCCATCTATTCTACAAATAATTTGTTCTATTGTAGGGAACTATCCCAGTGTCAAGACATAGACAAGGAAACACCTTGGCTTACAGCAGATCTTCCCAACCCTCTTCCTGGAGGCTCATCAACAGAACATTATTTTAGATGTCTCTTTCTGACCCATCCATATCTTACGGTATATTCTCTGCTTAATAGCTAATGGGTTTGATTTAGCTGTTTGATTATAAAGAGTCTAAAAATTGTTGCTGTGTCTCTAGGAACTGCCTTAAAAGCATTCATGTAGTCAAGCAGTATAGAGCATTAAATTGGCAACACCAAGGTCATTGATTGTTTGTTTGTTTTTTATTCCCAGAAAATACATTAGTTAATAGTATATCACAGATGCACTAGTCTATAAGTCACTCTGAATAAAAGCATCTGCCAAATGTGCAAAATAACCAAGAAGAAACATATGGACTATGACAATCCAATGTGGTCTTCCACCCACATAACCAAATTTTTCAGATTAGATTAGCCCACTGGACCATGGACCTTTTAAAATCTG
Source organism: Enteromius trimaculatus (assembly GCA_032361065.1). NCBI lineage: Eukaryota > Metazoa > Chordata > Actinopteri > Cypriniformes > Cyprinidae > Enteromius > Enteromius trimaculatus. Next base: position 7,901,858 of record JAUMHP010000048.1, on the reverse strand, counting down.
TTAACTGTTATGAAGCGGACAGACACGGGAGGTAAATGTAACAGTGTTTATTAACAGGATGAGTATGTCAAGCAAAGGTAAGCAAACTGAAGAATCTAATAACTGAAACAATCGTAGATAATCCAATTTAAAGAGTAATTCTACCTTCTTGACAGGACAGGACGAACAGGGGCAGACAAACAGAAGACCACAGCCACACACCACTTGCCACACAGGAGACGAAGAGAGGAATCACTGGAGCTGGAGAGAACACGGAGGATCAAGGAGATTTTCTATAAGGAGACAGGTAAAAGAGCAGGTAAGTATGATCGCTAGAGATGTAGTAACAAGAGTCCACTTTCGTTGAAACTAACTCGGACAGTGAGTAAACTGGTGTGTGTGGCTTGAATGTGGTAGTGCTGATTAGTGACAGGTGTTTTACTTTAGGTTACTTATGGACAGAGCTTGAGTGTTTTGTTTTTAATATAAGAAGTTCTATTTATAGCAAATGTAAAAGCTCTTTCACACCAAAAAGTGTCACAAATAAACCTCAGGCTGAAGAAAGAGTAAATTCACATCTGTAAAGTAGAATACAGGAGACGAAAGCTCAATACTCTTCAGCAATTAAAAGTCAGTTCATGTCATTTTTGCTTGTAAGTATGGTTGAACTGGATCATCAAAGGTCAGCAGCAAAGACATTGGTTAATAAAATGGGATTAGATATATTTATGTAATTTAATTATTGCAGGTTTGCGTCAAATTTATTTGAATTTATTTTGATGTATACTAAATCTGTTTTTTGAGAGTGAGATGAATTAATGCACATTCACATTTAGTCTTGAACTACACTGTATTCACAAAGTGCGCACAATGCCTCTGTATTTCTGATTTCTCCCAGCATGTCAGGAGTCAGGAGACTTGTCAGTCAATAAATAAGAACTAAGAATAAGAACTGGCGTTACTTTTTTGAAAAAAAATTTAAAAGCAATGTGTTACTTTACTAATTACTTGGAAAAGTAATATTATTGCGTAACCCGCGTTACTTGTAATTCGTTACCCCCAACACTGCTTACAAGCAACGAGGTAATAGTGAATACTGTTCTCTAATCTAAAGTGTTACCATTGTTTTATTGTGCCAGCCTAAAATTTATAATGTGTCACTGGCTATTTTGGATCCTCTTTTCAGAAACCTCCAAAAAATGTACCGTACTGGCTGCTGAAACATTGTAAGTTATGATTGTTTTTTTGTTTTGTTTTTTAATAATAATATATGATTTTTTGGAACATTAGAATACCCCTGCTGTAAACTTTTTTTTCTATAAACTCATTTTCTTCTTCTTTTCTTCCCTTCTTGTTGTTTCTTTGTAATTTTGTCCTTATGATCTTTATTGCTGATTTAGTACAAAGATCATCATTATTTGACATCTTATTTTGGCCCTCCACATTTCAGTGCATGCAGGTCGGGAAGAAGTTTTACTGAAGCTCAATCAGAACACGGACATAATGTTGGATTCCCATCTGTAATTTGATAGCCGAATGAAAGGAGTATACCTGGAAGGGCACAAAGCGTTTAAAGATGGCTGTAGCTGGCCCACTTGCCCTTGCCCTTAGTCTAACATTCAAGGGGAGAAGAGTATCCCTTTGTTATCATCCTTCTCTCTCTTGCAATTATCACCCTCTCCACTTCCCCCTGCCCTGCGGAGCCCAAGAGCTGAGCCGGCTGAAGACGAAGAATAGCTACATTTATAATTTTTTTACTCCCTCTCTCTCTCTCTTCACTCTCCATAGATTAATTTTCCAGGAAGCCCTGTCACTGGCCATACAGGGAGGGTGAGGGAGAGAGAGAGAGAAGGAGAAAGAGAGAGTAGAAAATGAGGGGAGGGGAGAGATTGGGGCTATGGTGCAAAAGCCTTTTCGCTTTCCTTTTTCCCCTTCTTTTTTTTCTTTGACAGATCATTTTCATACGGGGGTATCAGGGGGTCTGGCCGATAATTGGCATGCAGATTGCTACTGATGGCGTCCTGCAACAGAAGAAAAGAGCCGGCTAGTTAGAATAATGAGCCAGCCGTTCTGATGGATGGCCAAGAGAGGAGGTCATACAAAATGTTTCAGACACAATCCAAACCCCGTTCCCCTCCCCTCACCTTCGCACAAGCACCGCCAATATCCCTACTTCTCCCTTAAAGAGCCTCTCTTCTTTGCCTGATATTACATTATTGCTCTCCGATCTCTCGCTCCCTCTCACTTCCTCTTCCTCTCACTTTGCTTCACTTGGATCCAGTTTTACTTGCTTCCAGCATTTAGCTCAGATATTCTTTCTTTTTCTGTAAAACGATACTTCAAGGCCTTGATGTCACAATATGTTTTTTATATAAATAAACCATATGCAATGCCATTAGAGTAAGGCATCTGTAACATTGCCTGCATTTGGCAATTAACTGATGGTGTTAAGTGGCTTCTTTTCATCGGTTCCATAGAAAAGGCAGGTTGTGAGAAATTCTCTCTTCATTCAGTTTCCCGATACTTCACGATAGAGTTAAAATAAGGCTTTATACTGTGACTTCTAAAGGACATCTAATAGGGTGCTGTTAAAGTATATTTCATCATATCCTATTCTTTTTTAGTTTAGATGTCTTCTCCTTTATATATGTATAAAATGGCACATTGGATGCATGGCTGTGTTTATATGTGCTTATATTTGTGCTAAGGAGTGCACTTGATAACACCAAAGCTATTTCATTTTAAGATTATGAAAGGGAACATACAGAGTTAGCTGATTTGTATTTGTCTGACCTACAAAATTCTGCTATCGCTTGAAAAGATGTTTGACATTCCTTAGTAACCTGGATAGCAGTCTTCAAAGACATAAAAAAAAATCATACCACTCACCAAATTGCATTACATTTTTGTTTTAAATTGTTTATAGAATATATATACTGTAGGCCTATACTTTTAAAATATAAACGGACTATTTACTTTACTTGCCTCAATAAACTCACTACTTGCTGCTTATAAATACAGTAGATATCTGAATATAGGATTAAGGTGCTTTATAAGTACTAATCAAAAGGCCAAAATGTTAATAATATGCACGCTAATAAGCAATTAGTTGATAGTGAGAACTAGTCCATAATTCTAAAGTGTTACCAAAGTTTCTGTAACACTGCAATAAGGTGTTATTTGTTAAGTAAGGGATAATATACAGCTAGCAGGTTTTAATCACAGAATTAAGGCCCGAGAGGCTTATCGGCAGCCCGACGCTAAGAACATTACATTAGATAATGTATTAACTAACATGAACAAACAATGAACAATATATTAACTGCAGTATTTAGTATTGTTCATTCTTGTTCATGTGAATAGTTGTTTACTAATGAACTTCATTGTAAACAGAACTTTGTCAAAGTTTCTTATACTCACCAAAGGTTATGTGATGGTGTATCAACAGGGCAGCCTTAAATTTAGTCATTATCATGACATATCATGAAATTATTCAGACCCCCTTACATTTTTCACTTTTTGTTATATTGCAGCCATTTGCTAAAGTTATTTTTTTTTTTCCTCGTTAATGTACACACAGCACCCCGTATTGACAGAAAAACACAGAATTGTTGATATTTTTGCAGATTTATTAAAAAAGAAAAACTGAAATATCACATGGTCCTAAGTATTCAGTATTTAGTCAAAGCACACTTTTGATCTAATACAGCCATGAGTCTTTATGGGAAAGATGCAACAACTTTTTCACACCTGGATTTGGGGATCTTCTGCCATTCCTCCTTGCAGATCCTCTCCAGTTCTGTCAGGTTGGATGGTAAACGTTGGTGGACAGCCATTTTAGGGTCTCTCCAGAGATGCTCAATTGGGGTTAAGTTAGGGCTCTGACTGGGCCATTCAAAAACAGTCACAGAGTTGTTGTAAAGCCACTACTTTGTTATTTTAGCTATGTGCTTTGGGTCATTGCTTTGTTGGAAGGTAAACCTTCGGCCCAGTCTGAGGTCCTGAGCATTCTGGAGAAGGTTTTGGTCCAGGATATCCCTGTACTTGGCCGTATTCACCTCTCCCTCAATTGCAACCATTCGTCCTGTCCCTGTAGCTGAAAAACACCCCCACAGCATGATGCTGCCACCACCATGCACGTGATGAGCAGTGCCTGGTTTTATCCACACATACCGCTTAGAAGTAAGGCCAAAAAGTTCTATCTTGGACCAGAGAATCTTATTTCTCACCATCTCACCACAATAAAGGCCCAGAGAAACGATATCGTTGGAAACATTTTCAGAATGATCAAAATGATGAACGCTAGTAAGATTGACAACCAATCAGAATCAATCCTGCAATCACACGCTTGAGAATTAAAAGCGTCAGACGCGCTTGAGCTTATAATGTTATCGTTCACTGGCGTGGACGCAAATATTGTTATTGTTATCTTAATAGTTATCATGCTTGGTGTGAACTGAGCTTAAGATTTATTATTGATTATGATGATTATTATGATTATTCAGTCACTTCTCTTTATAGAACCTGTCTTAAAATCAGTATTGTATTGTCAGTATTGTGTGATTTGACTACATCTCTAGCTGAAACACCCACTCATGGATTGTTTGCAATGCCATGAGGAACTATTCAGTTCTTTAAAAACACAAAGTTCTCAATAGTGCACTGACAAGAGGATTTGGGGTGTTGGGCCTTACAAATATCAACCACCATCAAGCTCAGTGTGAACCCGAAACCTGTTCACCTCTGCAGGCGGTAGTAATTATTTTCTGAATGAAGGCAGGTATTGGAATGTTGACGCACCCTGTTTCTGCTTTGTGTTCAAACCAGAGGCTTTGAACGTTTCTTTTTTTAATCTCTCCTTTTCTTTTCTTTACTATTACCTGAGGTCTTAACTCCCATATCTGTAACCACATAACTACTCTAGCTAAACCCCACCCATTGTGTTACTACTTATCTGTCTCTCTAACTGTAATACATGACTGTTCACTCACTCACAGATCCATCGGCGATTGAAAACGTCCCCTGTCAGTGGCCAGTATTTCCCTCCTGCACTTCTTCATGACTCTGCACTGTGATGTCAGACCGGGCCTGGAGGGTGTGGTGAGGCCTAGTAGTTAAAGCTTCTCACACAAAGGAAGCTGTCACTACCACACCGCCCCATGAATGCCGTCCCTCCTCGCTGATCGCTTCTAATCCCTGCAGCTATACTGATAATTAGCCCGGCCTGTCATCCAGCTCGGCACAGCCTCCTCTCTTTGATCACCTCCAGCACAGGTAATGCAGCAGAGGAAGGGATAGAGGACACACACTTAACTCTGTGTTTGCAACTTTTTTTAAATATGTGGCCCCACAAAAGCTTAGCGTAAGTATCCCTTCAGTGCCACCCTGTAACTCTCACCTACATATCCGCTAGTGAAACACACAACAGATCGTAGAAACCTGAAGAGAATTCTTTGGAAAACATTTGAGGCAGGCAGTAACAAAAACATCTTGATAAAGAGCTCAGATTAAATCACTAAAGTTTTTTTTATAGATCATTTCAGATTTGAGTTCACCACATGTTTGCATTTCGTTGTGGTATGGAAGTTATAATATCTGCATTTTTTGTGTAACGAGGAAAGAAGGAAAAGAGCACTGTTGTATAAATCTATCTCTGCTCAGTGGATTGAAAATAGATGAATCTAATAGAATAGAAATAGAATAGAAAATTGATATGCATCAACCCATGGTCTTGGGCTCTTACTTAATATTTATACTTAACATTTTTTTTTTTTTTTTTTTGCTTATTTGAAAACAATATTATATTTCTAATCAGGCATTAAAAACCAACTTGTGATATTACATTTATTAAAACTTACACAAAATAACCAGGATAGCTTTTTTTTTTTAGCATTTTTTTCCTTTAATGCAGCAGTTGACTTGAAGTCATGTAAAATATCATCTACATAACAAACCAATTATGGTAACACTTTAGAATAGGGAACACTATTAACTATGACTTTTCCCTCAATCAATTCCTAAGTTGCTGCTTATTAATAGTTTGTAAGGTACCAAATTATTTTACACATTTGTATTTGATGCTTTTTTGATATTTCTGTAAATTATGCACTTGCTTAAATATGATACTTCTTGGGAGACTAAATGGCATTTGTAGGCTACTTAATAATATATATATACTTAATTGTACTTTCCCTTATATATTATGTACAATATATTTTTATATTTTTATCTAAAATATTGATGTAATTGATTGTAAAAAAAAAAAAAAAGAATAAATAAATGTAAAAAATCCAACGTATGTCTCTTAGTCTGTTGTTGAGATTAGGTTATTAAATTTTTATATGTGTAATTTATCCATTTATGCAATTAACATATAAATCACCTAAAAAATATTTTCCTTAAGCCTTTTGTATCTTTAAACATTCAGCTATTTTTCCTTGGCTAAAAATCTGCACACATTTACTGCGCACTTGTCATTCAACATTTAACACACTTTATCTGAAAATAAATTTCCAGTTCAAAGCATCAACCTTTCCAGTGAGTTACATCACCTCCACTGCTGCAGTTTGCAAGTGCTGTGTATTCAGGATTAGTTGCTAATCGGGATAGTCCAATTTACTGCAACTCGAGTATTGTCATGGAGATGCCAAGGACTGAACTTGCGAATCATGTGCGCCATACGACCACCGAGCTACATCCTCTTATTAGCATGATTCATATTCCTGAACAAACTCGAACCTGGAAATTTCAGGAAACGCCAACTTTAAAGCCTGTACTAAATCTGAGCTGCGCTTTCATCAGCTTTTGCACAGAGGAAGTGTCCGTCCCAGAGGGTTCTCGCTGCAAACATAATCTCTCCCGCACCCCCATCAACGCCAAACAGAAAGGGAACAAATTCACTGTCTCATCCTCATTCTTTCTGTCGTGCCAAGAAGCTGTATACAGTACACTGCAGATCAAAGCCTTAATTGAAAAATAATTATAGGCACTTAATCATGGGAGGCGGTGGGCTAATTGAAGCAAAAACAAGGCAGCGAGTGGAGGCCCTCCGAATCGTAGCAGAAAGAGGATATTGTGTGAGCTCCCGTCTTTAATAAAGCATCGTCTTCAATCCCCCATTGTCTCCCAGATTAAATTGGAGAGGGCTATTAGCAGAGTTAATTGACTCTCTAATTTAGATCTGGCCAGTCTCAATGCATAACGGATGTGAGTCGCAGCGGCCCGTGATGTGCTCACTCTGTCACACCATATTGCCAGACCTGATTGGTTAATGGCTCTGGAATCTGCAAAGTTTGGGCCCATCCTTCAACTGCAGGGGATCTCGGCCTTCCTGGAGGAATCTCCACCCTCAACTCACTTGTCAAGTGATTCTTCATTCCAGACCATACCCAGGACTGTGCGCGCAAGTTATTTTGACAATACTACGTTTGAATTTCTCTAGAGGGAGTTTACGTTTCCTGGTAAGGACGAAGAACTAAGCGTCTTAAATAAATTCACCCTGTGACCCCACTATCTGCAAGGCTCTGACCCGGGGGTCAACGCATTAAGTCCAGCTATCGGTAATAGAGAAAGAGTCTTTATTTTCATCCTGCATCCTGCCTTTTTCGTAGAACTTAAGCCTGCTGTATCCAGCACCGATGGGACGTGTCGGTTTCTAGCATCTGTGTCTTCTCTGTGTTCGAAAAAATAACTATTTCAATGTAAGTTGAATTCGCCTGTCTTTTCAGCGAGAGCCGCGCTGGATGTTGTATCGTCTGCTTGGTGTTGCGTATTAGTGGATGCCGCTCATTGAAGCCGGGTGCCCCCGGGCGTTCATCTTGGAGGATTTGAAATCCTCTGTCTGTCGGCTGAAAGCAGCAGCGCTGGCATTATGGAGCTTCAGGATGGACAGAAGATAAAGGAACAAGGACACAGAAGATTGCGAGGAACTATGGATTGACTAATTCAACACTTATTTCGAGTGTGAAATGTGGGTAAAAATCCTAATTGTCCTCTTCTTGACTGGCCCACATTCAGTGCGAAATCCTCAAGGCCTGTTGAGAAGAACAAACAAGCTGTTTCCGCTTGGGGCTTCGGAGAATGAAAAGAGAATGAAAAGAAACACTCTTATCAAGTGCTCTGCAAATTTGGTTCCTGCTGTGATACAAACGGCTTATTCTGAACACACTGCGTCCTCTAGTGGCAGCTGGGATGTAATAGCAATTAGGCATCAATCTAGTGGTTAGTGAGGAAGAGTTACAGAGGAAGTAAGTCCGGTAACCATGGGTAAAAGGCTGTAAATGGCACCCTATTTGTCACCATTTTCCCTGGAGAGTCTTTCATCTTGGCCAACACTGTGTGGCTCAGCTTCTTTTCTCCGAGACTTCGCTAATGGAGGGTCCACAATGATTGCAGCTGCTCAGGCTATCAGAGCTCAGAGGCACAGACAGAATTTAAAGGCCAGGAACCTTTATGTCTCTTTATGAGGATGCAAGCCATTCTAGGTCACGGTGTAAAATAGGACAAACAATTGTCAGGCCGCTGCTGAAAGAGCAGTAGAAGGCAGGTTGTGTGTTGCCGGGTGAGAAACGGAGAGGGGTGTGATTCAACATTAAATCTCATTCTGAGATGAATGTGTGCTGATAAGAATGGCAAGGAACCCAACTCTGTTGACCGAGAGATAAGAACATGCACCAGGCTATTGTGGGGACTGTAGTCTGCACGGTCGCTTTTTTTTTTTTTGGTAAAGAACTTACAGCTACTTTATTTGTTGCAAACTACTGTGTTCCATCTTTGTCACACATACACTGAAAAAGAAAAGAAAATGGTGTAGGATTTATTTTGAAACAATTTAAACTTAGAATTAGCTTGAGATTACAGAATTTGCAATTAGTGTGAACATTTAGAGTAGAAAAGTAGAAAAACAAAATAGTATGTTCTTGTAAAACGTCGTCCAGTGCAGAATCAGTACATGCTCGTTTAGTAATAATCCTTAATGGTATTATTATTAGCTGGAATGAGTATGGAATGTATCTGCACTCGTGAAAATTTTCAAATTGAAATATACAACTGTGAAACTGTTTAATGGGAAAAAGGTGATAAAGAAAAATGAAAGCACACATTATGAATCTCTAACCAAAAATCAGTAAATGTGTCACATTTTAGAATCAGATTTTATACAAATATCAGTTAAATATTTATTTTTTCCTTTGTTTTATTTTGATGAAACAAATAATTACTTACTATATGCGAAGATCTGACAGCTCATTGATTATTCATGCTGCTTCCTGTTTGGCTGCTAAAGTTAAAATGTATCCTGAACTATGTTTAGAACTACTTAAGCAAGTCACATCACACTTCACCACGCTCCTGGTCTGCTGGCCACAGAACTCCATGCACTGGTCCCTGAGGTTCCTGCAACCTCTGAACCTCTGTGTACTTTGGCACGATTGGCCGTGAGCTCTTCTATGGAGGACATCTCCAAGTCACTCTCCTCATCAGACAGCTAGAAGACAGGTATATTTAAAAGCTTTTCAGACGAATACTGAAAGCAATATTCAAAAACAAATTATATTTCTGCTGCAAGATTTTAACAGCGTTGGAAATTACTTGGAAATATTTGAGATGTGTGGGAATGTCTGAGTGTGTTTTACCGCTCTCTGTTTTACAATGGCAGGGCGAGGGGAGGGGCTGGATGGGGGCAGAACTCTAGTCCCGCCTACTGGCTTTTTGATTGGAGTGCTTAACTGTCTTTCCAAACTTCTAGTCAATATTTGGACAACAGAACCTGCAATCAAAAAGCGTTTGTGTTAGTTGGTTAATAATGTAAGAGTAAACTATTTTTAAAATTAAAATGTCTACATCCCACATAAAGTTGGGAGTTCTATAGAGTAAAATATCTGTCTATTCAGTTTTTGTTCTGTGCTGCAGGGATGATGAATTTAGACCAAAGACCAATTTTGTAGACCTGAGACAAGTTAGCATTATAGAATACGTTGAACCATTAATGGAAAAAAATGAAAATGTGTGTTTCTTGTTTTTTTTATTGGTTTTTAGTGAGTTATAGAAAAAGTTGACTTAATAGTTGTTGAAGTCAAGTGGTTATAGTTTGTTTACAGTCTAGGTTTAGCTTTTCACGTCTGGTGATTGTATTTAGGATTTAAGTTGTTTTCATTTGTTAAGACTATCATGTTTATCAAATCCTGGAAGAATCATAACCTTTTGTTTGCCACAGAGCTTATTTTCTGCAATAATCTGCAATAATTCAACAGATATTTTTGTTTGTTTAGGGAACCAGGGTGATGCTAAATTCCGGGTACACCTACAAAAATGTGTCTTCACTTCAGAACTCTATTTTGGCAAAATGATATAGATGACACAGAGCTGTGAACATATCTATATTGAATATATTTGGTAGATGCGAAGGGAGGAATTCCAATATACAAAAAAAAAAAAGACTTTAGCATTTGCTTACCATGCGAAATGGGACTTTTGGGAAGTTTGTTTGTGTCAGAAGCCTCTGATAGTTCACTGTCTGTCCAATCAGGCTCAGCTGTTGGGTTCAGCAGTGATCCTGATTGGACAAGGCGCACGGAGGGGGAAGGCTTGCCCCGTAAACTGGTAATATAGGCCCTGTCCTCAACTGACTCATCCTCATCTGAACTGAAAGGTGGTGTGCTAACAAGAAAAATACACTCATTACTGATAAGATAATATTCAGTATAGTTAAAAACAACTTGACATCTCAGATTTCTATTATATGTCTCTGAATAACATTCAGCCACATTTACCACTTTTAAAAGAAAGCATACCTATTCTTTTTTTTCTGTGTTTTTGGAGTCTGATTCTGAGGTGCATTGGAGCGTGGGGTGGGCTTTGGAGTAAGTGCTTGTGGCTGCTGGCTCTTGGCCCTCCGAATGGATGACTTTGAGTCCTCCCTGGATCCGAGGCTTTTTTCCTTCACTAGGGATGAATTTTTCTTTCCCTCTAAAACATATGTATAAAAATGACTGATCTTGGATCAGAATAATGGCAACTAAATGGAACGGACTTGAAAGCGGATAAATTAGACTTGTGAGTATGGGTAATGTGGTGCCATGATAAATACCTCATTTGCTTACCCTGTTTTAAAGTGCTGAGTGTTAATTTCCCTTGGCTGTTTTGTAGGCTTTTAACTCGCCTGATGACCTCACGTGCCAGGTATTCTCTTTTGTTCTGAAGGTCTGGCTGCTGTCTGTATCTCTGCAGCTGCTGACCAGTCAACAGAGCACTCAGACTCTTAAAAGTTTGTTTAGAGATACCCTTGGTACCCTGCCAAAACATAATTTCAACCACAGAGCAATGCTGTTGAATGACAATATATATTTATGCATCCACATTTCAAAATTTATTTTATACATTGATTTAAGTAAGTTTACTAGAATCAGACCTTAAATGCTTTTACTGATGCTTGTTTAAGTGAATATGTACCTTCCGCAATCCCATATTCTCCAGTTTTTCCTCCAGTGATTCTTCTAGAATGGGTCTAGATGCTTTCATCAGCTCTGACTTTCCTTTATGTAACTTTATGTCCTTCCACTGTGGTTCATCTGAATCCTCCATGCCCGACGCTGCATGCAAATTTTGTTTAAACAATATACATGATAGCATGTTTGGTGTGTGTGTGTATGCATATATTGTGGTTAGAAACTACTGAACCACATACTTTCTTCATCTTCCACTTCTGGTTCCTCAGGAGAATCTTGGGATTCTTGCAAAACTACTGGAGCTACAAATGAGTGGCAAAAATGGGTCAAACCACACTGACTTTGATTCAAAGCAACACTATTTTATGTAATCAAGCAATGAGTGAGTCCATAAATGGCAGCTATAATTCATTACCTGAGACTGACAGCTTTTTGATCTGCGATGAAGCAATCGGTTGGAAAAATGATTAGTGTTCAAGAATCAAGACACCAGCAGATCATTTTGCAATAACCACAATCGCTTAATCTAACTATGTATTAAAATATGTGTTAAAGGTGAAGTGTGACATTTTTTTATTACTTTAAAAATAACATCACATCTTAATAAGAGACAACTTAGTTTTATAGGTTCTACAAAGAGTGTAAAACCTGGTGCTTCTTTTTAGAGGATGGCTTGCAATAAGTAAGTAGGTTACTCTGTACACATAAGTTTTGCAATTATGTTTGGTGCCTCTAGCACCACTTTACTATTAAGGTAACATTTTCTTACAGTAGCATGTTTTTTACAGCTGATCTTCATCCACTGTTTGTAATTATGAAGTAAATAACCAACCTTCTGCTTCTGAGATTTGATGAGTCTGTCTTTCTGGCTCAGCTGAGAAGAGAGAGAGACAACCTGCTGCTGAAGTTTCTTCAGACTGGAGCCAGAGTTCTTCTCCACTGACAAGGCCTTCACAAGGCTGGTATTCGCACTCTTTAGCTGCAACACACAAACACACACACACACACATACAAATCAAAGACATGATAAGAGTGTTACAATATGTTGCCCAGTAGGGGTTTGCAGCGGAGGTATTTTCTACAGTATATCTGATACACTCATAATGTCCAGACAGTGTAATACTTGCCTCTTCTTTTTCCTGTCTGTGTCTTATCTGTGCTTCCTGAAATTTCTTCTTCCATTCACTTTTCTAAATTACAAAAATGGACATGAATAATATACTAAGAAACTGGTAAAAAAAAAAAAAAAGAAAGTGAGTAAACAGCAAAACAATGCACTCTGTTAATTAAAAAGGTCTCATGTACAGTATGCATATTATATAGTAGTCAACATTTAAAACTTGAATCAAAGTTCTCCTGAAATCAAAACGCTTGACACAATAACAGATGAACAGATTCCGAACATATTTCATGTTTAACACACAGCTGTGTAAAGTAGGACCAGATTTCTGCCACCACAAATTCAGCTGTTACAGTATGATCTGTTTTGAACATTTTGGAAAATTATGCACATTAGGTCACAACAGTCGCAAACATTATGATTTTACATTAAGAGCTGTTCCACGCATATAGATAAAGAACAGCCGATATCCCCCAGCATTCAGAACAACTTCAACTCTCTGATAAAAAAAAATATTTCACACTTTGTTTTGAATTTAAATAAAGAGATCCTTGGATGCTGAACCACATAATCAACAGAAGAAAGAATGAAGGATTTTCAGTGCTGTATTTTGATGATTTACCACATAGAGGTGTGCAGTAATATAAAGAGGATGTTTTCTCTTTTCTTTGATATACCCTCTATTTTGTTTGAAAAACATTTAAATCATCTAGCCAAGTTTCGTATAAAAGTTTCTCATTACAGTAAATGTAAACACTACAAAGACCGTAAGCATGCCCAGAATCATGCCACCAAAGATCACAAACAACACCATGTGCACCTATGGCCAATTACATGATTCTGATTTTAATTAGCCTATATTTGAGTGTGAGAAAATATACCTTTATCGCATTTAAGCCACAGTCATTTTTTTCCTATTTAGAAAGAACTTGCCTAAGAGTTCATCAGTTTTTGTTGATAAATAATCCTCTTTTTTTGCCAACTTGAAAAATAATAACCATTCATTTGAAAAGCCATGGCTATGCATGACTTAGTGAACAAGGAATGAACTCTCACCTTCCTGGCCATTTTCTCTTTCAGCTCTCTCTCTCTGTTTTCTCTCAGTTCTTTCTCAGGGTCCCTTTCTTCTTGTAAAGTGACATTATTAACTACACCCACCTCTTTGTTCTGCAACACTTGCAGTTTCTATAGATGGAACGATGACAAAAAACATAGAATGTTATTAAAATGATATATATAAAAAAACATACAAACAGAGAGTGCCGACTGAAGCTCATCTTTTGGCTGCCTGGCAGATATACATACCAGAGGATCTGTCTCCATCTACTGGTGATAGTTTTAAATATTTCTTTATATAAATATTTATTATATAGCAGTGTAGTATACTCACAGCCTCTATGGATGAGCTCTTGCTTGCCATGTCTTTAGACTCTTGGAGAAATAACTGTCTTAGCTCTCCCATTTCCTGCTGAGATTTTCTTCTCTCCTCTTCTTTCCATCTCTCCAGTGCTTCTTTCTCTGATTGTTCTCTCCTTCGCTGCTCCTCTTGTTCCTGAATTAATTGATATATTTTCTCTTACTTAAACTGGGATTTCACACGGAGTCTTTGTCATCTAATTGGAAATGTTAAAAATGAGACTTTTCAATGCTTTTAAACTTTTTTTTCTCCAATGCTTTTAAACTTGCTCACACAACTTTTGCGTTCCCTCTAGAAACTTTGCATTTGTATTGTTCAATAATTATTTCATTCCTGCAAGAAAAGTTATGTTTGCTTGGAAAAGCCCCTAGTCAATGTATGAATGAAATAGGGTTATATAAGAATTTTAGGGCTCTATGGATCTTGATTTAAACAAACTCACCTGCTGACGCCTCAAACTTTCTGTTTCTCTCGCTGCCTGTAGCTGCATCTGCGTCAGTCTCAGTTTCTCCTTCAGCTCTTCTATCCCATCTTCCATCTCTTCTACCTTCCGCTTCTTTTGTCTCTCTGGGACATACACATGCAAGCAGTGATGATGATGTAACCAATTCTTTTCAACCTCATCATGGATATTCATCATGTGAAATTCAAACTAGTTCACCTATATGTGAAATTTTTGTAAACTTCAGAAAAATAACCGTCACAATTTATTTCCACCAACCTGCATCTGTAACTTCGGGATGTCGCCGCTGAACATGTGCTTGTAAGTAAGAGTAGTTGACAAATGATTTTTCACAGAACTGGCACTGTCATGAATAAAAAGGCATCAAAATATTAGAAATGTCACTGAGCAGCCAGCAGTTCATTCTGTGCCAATTTTACCATATATTATACTTAATATACTTAAATGCATGCATATTACATATCACACTATGTTATTGGACTAGAAATGCTCACATTTGCTCACATATTCTAGCATGATAGCTCTATAAGAAAAGTTATTTTTATTATAGAGAAGAAGCATTTATTAGCCTACAGGTTTAAAAAGCAACAATTAAAAAGTTTGGGGTCGGTATAAGATTTTTAATTTATTTATTATTATTATTTTTAATGCTTTCACTATGCATAGACAAATAAAACTGTTAATAAAGTAACAGCAAAGACATTTACAATGTTAAAATATTTATATTTCAAATAAATGTTCTTCACTGAACTCTATTCACTAAAGAATTCTTTAAAAAGTCACAGTTTACAATTTTATTGTTGTTGTTTAACATTGTTAATATCATGTGACACTGAAGAATGGAGAGCAATTTAGCTTTGCTATCAAAGAAATAAATGACATTTTAAAATGCATTAAAAATAGAAAACAGTTACTTTAAATTGTAATACTTTTTGCAATATTTGATCAAATAAATGTAGCCTAGGTGAGCATAATAAAACTCATAAAACCATACAGATCCTAAATGTTTTTAACAGTATGTATGACTGTGTGTGTAAAATGTTAGTTTCACCTTGTGATAATTATTAGCACTGGCCTGCAGGAGGAGCTGTTGAGTGGCGATCAGTTTTTTTCTCCGTCGATTCTCCTGTTTGGCTTCTTGCAAATTTTTTTCAAGTTCTGCTCGTTGTTCTTCTCCTCTCTGGACCAGAGAGAGTGCCGACTGTAGACGCTCCTCCAGTCCAGACAGCTGAGAGCTCAGCAAGTCCTGGCAGTGCAGCAGGTACTCAGTGCTCAGCTGAGACATACGAAGCAGTTTGATCAAAGAAGGGTCAGCAGGTCCTCGACAGTTTGGGCATCTCTCACCCTCCACGACACAGAACGTTACAGTCGTAATGAAATTTTGAAGCACATCAACATCCATGTCTCTCTCAACACGTTCCACGTCGAGGGCAGAGAGACGCCTCCAGTCTATGGGCTCAGTTCGTGAGCGGAAGCGGAAGGGCTGAAGCAGCTGTGCTGGATTCCAGGGTGGTGTAGTGGACAGAGCACTGTAGAGCTCAGCATTCGAGAACTGGCCCAGCATGGTGAATGGTTTGAGATAGAGAGGTGAATGGATGTGGTGATTCCTGAACAGAGGCTGAATGGCGATAGAACAAAACTGTATTTTTAGTTTAGCTATGACAATCAAATCAGCATCTAAATCTAAATGATCATGAGACACTGAAGACTTGATTATTTGTTTCTGAAAATTCAGCATTGCCATCCAAAACATAATTACATTTTAAAATTTGTTAAACCAGAAACATGTATTTTAAACTGTACAAGTATTGCACAACATGAATATTTTACTGTGTTTTTGATTAAAGAAATGCAGCCTTGTTTAGAATAACATACTTAAAGTAAAAAAAAAAAAAAAAAAAAAAAAGGGTAGGGTTAGGTGTAGGGTCAGTGTAGGGCGATACCTCATACAGTCACAGTATAAAAACCATTACGCCTATGGAGAGTCCCCATAAATCACAAAAACCAATCTGTGTACATGTGTGTGTGTGTTCTAGTGGAATTGTGCAGGGATTATATTAATGTAGATTAGATGGCAGACAACATATTGTGAAAGTCAAAGAGTCCATCTCTATGACAACAACTCAAAGCCATTGTCAACGACCACTTTTGCACTATTGATTATAGGACTGTAATTTCAATGAAAAGATTTCCAAATGGTCAGCAATAAAATGTTTGCGAAAGAGAGCAAGAGCTGAATTTCCTATCTAATTTTATGTGTAGTAGCACACAGAATACAGTAAGTACATCAGCCATAAGAACAGAACCAAATGCAAATCTGTTAAGTGAGTCTTGGATATGAAAGTAATCTCATATTTCTTAAAGACCAATTTTCTTAATAACAGTCAAATACCAATATTTTTACCTGATAATGCACTTGGTAAGAGTTCATCTTGTTCTGATATGAATCAGTGGCATGGGGTCTGAACTGGGTTTCACGCCTTTTAGTTTACATATCAACAGAAACCCGTCTCGCTGAGACTCAAACTGAATGTTCCCCTGTTTCTAGACAACCGGCCACACCTTCAAATCCGACTGCTCAATCTCAACAGTTTACCAGGCAAATGTCTTGCATTAGTAATATAAACATTTTCTCAGGGCTTGAATGAATGATTGACCAACTAATTCAATTAAACCAGCACCGACTTCTCTTAATATTAAAATTCAAAGTATTATTTTTTCTACAGTGTTTTACAATTGTGTATGTCCGTATGTACAGTAGGCCTATGAGCAATAAAGTATTTTGGTTAGAAAATAATCAGATCAACTTCAGATCAACTTTGTGACGTGATTAAAACAAACAAAAACAAAGAGGACCGCTTTAAACATTGATGGCATATATTTTCACCTTTCAGGTCACAGTATGAAGGAAAACAATTAGCAGTGTGTGCAAACAAAGGTGAAACAAAGTGTGTTAACACTTCACTGAACACATTTAACGATAGAATTAATAAATCTGTCTAAAATGGTTTAAATGTTGCAAGTTAACCATAACACGCAGTAACTTGAAATATGCTTTAAACCTGCTCCTTTTTATAATATCTAATGTCGTCATTGACCCATCTGTAGTCTTGCTAGTAATAGTACAGTAAAAAAAACAAGACCGATATAACTACATTAAAAAGTAACCTATGTTATAAACTCTTACTTCTCCGAACAACGGTTGACAACACCGATACACTGTACACAAAAGTAACGTCTAGTATCCTACTTAATAGTTCAAATAAAAGAGATTTCAGACACATACCTTTGTCTTGAGTACAAAAGATTACAAAAGTAAAAAAAAAAAAAAAAAACTAAAATTAAGTAAGTTAAAAGCTTCAAGCTACAAACTGAAAGGAGAAGTTAACAGCTGGCAACTGTAGTTGATGGGCGGGGGCTAACGGAGAAGCGTTTCTTGTTGCCATGGTGACTACTGGCTCATGACCTCAGGTGCCACAACTAAAGATAAGCAGAGGAGAGGCAGTTTTCAGGAATATTGTGGCTTGCTTGTGAATGTTTAGCGACCTTTATATATCCTGATATATTTGAAAAAGAAAACAGAGTAGCCTATACTACAGAGTAAAATAATTATTATTTTCTTTTTCTTATTTTAGTCCATTCCTTGTGCCCTAATTGAAAAAAAAAAGTATTTAAATTGCATTAAACTATATTAAAAATGAATAGAGATTAAATTGCAAACTTGAATTTACAAAAACAATCCAGAAACTGACTTGCAACAATGCAACTTAACACATGATGGCGCCAC